>WEIU01003009.1:0-15527 GCA_013389925.1 Aegithalos caudatus
GCACAATCCAGGGCCTTGGGAAGGGGTGCCATGGCTGAAGCTCTTCCTGTGTGACCATTCCCACTTTGGGAAGCTCCAGTTGAGCTGTTTGCCGGCCTCACCACTCCACTTGTCCCTGGTGAGAGGCAAGAGATGTTAATGGGATTTTTTTTGGAAGCCAGGATGGAAACAGTCTCACCTCATATTACAAAACCCAACAAATACGTGCAAGGCAGCAGGGCAAGGAAATTCCATCTGGGATGCTGGTGCTGGGAGCTCTGCTCTCTTACTCCACTGTACAGACAGGGATGCACAGGTTGGAAACAGCATTTGCCTGGAATTACATGGCTTTTTTGGAATGATTCCTTTTTCCCAAAGGAGATGGAGGGGCTGGTTCAGCTCTTTCCCGGCACAGTTGTGGAGAGGAACTATCTGGGATCCTCCTCCTCACTCCAACTGGTGGGAAGTCAGCTCTGATTTGGGTGGGATGCGTTCCAAGGGATCATAGCCTTGACTTGGACGGGATGTGTTCCATGGGATGATAGCCTTGATTTGGGCAGGATGTGTTCCATGGGATGATAGTCTTGATTTGGGCAGGATGTGTTCCGTGGGATGATAGCCTTGATTTGGGCAGGATGTGTTCCATGGGATGATAGCCTTGATTTGGGCAGGATATGTTCCATGGGATGATAGCCTTGATTTGAGCAGGATATGCTCCACTGAAAGGGATTCATAATCAACTCTATCAGCAAGTGGGAGGTATATCCATTTTTTCCAGGGATACTTTAGGAATCTCAGGCTGGAAGTGGAGGTTTCTTTCTCATATTGCTAGGAGGCTGCTTCTTATACCCCTAAGACAAGCAGATGTCTTGTATTTTCCAAATAGAGGCATAAACTGGCTTCTTTACTTCCTGAGCAGTTTGGAGGGCGGTGGCATGAACAAACTGGAAATGCCTTGAGGGAAGAATATCCTCATGGGAATCTGGTGTAATGGGAACCTCACGAGATTTCCAGTTTTTCAGCTGGAAAGCTGAAATGGGCTTGGAGAAGCTTTGGATAAAAACTTCTACATTTGGATGCTTTAACCAAACGTCCCAAGACTCCCTTGGTACAGGGTTGCTCACCAGCCAGAATGGTGATCCTGGATGGAGAATTGTGGAATCACAGAATCCCAGCATGGTTTGGGTTGGAAGGGACCTTAAAGATCCTATTGTTTCATCTCCTGCCATGGACAGGGACACCTTCCACTATCCCAGTTTGCTCCAAGCCCCATCCAAAATGGCCATGGAGACTTCCAGGGATCCAGGGGCAGCCACAGCTTCTCTGGGCACCCTGTTCCAGGGCCTCACCACCCTCACAGTGGGGAATTTTTTCCTAAGAAGGAATTGCCTGTGGGAGACTCTCCTGCCCTTCCCTGCATTTCCAGTCAGTGCTGACCTCAGGAGCCTGAGCTTAGGGCTGCTGGGGATATCCCATTTTCCCTCTCTGTTGTCCCCACTCCCAAAAACTGCAGCTGGGGCAGCTCAGAGCAGAGCAGCGCTGAATGCAGGACGTGGTGGGGCTGGGGGGGATGGGATGGGCCTGTCCTGTTCCTGGTTTCCATGTTGCTCCAAGTTTGGTTCCTCTCCAAGCCGAGGTACCTGGAGCTGGGTGGCAGCCAGCACGCAGGTTATGCATTATCAGGGATTTCTGAGCCATGATTTATGGGCCAGTGGCTGGTCTGCTGTTTAATACCCTCACTTGAGGAGGCCAATTTTATGCCTAAACTCTATTCTTGGATCGCTGTACCTCCAGGAGCAGTGGTTAAAGGAAAAGTGCTTCCCAGTCACCCACTGCTCCCAGGGCTGGGGAGCGGAACGGGGGCTGGTTTGGTGCCATTTTGTGAGTTTCAGTGCCAGGAGGGAGCTCCTGGGAGGGCTGGTTAGGTTATCTAGACAGAAAACCTGTTCCTGAGATCCCTGCTTCCCAAAAAAAGATGCTGCTGGCCGCAGCAGAACGGGATGCCGCACGGCTGGCCGGAGGTGGCCGGATCCCATCTCCTGCCGCTCCCCGGCAGCTGCCCCCGAGCCGAAAGCAAATCCCTGCCGGCAGCGTGGGGGGAAAGCGCTCCAAGGAGCCAAGGAGCGCTCCGTTCCCTGATGGACACGGACCATCTGTCCCCTCCGTCCTTGACATTCCAGCAGAGAGCCGCTCTCCGCCTGCGACCCGCTGGAAATCTCGTGTGTCCCGCCGGCCACAAGGAAACGTGCCACGGCCCGGGGACACAGCTGCTGCCGGTGTCACGGGGAGCCTGCGATGGGCGACAAGGCCACCCCACACCTGTCCGGGCCCGCCGGGTGACGCGGGGCCGCTTTCATCCCGCTCCGGGGTCGTGCTGGGCTCCGCTCCGCAGCTCCCGGGGTCAGGGCTGGAGGGGCATTGCCACCTGGCTCCCATTAGGAGGGCTCCGTGCTCCGGAAGAGGGCTATGTCATTCCCTCACTCCTGCCAATTATCCCGCTAGGTCTCTATTAGCCTGCCCAAAACAAGCCCTCTCCATCCTGAGCTCTGACAGCCCGGCTGTGCCGAGGCTCTTTCCCGGCTGTCTCCAAGTTGGGGTTGTGGAAAAGGCTGCTCCCACCTTCTCCTTCCTCTCCTCGGGGCAATCGGGCTCGTTTTCATTCTTTTCTCCTGTGGGTTGTTTTTTTTTTTTTTTTTTTTTTTTTTTTTTTTTTTTTTNTTTTTTTTTCTTCCTTCTCCTTCCTGTCCCCCCTGCTTGGCTGGGCCGAGATCTGGCTCCTGGATGGGCCTGGGTGAGGTGCACCCAGAACCATGAGTTTGGCATCTGGATCCTTCCAAAATTAAGGCACAAGGGTGGCTGTGAGCACAACAAGCCATGACCCCCACCATACACAGCGCTCAAGGGGAGCCATGCCCATCTGGAGATGCCACCTCCGAGCCTCCTATTATGGGATTTGGAGCAGAAAAGCAGCTCCCGAGGGCTGTGAGGTTTTTTTTTCCAGCTGCTCCTGGGCTGCTCCACCACCAGCTCTCTGCTCCTGGGGAACAAATCAAGTAGCAAACCACTGAGGTTTGCTGCATGGCTGCCCTCCACATGGCTCCCCAGGTAAGTGTTGCTGTAATAGGATTTGCTCCACATCCCTGGAAACCCCCCGGAGGAGGATGTGGGGTTTTCAGCACGTTAACTCCTTCATGCACCACAGAGGGTGAAACCCCAGCATGGCCACATCAAGCCCCAGGCTCTGCTGAGTGCCTTGGCCAGGGCGCTGCAGCTGTGAGAAGCAGCTGGTGAGTTTTGGGAGATGGAGGGAGGGAGAGAAAGGTCATGGGGAAAACCATCCCATGGGAATATGGCAGCTGTGGGAAGCATAGCCTGTACATGGGGGTCGACATCAGCTTCTCCCCCAGGGCAAGGGACACCAGGATCTGCCCCCAGCCCAGCCAAGCTCACAAAAGCCTCCTGATCCTTGCTGCTTTCTCCTGTTCTCATCCCATTGTTTAACAGCAGAAAATGCCACATCAGATCCCTTGAGCCAGAGGTCTGAATCTGGGAATAAATTCCCCCTCTCCCACGGTGAGGTTCCAGGGTGTCTGTGTGTGGTTTGGCTGGAGGATGCCCAGCACAGAGGGGACCAGGCACTCCAGGCAGGGAGCACCCATGGGTGCCCCACATCCACCTTTTGTGTGGACCATGCAAGTGCAGGGAAGCAGAGACCTGACCTGCTGACAGGTACAGATGTGGGAAGGTGCTGTGGGAGCAGATTTGGGTGCCCAGGGCTCCTCAGCCCACAGCAGGATGGCTGCATCCCAACCTCCCCAGCGTCCCCTCCCACAACATCCCTCCTTTGGCCTTGGGAAAGGGCTTGTGTTTATCCCAAACAGCCGTGACTTGTCTTCACGCCAAGCTAGAGGTTATTTGAGGCTGCTGTCTCGTTCATCAGATCCTCATGTTTCATTAAAAGAAATTAAGAAATCCTCCAATTCAGAATAGCAACAGCCTGGAGTAGGACAAACCCCTCCCTGCCCGAAGCTGCGATTCCCAGTGTGCAGCACCCTGGGCGAGGCTGAATCCCAGCTCTTGGCCAGGGCCCTCCTGAGCTCAGCTTGGCCACAAGGCTCTGGGTGCTGAACCACGGGGGGATGGATGCCTGAAGCAGCCCTGCACTGCTGCCAGCTGTGTCCCCATGAGAGCTGTGACACCGCCGTGTCACCCACCTCTCTCTGTCTGGCATGGTTATCCCTGCCCAGGGATGGGAGACGCCCAGGGCCAGGATCTGTAGGGGGGGTCCCACTTGTGCAGCCCATGGAGGGGAAGCTATGGGGCTCTGGAGTGGCCCCACCCCAGGAGTGTGGGGCTGAGGGACCCTGGGGCTGGGGCTCCCCCAGACTGGAGCGACTGGAAATGGGGAAGATTCACAGCACAGAGACTGAGACTATAAAGGGAGCTGAGGAAGCTCATAAGGAGGTGTAAATTGGAACAATATGGGCTGTGTCGTGTCCTGATTTGGCTTTGGGGAATTAAGAGCTAATCTTTTCCCTGAGACTGGGATTGCTGGAGTTGTGCATGCGGCACACGAGGGAGTTTGGGATCGCTGAGCAAAGCTGATGCAGGAGATGCAGGGCTGAGGTTTGGGATGATGAGTTTTACATTTGGTCTTTCTGTGGTTATTGAGGGGCACGTTTAAAGTAAAAGCCTCCTCCTGCAGATCTGCTTTGTTAATAAAGGATCCCTGTGTGTGCTCAGATGAGAGAAATAGGGGCCACACTGGTGCCAGTGGGCTGGAAATGGGTGGCAGTGGCTTGTAAACTGGAGGCATCTAGGAGACCTCAAATGCCAGAAATCAAAACAATTCCACCTGGGAATGGGGGGACTGGGTGTGGAAGGAGGCAGCTGGGCTGGGAAAGGAGAGGTGGGTGATGCTGCAGCCTCCAGCCCTTAGCCTAAAGTGGGGCTTTGGCTCCTGGCAGAGATCTGGCCCCTGCCCACATCGCTCCTGTGCACGAGATGTGAGATGAAAATGAAACTGTATAATGCTTAAAGCCAGGTTGGACAGGGCTGGGAGCAACCTGGGATAGTGGAAGATGTCCCTGCCCATGGCAGGGGGTGGAACTGGATGAGCTATAAGTTCCCTTTCTGTCCAAATAATTCTGGGACTGTGATTCTATAAATGTGAGCTCCATCAATGAACACACACAAAGACATTAAGAAACTCCAATTCTCACTGAAAACTTGGCATTGCAATGATATAACACAGCAATACTCCATGGACTCCATCCATGTGAACGCTCTTCAGGAACATTTGGCTTGAGAGGTTTTTTTTTTTGTTTCTTTTTTTTTTTTTTCATTTGCTTTTTTCTCCAAAACTGCTGTTCCTGCTCTCACGAAGGTTTTGGGGCCTCCCCCTTGCAGCCCCCACGCCGTGCCCTGGCAGGAGGTTCTGGCTGCAGCCCTGCCTGTGCCCCAGCCCCTGCATCCTCCTCCTCCTCTCCCAGCAAGTTCCTTTGCTATCTAGGTCAAAGATTAGCAACAGCAATAAAAAAAAGAGGAGAGAAAGCAAAAGCCAGCAGCGCGCCTTTCATGCGGACATTATTTGCTGCTCGGCACGGAAAACACATCCCCCCCTGCACTTCAGGCTCAGCTTTTCCACACCGGGCTGAGCAGGAGCAGGAGGAGGAGGAGGAGGAGGAGGAGCAGGAGGAGGGGGANGGAGGAGGAGGAGCAGGAGGAGGTGGTTGCGTGCCTGTGGAGGGATCAGCAAGGCCGGCCTGGAGGCAGGACTGTCCCAGCCCCAGGAGCACATTCCCACCCTCCCACTGCCTTGGCCAACTTGGCTTAGGATGCCTACGGGAGAGAGGAGAAGAGGGACAAGCCTGACCCACCCTGGGCAGCCCACAAACCCCCCCATGGGCATGGAAGAGCTTTCCCTGGAAATAAATCCCTCCCCTGCAAGGCACAAAGTCCTGTGTGCTCCTGCTCCAAGGGATCAGTGTCCTTGGACTGTGCTGGATGCTGGGGGTAGTGGGCAGCTCCAGAGGGTGCTGGACAACCCTGGAAGTGTTCTGGTGGTGATTGGTGGTCTCAGGACAGTACTGGGCAGTACTCTGAAGGTGTTGGGGGTGGTTGGCAGCCCTGTGAGGATGCTGGGGGTGGGTGGCAGCTCTAGGAAGGTGCTGGAGCTTGTTGGTAGTGCCAGGAGGGTGCTGGGGTTCTTTGGTAGCCCCAGAAATGTTCTGGGCAGTGCCAGGAGGGTGCTGGGGCTGGCTGACAGCCCTGGGAGGGTGCTGGGCTCAGGTGGTGGCAGCCCAAGGCAGCGTGGCTGTGCCTGCCAGCCCAGATTGTTTCAGCCCAGCGCCCGCACAAGTGGGTTTGCTAAAGCTGCAAGTTGATCTCATGGAAGGAAATTGAATTGTCGGCGGGGCCGGGTTTTATCTGGGCTTTGGGCTCCGCTGCCTGGCTCGGCCTATTAAGGTTTGCTCGTCAGATTACAGGCACAGCTTGGGGTGAGAGGTCACGTTTAAATCGTGCCTCTTTCCTTTCTCATCAGGGACAGAGGCACTGAGGGGCTGGAGAGGTTTGGGAGAGCCAGGGGTGGGTGGATGAGTCCCTGGAGAGCTGCCCGTGGGCACTGCAGGGTGAGCTGGGAGATGCCAGGTGAGGGATCTTATTCCTAAATGTGATTTTTTTTCCTTTTTCTCCCAGCCACAAATGTAGGTGACCTACTATTTTTACTCCCAAAAAAATAGGAAGGGAAAGGCAATGCTAAAAATGACCTTTCTCCTCTAATCACAGGGCTCTGGGAGCTGGAGATTTAAGGGAATTTATAAATAGAGTCAGAAGGTGCCCACTGATACCTAAAGTGAGGTGTGTGGGGACACTCCTCAGCACTCTGGGAAGCTGTGGCTGCCAGGACTGGCTGGAATGGGATGGCTGGCTGGATAGTGGCTTGTTAGTGCTGAGGGAGCCTGGCTGTCCCCTTCCTGTCCCCCCAGTGCCCCTGGGTTAAGATTCTTTAATGACCTTAATCACCAGCTCATTTACAGCAGTCACTTTCCCCAGAACTGCCCTCCCCCAGCATGGAACAACATCTGCTCCCCTACATTGCCCCTGGAAACTGCTCCTATTCCACACCACAAAAAAATATCCAGGGCATTAAAGTCGGGATGTTTTATAGGGGAGCTGTCAGGCAGCTCCAATCCAGGCTCTGACCTACTTAAAAGTTGTCCTAATCAGGGGAGGCATTTGTGTGTGTGCTGAGTTCACATCTCCACTTCCATGTGTCACCCTGGCGCTAGGAAATGGAAATGGGAATTATTTACAGAACGGAGGAGTCACACTGTGGGAGACAAGGAGGAGGAGGCAGGGGAGCAGTGCTGGGTGTCTGTGCAGGAAGGGCACTGGGAACATCCCCATGGGGATGGGAAGCAGTGAGGATGAGGAAGCGGGTCTGGAATCAGCCCTGGTTCTTCTCACTCATGTTCTGTTGCACTGGAGCCATCTGGAAATGTGGGATGCTATGGAGGCTGTGCCTGGAGGAGGAGGGGGAGAAGGAGGAAGAGGGGTGCTCACACTGCCTGGAAGGGACAGGATTCTTGAGTTCATTTGCCTTTCCTGCCCCAGATTTCCCAAGGGATGAGCTGGGTGTGGCACCCCAGGGATAACCCTGAGCTGGCAGGGCTGTGGTGGGGGAAGACACACTGGGCTGAAGGAGGGTCCCACTCAGCTCACTGGGTGTCACCCACATCCCATCCCAGATGTGTCCTGCACCCCAGGGAACATCCCAGAGCACGGATCCCAGGTCATTGCCAAGGGATTTGGTGCCCCTCTGCTCTGCTGGGACAGCTCAGTGCTTCCAATGGCCTCAGCTCCTTGGCATGGGCCAGGATCATCTGGATCATCTCCATGTGGGATCCCCTGTGCTCCCCGCTCCCTATCCAGTGTGTGCTGAGAGCGATGAGCCACCACTGACACAGCATCCCGAATTCCCACAACGTGTGCCTGCAGCCTGCAACAAGTTGGGAGATGGAACATGGATAGGTCACCACGTCCTCCAGGGAGCAGGGGGAGGGAAGGGCCCCTCCTGCCCTCGGGTGCTGATTCAGCCTCCTGGGATCATGTACCCAGCACAGTCATGGGGTGAGGGACAGCTCTTGCCCCAGGATGTGGGAGAAGAACTCCCAGTCCAAATGGGATGCTGACATTTTGCCTGGCTCCCACTGGGATTCTGGGCACCATCCAGGTGGGACAAACATTGGGAGCTACCCCTCACTGCAGCAACTACAGGGCCCTCCTCGGCAGGGCCAGGGATCTGCTCTGGGGAGGTGTTGGGAATTTAAATGTTCCTGAGGCCAAATCCCATCTCTGTGTCACTGTTTGGCATCATGCAGGGAAGAGGGACACCCAAGCAGGGAATGTGGGCATCCAAGCAGAGAAGAGCAGCACCCAGCCCCGAGTTCCTGGGAGTCATGAACCAGCCAAGTCCTTGTCCCTGTCCTGGCCATGGAAGTGAAGCCTCTGGCTGGAATATCCTGTTACCCTTGGCTGTTTTGGAACTTGTCTGTGCTCACCCTTGGCTCCCACTCCCAGAGGTATTTGGACAAAATAATAGGAGCTGGGGGAAAATGGAGCTTCAACCCCTTGGAGAAGGGAGCAAACCAGGGCCTGCTGGGCAGTGCAGCCTCCCAATTCCCAAATTCCTGCCTTCACTCGCAGAGGGAGGTGGGACACTGGGACTGCAGACATCAAAGGGGCAGTTTAATGGCCTGTGCCCGGGGTATCTTCAGCTTCCCAGTGCCCCTAAGGCTCTCAATCCCTAATTAAACTGTACACAGCATTCCTTCCCCATTACACCTCGTAAAAATGGGAACCCACCAAACCCAGGCTGGGCTGCTCCAGGATAATGATCCAGCAGGGAGCTGCTGCGGATCCACAGAGAACAGAGACCCTGCCAGAGGGGGACATGGGGGCTTCTTCCTGTGTCCCTTGCTTTGGTTTATGTACAAATAAGTCTGAATCCAGCATAATGAGAGGGAAAAACAACAGCAGAATTAGGAATGTGGCCCAGAATTGGGAATGTGGCCCGGAATGTAACTGAGGTGGCTCATGGAGCCACCTGAGCAGGGTCCTGCATGGACATGGCCATGGAGGGCAGGGACAGCCCAGCGCTGTGGCTTTTGCCAGGATGAAAACCAAGAATCTGGAAAATTTTTGGAGACACAAGGCTGTTGGAATTCAAGGATTCAAAGGAGAACATGAGACAGGAATTTTAACATTGATTCCGTAGAGCTCCCAATATGCGGAACTAAAATCTTCCATCTCCCAGGCTCCAGTTAGGCCAGGAAAACATGGATCTCTCATTTTCTCTGCTCACAGAGAACATAAGGATTTTTTTCTGGAGCAGCAGCTTGTTCCTTTGTCCAGAGCCATCTCTGTAGGGATTTTAAAAGCTGTGGCACTTGGGGACATGGGTGAGTGGTGGCTGTGGCAGCTCAGGGGACTCAAGGGGCTCAGAGAGCTTTTCCAAGCCAAATGGTCCCAGGATGGGGACTCTCCAAGCTGGAAAAGCTCTGGATAATGCTTGGTCAGGTCTTCCAGCATGGGCAGGAGTTGGAGGGCTCTGCTGCTCTGGCCTGGGCCACCGTCCCTCTTTAATGTGTTTTACACATGTGATGAATATTGAAGGAATTTGTTTTTTAAAGCCTGTTTTGATTGAAATCGCACAGAAAGCGCCTCATGCTCGGGGCCTTCCTGTGAGTTATTATTATTTTTTTTCATTTTGGGGCAAGATTATGTTTCTTTGGCAAACAGGAAAAACAACAGGGAAAAAAGGCTCTGTTTGTTTCTTTAGCTTGGAGCTCAATTTTGGAGCAGTTCCCTGTGGTGAAGACCACGGAGAAGCAGCAGCACTGTGGCATCAGAGGGTCCTGCTGGTGGTGATGGTCGGACTCCATGAGCTTGAAGGTCTTTTCCAACCTAAATGATTCCATAATTCTGGCATTCTGAGACTCTGTGATACAAGAGGAACTGGTTGAGGTAACACTGTTGTCCTCTAAATACAAACCCTTGTTTCCTTTGTCCTTCCTTGAGGTCCAGCTGTGGCCCCATCCCAAGGATGTGCCTTGAGGCGGCCCCAGCAGCCCCTGCAAGGCCCTCCATGTTACTTTGGCAAGTGGCAAGCAGGATTTAGCCAGTGGGATACCTGGGGGAGGCATTTCCCTCTCTTCCTTCTCCTCTGGAGAAAGGAGGGAGTGACCAGAGCTGCTGGAGGGCCTGCAGGGTTTGAGGCCATGGGTGGGAGCAGGAACCCCTCTTGGTGGGAATGAGGAGGCATTTGCAGGTCATTCCAGCATGTTGTCCCAGTCAAATATTTGTCTAGTTAATAAATATATTGTTGTTTTTTGCAGCGAGGAAATGAGGAGACTGCGAAGAAAAATAATGAAAGGCCTTTCTTGTGCAGGCCCGCTCCGCGAGGAGCTGGATCAGGCCCTCTCCTTCTCCTTGGCCCTCCCGCTCCCAGAAACCCTGCTGCAGATTTCACAATGGCGTGATTGACAAGATTAGGAATTATCTTCCCCTCTCCCTACATATAAGGTTACTGCTGCTCCAGGCACAGTGTGAAATTCCCCTTGCTGGAGCCCATTAAATGGGTCAACGGGTGCTTTCCAGCTTCTCTGCAGTTCACAGAGGGCTGAGTCCTGGCCACCCCACCAAACCTTGTCCCAGGCTGTTGACAAGTAAGTGCTTCCATATGGCTCACCTCAGCATCTCCTGAAAGATAACACACAGCTAATGGCTTGCAGATTCCACGGATGCTCGTCGGGAAACGCGCAGGGACGGGGCTCAGGGCTGCCTTCAATCACAGCTGATTGGGACCGAGGGGACCCACGGGCTCCCTGCCAGCCCCCGGCCCCCTCAGACCCTCCCCCGGGCTGGGGGCACCGGGAAAGGGCAGTGGGTTCATGGAGTTGCCTCGGGAATTGGGAACAGGAGAAGGGTGAGCAGCAGCCGCCGTCCCAAAGGCACCAGGGGCTCGAGGGTGAGGTGGTGCCCTCTGAGCTTTCATGGATCTAAACAACTCCTGGGATGAGGAACTACAGGTATCTCACAGTGGCAAGAGCACATTCTTGTCTTGGATGCACCTCCAGGGCACCCGGGTGCCTTCAGGCCAGAAAGCCATGGATGTGGGTTTGGTGATGTAAAGAAAATAAAATGCAAGGAAAGTGTTCCTGCTGGGATGTTTGCCTTTCTCCCCTTCTTTTGTTTCTAATGATGCTTCAGAATTGGATATTGGGAAGAAGTTCTTCCCTGTGAAGGTGGTGAGGGCCTGGGATGGAATTCCCAGAGCAGCTGTGGCTGCCACATCCCTGGAAGTATCCAAGGCCAGGTTGGATGGGGCTTGGAGTGGATAGTGGAAGGTGTCCCTGCACGTGGCAGGGGGTGGGATGAGCTTTAAGGTCCTTTCCAACCCAAACCATCCTGGGATTGTGGGACTCAGTGATTCAGTGACTCAGTGGTTCAGTGACAAGGACACTGCTCTGAATCACATTTACTGTGAGGAATGAAATTACAAATTTCTCCCTGACATTCATCCCTGCCCATGAATCCCTGCAGAGCAGATGCTCAGAAACTCATCCCTGTCACCCAGCCACGGGCATGGCCTGGCATTTCTCCTCTCCCGCAGTTGGGTGGCTTCTGTCACTCCCTGGCACAGGGAACGTTTCAGACGCACCCAAACATGCCATTCCAAATGCTGCTGTTGAATATTTGAGGGCCCAATTCATATTTCATGAGCCCGTGTGCAGAATTCATGCGGCGCAGACACAATGGGGTCGGGAGCTCATGTGAGTCGAAGCATCCCCGTGTCACAACAGGCACCGTGGGACGTGGGTGTCTCTGCTCAGGCTGCTCCAGCACCCAGCACTGCTGTCACCCTGTCCCCACCTGCAGGGAGGTGGTTTGGGATGCTCTCAGATACAAATCCCCACGCTGGAGTATCTTGGAATGCAGCCACGGTTTGGCCAGTGGGGTTTTCTCAGCTCTCCCACCAGCTGGAGCCACCCAGCGATGCTGTGGTGATGCTGTAGGGGATGAAATCTCGAGATGAAGTTCCCGTAATCCCCAAAATTCCTGCCTGTGATACAAAAGGGTTCAGGAGGATCACCTGGCTTGAGGAGCAGGGATGGAATGTGCTGCCGGAGGAGCTGTGCCCTGGGTGCTTTTTGGGCTCCAGATTACCCAGCTTGGCACCATCACCACCCAGTGAGGTCCCTCCACGCAGTTATTTGTGTGACTAACAGCCCCTTAAAGTCCTGCTCCTGGATCCCAGGGCTGACTTGCTGGGATCAGGGTGGTGGAAGTGCCCTTAGCACCTTTCTGGGGGGTTCTGGCTCCCCAGAACCACGCGCCCTGCTCTGAGGATGGCTCCCAGGCACGGCTCCACCTCACCAGGCCAGGCTGAGCCCCACTCTGCATTCCCTGTGCACAGGATGGGGAAAGCCAGGCCTCAGGGAAGCTCTCCCTGCTGCGTGTTTCTCTCCAGGGTAATTCCACATGTCTATGCAGCACAGGCCTCTCAAAGGGAAAGTTCCCCCTGGAACCATCTTTTCCCCCCTAGAACCACTCAGTGAATGGCCCCATGACACTGTGGGATCTCCTTTTCCACACAAACAGCTGGGTTGGGAGTGAGGAACTGTGGTCCCAGGAGGGAAAAGGACATCCCTGTAATCCCTGAAGGCAGCTCAGCAGTGGGGCTCTGCTTTCTGCCCTCCCCTCCTTCAGTGGGAGGCTGGAAACCCCCACCCCCCATCTGCTTTACACGCTGGAGCTGAAATAAATGAAATTACCTTTAATTATTCTCATTACTTTCTCCGGGAATGCTGCAGTGAAAGGCAGCATTTAGTTGTGAGCTACAGCAGGGCTCTGCCCTTCCTCCTGCCCCCCCAAAACACTGCCAGAGGGGCCCCTGACTCCTGCCTCCAGCCCCTGGACACACACGGAGCTGCTGCTCCATCCCGGCAGGATGAAAGGAGGGGACAGGAGGGGAAGGACCTGGACAGCTCAGAGGGTGAGGGGAGAGCGAGGGGGAGCAAGGGTCAGGGCTGGGGGCTGGCAGGGGTCAGGGGTCGTGGCCAGGCAGGGCTGACCTGCCCCTTTCCAGACCACCTCCAGCTGGAGGGATCCTGGGGGAAGGGGAGAGGGGCAGTGCAGGAGCGTGGGGGGGTTCTCACACCTTCACGGCCCATCACGGATCAGCAGGAGGTGTCCGGCCACGGGGCACTTCCACCACACTGCATTCCCTGTTTATCCCTCCTGGGAGGTGCTGGGGGATGGATCCTACCCCTCCACAACTGGGAAAATGGGGCCCACTCCCAGGCAAGCAGTGCTGCCTGAGCTCCCTATGCTTGGAGAGGAACTGCCTATTATTCTTCCCTGTTTAAGGATTTCTGGACCTGCAGCTTCATGAGATCTGGCACCTTCCAGCAGGTGTTTCCTGGGATATTTAAGTTCACAGGTCAGGCAGGCTGGCTCTGGGGGAGCTGTGAGGCTCCAAGAGGGTTCCTTGTCATGGACACCCACCTCGTGTCTGTCCTGCAGTGATTTGGGACCACAGGGATCAACAGCTCCTGCTGGTTCCTCAGAGCAGGCACCACTCTGATACCCTTGGCTTTTCTTTGCCCACATCCTATTGTGGAAAAAGAGGATTTTTCTCTCCCTAGAAGCAAGGCTGAGGAGAAATTCCCTATCTCCTCATCTGTGAAGGAAAGAGCGCCTACCTTTGTGCCCAGCAGAGAAGAAAAAGCAAATGAGACCCCCACCCAATACTTCCCAAAACAGACCTTCCAAGAAATCTGAGACATGGAGAAGGGGAGCTGGGGGGCTGGGAGCCCCATTCCAGATGGACACTGGGCCATTCTTCTGGAGAAGGTCTTGTTCCCCTCCGAGGTCAGCCATAAGTGACACCGAACCCAGGGGGCCTTAGGGAAGGAACCCCGAGACACGTTCGCTGTCAAATGGAATCTATTAACAGGGATTAGAGGCTTTTTCCCTCAATCCCCCTGTGACACCGTGATGGGCTGAAATTGCTGTGAAAACATCATTATTAAAAATGGGCCTATTAGTATTAGAATGGACAGAAGCTCCTTGCTAAATTTAGCAGCAGCCACCAGAGCAGGGAGTGGAGGGGGAATGGCACCAGCAGCCCCAGGAAGGGGGTCTGGGAAACCTGGATGAGGCGGGAGGAGAGGGGGCTGGGGCATCACCAGCCCAATGCTCAGCATGGGAAGCAAAGTGGTTGCTTATAAATGCAGCAAACACACCATCATCCATGCTTCAAGTGCATCCAAGAAGCTGGAGATGATCCAGGCATGCACATCCTGCTCCTTCAGGGAGCTGACCCAGCTGAGAGCATCACCAGGGACAGAGGGACACAGCTCAGGGGTCAGAGATCCAGCACCTCCAAGTGGTTTAAGTGGAGGCTGGAGGCTCTCAGGAGCATGCCCCCCAGGAGGACACATCCCTCTGTGTCCCATGAGGACACATCCCATCCCTGTGCTTGTTGGAATGGAGGCTCAGCACTGCCAAGTACAACCGCTGCATCCGAGGATGCCTTGAATCCAAGGAGCACTTCCTGGGCTGGGCTGTGAGAGCAGGAATTGGTCATGGAGAGACCTGGGAAAGCCTAGCACAGCAGACAGGGTGGGCACATGGGCCTCTCCAGGTTGGAGCTAACCCCTAACTTCCTGGAATTTTAGGTAGGTTATTTTTTATTGCTGGGAAAGCAAAGCTGATGAAATCATGCTGATGATTCCTGCCCATTCCACACATGGATGGACTCCAAGATCATCTCTTCTCCTGGTATGCACAGATCCATGTGGGTCCTGGGGCTTGGGAAGCTCCTGGGATGTGGGATCAGGCCCCTGGATGTTGCATCCCATCCCAATGTGAACTTGCACCAAGGTTTCACAGCCATGAGCACTTCCAAATCTTCACCTGCATGGGGACAGGATGGACATGGCTTTGTCACAGTGTGTAACCCCTGAGGGACACAGGGCACCCTGGAGGGACCCCCACACCCTGGGGATGGAAAACAGGCTCCACAGTTTGGGAAGCACCTCTCTGGAGCCAGCTTGGTTCTGTGGGAGGGCTCAGCCTGAAATTGTTGACAGGTTGGTTTTCCTACTGAGAAATACAGTTTTATGGAAATCAAAGTGTTCCCGGGGAATCTGCTGGTTCTGACAAAGTTTTTGAGAGGAATGTGTCTGAACAAATCACTTTAACTCCCTTGCTTTATTTTTCACAGAGGTAAAAATAACTCCTTGGATCTTTAGGTGCTATAAATCCCATACAATACAATTAATCTAATATTTATAATATCGCATCTTGCATTGACTTTGTCAACTGCAACATTTAGCTGTTGACAAAAGGACTCAAAAATTCTCTTTCATAAAGCAGCCAGGCTTTCTCCCGGAATCTGAGCATGGAATTCCTCATGCAGGGTAGGATCTGCTTGGGAAACAACCTGAGGATGGACGCCCCAGAGCTGGGGATGGTGG
>WEIU01003009.1:16118-36193 GCA_013389925.1 Aegithalos caudatus
TCTGGGAACAGATTTTTTTGGCAGGACCTGGAGGAATAGGACAAGGGGTGATGGTTTAAAACTAAAAAAGGGGGGATTTATGTGGGCTGTAAGGAAGAAGTTGGTCACATTCACAGTGAAGAGGCCCTGGCATGGGTTTCCCAGAGAAGCTGTGGCTGCCTCATCCCTGGAAGTGTCCAAGACTAGGTTGGATGGGTTTTGGAGCAACCTGGGATAGTGGCAGGGGTGCCTGCCCATGGCAAGGGATGGAACAAGATGAGCTTTGTTTCCTCCCAGTCCAAACTATTCCATGATTCTCCAAAATCCAGGCTCCCTGGACTCCACTCCCTGCAGGCAAGGGCGAGCTCACAACTCTGCTGACAAAAGGTGCCTGAGGACATCACAACCCCCTCGTGGCAGCTGGGCTGTGCTTCCAGCTCAGCCTTCTGAGGGCACAAAGGTCCTTCAGGGACACTTCTCCCTCAATCCCCATCCTCTGGGAACAGCTCTGGCAGTGCTCAAGGACCACCTCTCGTTAATCTCTGGGAGGTGGACAAGCAGGCAGGACGGACATTGCAATCCCTCACCTGGGTTTACAAACCTCTTGTTTACCACTCCCAAATTCCCCTGGAAAGTCCAGATCCCTGTGGATGGGATGTCCATCTCTGGCAGCATCTCCAGCTCTCTGAGGGTGTCTGGTGTCTTCCCAGGGCCACAGAATTCATGGATGGGCACCAGAAGAGCCGTTGTGCCAGGGACACATCCACCAGGATACCCTGGGCACATCCACCTTGGAAAAGGGGCTTCTTAATTAACTGTAGGAATAAAGCTGTGACCAGTCTGTAACCATGGTGACGCAGAGCCAATCCCAGAGGATGGCCAGCCAGCTGGAATATTTTTTGGATGGCAAAGCTTCAGCCCAACGTTTAATGGCGTTCGGGTCTATTCGGGGAAACAATTACATGCTCCATTTTCAACGGAGTCATCTGAACAATGGAGTCAATGAGGCAATTCCAGCACAGGCTCCTCTGCCCTGCCGGGCCCATGGAGCTGCTCCTCTGCCAGGCTGGAGCTGCCTTCTGAGGGCAGGTCTGGGGGCTGCACGGGACAAGATCCACCCTCATGGGGATGCCCCAGGTCCTTGCACTGGTGGTGGCCCCAAAGGGCCCTCCTGGGCTTCCTTGGGTGGTCCAGCCATCCCCAGGGTTGGGGGTTTGGAAGGGTGGCACAAGGGACACCTCCCTGGCTCTGCACACCTGGAGTGGGAGGTATCCCTTCCTGGTTTTCCACCACTTTGGGGGTCTCAGTCTCTCTCTTTGGGGGTTCCAGCCTGGAGAAAAGGAGGCTCCAGGAGGGAGCTGCTGGCTCTGCACAACTCCCTGACAAGAGGGGACAGCCAAGGGGATTGGGCTCTGCTCCCAGGGAACAAGGACAGTATAGAGAGAAAGGCCCCAAGCTGTGCCAGGGGAGATTTACACTGGATATTAGGAAATTTCTTCATAGAAAAAGTGGTCAAGTCCTGGAAAAGGGCAGTGATGGAATCACCATCCCTGGAAGTATCCAAAAAAAGCTGTGGATGTGGCTCTTGGGGACAGGGGTTAACAGTGGCCTTGGCAGTGCTGGGGAATAGCTGGGCTCAACTTCAGAGGGTTTTTCCCACCTGGATGATTCCATGATTCCACAATGCCTCTTCCTGTGTGACACAGCCATCCCTCTTTTTCTCACCTCCCTTTCCCAGAGCTCGCCCTTCCGCAGCTCCGTGACCTCCTTTCTCCTTCAGGAATATCCTGTTCCCTCTCCGTGTGTCACCACCACTGCACACCAACCCCATGGCCTCCAGACACGCCGGCCACAGAAATGCCTTTTAAGGCCTGCTGGGATTTAATTAATTGCTGCCTTTATTTTATTAGGATAAAAAATGCAGGTCTGGAAAATCTTTCTGAGGATGACATCAGTGTCTTCAGCTGAGTTTGGATTTGGTTGGTGTTATTTTAGCTATTCAAGGAATGTGAGGAGTCGGGGAGCCTGGTGACTCCTTCTCTGCTGCCACGCCTTGTTCAGGCTTGTTTTTCCCTCTCCTTGACCTCAGCACATCCATGGAATGACAATGCACCCCGACCTTCTCCATTCTGCCCTTTCTCTCCAAGGATCTGGTTGGTTCCAGTGGTGGTCCAGCTGATCCCTGATACTCACGGCAGCCTTCTCCTCTGTGGTGTTCCCTGAGGTTTATTATCCCCCCTTTTCCTCATCCCATCCCTTTCACCTCTGGTTTTATAACCATGGGCAGGGCCAACAGTGAATGGACAAGTCTGCTCTTGCACAATTGCTCCATGAGAACATTCCTTGGATTTGCCATTTGCCATTTCCTCAACAGTTTAAAGCAGAGGGGCTCTTTGGGGTGCCCATTCCAAAACCTTTTCCAGCTTCTTGAGGTCACGAAGACAGGCACACAACCTTGATTGTTTTCTAAGTGCCATCTTCCAGCTGGGCTCCCAAATCCCTGGTTATTCCTGAAGATTCAGGCTGCTGCTCTCCCAGTGATTCAGCTTGCATTGATGGAAAAGCTTAATTAGGGTTACTCAAACGAGGGTTACTCAACTGGATATTCACTCCCATAGGAAGAGCTCTGTCTCCTCTCTCACCCTTCCTGACTCTTTTGGGAAAGCCAGCTCCAGGATTTATTGCTGGTTCCGGCATGCCCCATCTTGAAGGGAAAGATTTGCCTCCAGGGCAGGAGGGAATCATCCAAGAGTCTCCTCCTCCTCTTCCTCCTATCACTCTGCCCTTTCTCCAGCTGCCCGTGGACCTCTGGCAACACCACATTCCTGAGGCTTGGAAAGGGCCTGGAAAAGAGAAGAAAAAGGCAGTTTTTTTCCTATGGTTTTACACATTTCTGCTGGCACTCTTTAGCCTGTGGAGGGTGGTGAAGGAGGGGGCGGAGAAGCTGCCTGGGAATGGCTGTGGTGGGACAGCCTTGGAATGACCCCCTAAGAATGACTCCACCAAAAAAGAGTTTGTCCTCTGCTTCCATCATTGAGTTCAGAGAGAATAAAAGAGAGAAAAAGAGGGAAAAGGGAAGAGCCAGGCTGGTCTGAGAACAAATTGTTTATCTGTATTTTCCATGAAGCATCAGCAGTTCTTTAAAGAGGACAAAACCTGAGGGACCTTCCAGAGAAATCCTTGTAGGGGCTGGGGAGGTCTAATTAGTTTCTATATTTGACCAATGTAAAAGTTTATCTTGAAGCCTCCTGTATTTTTTAAATATGACATCAACGTCTTCGGCTTGGCTTTGATTGTCCTTAACGACCAGGTTTTATTATTGTTCTTCTTTTAAAACTGTTTCAAAAGAATAAAAGGGGAATATTTACTCAAGGCATAAAAATACCCCTGAAATTCTGATGGCTTTGGCAGAGAAGTGGTAGCCCCGTTGCTTTTCCATGTGATAAATCCTCCTGCTGCCTTGCTGCTCCCACCCCAGATCCAAGGATTGTTTAATTTTCAGCTCGATTTTGAAAACCCAAAATGTTTGGAGCCCAGTTAATGTCGTATTAATTTTTTAAGGCAGCAAGGCAAAGTGGCTCCTAACATAAATATTTTACCAACCATTTATAAATAGCATGGCTGCTCGAAAAGAACAACACCGTTGATCAGGAAGCTTTGGAGGCTCCGTGCTCAGTGCCAGAGGGATGGAGGGATTCAGGGTGGGAGATGTCGGCAGCCACTCCAATGTGCTGGAACATTTTCAGAGCTGGAATTCTGTTCCCCTATTTTTTATGGTGTCCTGGAGTTGATTGTGCAGATGTTCCTGACTGTGGGGAAATCCGTTCTTGACATGTTCCCATCCTTATCCTGCCTGGATCAGGGCTGGATCCTATTGGCACTGCTGGAATTGGCACTGAAATAACGAGGGCATCGCAAATCCTTTCTGGGCTGAGTCCTCCAACCCTGACCTGAGGATCTGACCAGTTCTTCTCCTGTTGATGTTGGAATTCTCTTTGGATCAACGGCAGCAGCTCTCTCCATTCCATACCCACCTTGTGTCCTTCCATGTGCCAAGAGATGGGATGAAGGGATGAAAATAACTGGAGGAGGAGACAGAGGCAGGGAAAGACTTTATAAAATTCACTTTTAAATGAGTGAAAACAGCATTACCCAAACCCTGGCCCTTTCTGGGGAGGATAATCCCCCTTTCAGATGTTAACGGGAAGGAATTAAAACAAGGATTTGGCTCTTCTGCAGGAACAGTAATTCTGTAAGTACATCTTGGGAAGGTTTCCAAAGCATTGGGAAAGGACAGTAATAAAACTGGACAGGTACCTTGGAGAGCAGGAATGGGATGTAGTGGCCAAGGGCCTGCATGGACCTGGCCCTGCATCCTACTCCTGCCTCTGGAGCAGGGCAAGGGAGAGAGGGCCCATGGTGGAAAATGATAATAGGAGAAGGGGTGGGATGGGGTGGGATGGGATGGGATGGGATGAAATTGGGATTCCTCTTTACCAAGCTGAGCTCTGTGCTGGCCTTTGGAAATGATGGGAGGTGTGGAATGTGCAGTGGAGGCAGGAGCACAGCAGAAGGAACAGGACAGAGCCTTTGGAGTTCGACTTGGATCGAAGAAGCCAAATGCCTGTCCCTGACCCTTGCAGTGCTTCCCCTCAGCTGGAGGCCAAGCTGATAATTCCCTCCCCTAGGAAAATTCACCAGAGAGGCATGGCTATTTCCTCCTCAGATTGTAGGATTTTATGGCTGTTTGCACAATTCCTGGATCACGTCAGCCAGTGGGAAGCTGGGAAGAGATCCCCACCTTTCTGGGAACATGTGGGAAAAGCAAACACAAGGATATGACCTTCCCTCACTGCATGGGCAGCTCCTGCCTGTGATCCAGGGCAAGCAGGGCAATCTCCATCCCCATCCCTCCTTCTGCAGGAATTCTGTGGGATATTTCCCTTCCCAGACTTGGTGCTGTGTACTTGCCATCACTGGGTTCACATGGACATATGAGGAATTGCAGGAGCCAGGCCGCATCCTGCCCGTGGAAGCAGCATCGGGAGGAAGATGTCAGCCGGTGACGGGAAGCACCAGGAGTGTGGTCGGCAGTATCCAGGGATCCTGGGATGTAAACACCAAACACACACAGGGCTGCCAGAGGAGAGGGGGTGGAATGAATAGCACAGGCTCCTTGCCAGCTTCCTGGTGGCACATGGAGTTTGGGGCTGGCACAGGGTTTGGGGGGACAGGGAGTGCCTGGAGTGTTTGGGGAACTCTGGAGATTGTGGTTTGGGTCTCCCAGGTCCCCCAGACTTCTCAGGAGGGTCTCCAACCCTAGCTGGAGGCAGAGGATACATGCCAAACTTCCTGCCAAAATTCTGGCTGCCCTCTGGGCTCCTCCTGGAATGTGGCAGCAGCTCCATCCCAGCAGCCGGGGCAGGACCGAGGTTCCTGCAGCCCAACAATAGCAGAGCTCAGGCCAGCCCTCATTCCCCGGGGCTCTCTGCCATCCCGCTGTCCCCGGACATGCCGGGGACACCGGGACACCAATCCAAGCCTGGATGTTTCCTGCTCCCTCCTCTTCTCTCCCCCCAGCCAGTCCTGTCTGCATCCGATGCTCCAGCAAGTATTAATAGAGTTGCAACGTCTGACGTCTCAAAGGAATCCCCTGTTGGGAAAAAGCTGCTCCGGGAGCTGGTGGTGGAATGGCTCATCCCTTCCACCACGGCGCTCCCGGCTTCTCCCGGTGCAAGCCCTGGGCGTCACGGGGCTCCTGGATTTCAACCCGAATTCCAAGGTTTTGGGGGTGCACCGCATCCGCCCGTTTGAGTGTTTAATGGGGTTTTACTCCGGGTAGTTTTACAACTTTAATGCACTTAGCACTAATTTGGGGAAGTTTAATGCCAAACGCATAAATGTTGGATGGGAGACGGCCGAGGTGTTTTACGGCCTCTGGGAATTACCCGAAGTATGTGGGGCTCGTTTTGGCTTCTGATATCACTCAGCACAAAATTCCCGGTGCCTGGCTGGGTGCCAGGCGCTGGGGCTGATGGATGACGGTGGCACTCTGGGAGCGGTGACCGTGGCCGTACATAAACCCCAGAGCCAGGCAAGGGCTCAAAGCCTCGTTAAAGCCTTCCCTAATCTGGCAGGATCAGATTTGCCTGGTGCACTCGGAGCTGCTCCCACTCCCAGCCTCTGGTTTGTGTGGTCGCCTCAGTTCGTGTTGTGGGGAAAGTGGAGACGGCTTCAGTGTAAGGAAAACACCCCGGGAGGCTGGGAAGGGGGAACCCACTGGGAAAACAGAGCAGGACGTGATGGAGCAGGGACCAGCCGAGCCAGCCCTGTGTCTCTGCCCATCCCGTCACACCTCTTCCATCTCCAGGAGTCCATTCCTCTGTATCCCGTGGTCTGGAGGATGGAAATGCCTGTTTTCCACATGGCAGCGTCTCCCGCGGAGTGAGGGATTGCTCCGCTGTCAAGGCCAAAGTTAGGATAAACTGTCTGAATCCTAGATGCAGCCAGCCTGGAGCAACAGGAGAATAAATCCAGTGGGATGAAGGATGTCCAAAAGCCTGAGGCAGAAGGACAGACACACAGCTGCCATGTCCTGTGGAGGAGTTTTGAAGGAAAAACTGTGGAAAATTTGCTGCCCCTTTGTAGGAAAGGATTTGGCTGCGGGTTTGAGCCCAGATTCACTCCCCAGGCTCTGAATTCAGCCTCCTTTATAACAACCCCTTCATGGGAAAGCCAATATGGACAAGGATGGCTTGGAAAAAGAGACTCCCAGCGAACACCCTGATGGATGCCCAGGTGTGGATGCCAAGAGGAGAGGGACCTGTTCTGTCTGGATCATGTCCTGGGAGCAGGCGCTTCCCCAGTGTGCAGGATGCTCCTCTCTCCTGGGGAAGGAGACAACCTTCAGCCCTTCCTCCATGCAGGAGGGATCAGAGGCTCCCTGGGAGCCAGGAGCTGGGAGTTCATCCCACACAGATGGCCCTGGGCACAGGGAATGAGCAGGGGAAATATCACCTACAGCCAAGGAAGGAACTACACCCCAAAACATTGGTTTCTTTCTCCGTCCTTTCATTTAGCAAACAAGCTGCTCATTCCCAGGCTGAGCAGGCTCTCCCTTCCCCAGCTAATCCCAGGGAAGCTGTTATGACTGTAGGAAGTTTTGGGTACTCTCCTTGTCCCAGATTCACTTGTTATGAGTCAGGAAATTCTTTTCCCAGCCTTGTCCTTCAGGTAACTCCTGTGAACAGTGTCTACTGAGCAGGCCCCAAGCATTAATTTGTCAGTCATGTCCAGTCCATCAATCTGCTTCCAGGATTTGGGATGAACTGAGCCAAAGACATTCAGTGCCTTATCCAGGGCCAGCAGTGAAACCAGCTGGGTCACCTGGGCCACCAATTCCCAGCCCTGTGCTTCTTCCAGGGAGATGTGGCAGCTCCCACTGCAAAGGCTGGGATAGCTCTGAGGTGGGACAAAGTCTGGGAAGCAGTTTGGGATAGCCGGTGACTGAGGCTAGAATGGGAGGACTGAACAGGAGGAGGAGGAGGAAGGGAGGAAGTTTGGGGTTAGAGCTGAATTAATGCCAGTGTGGCCACAGATACTCCATTGCACCCTCCCACCTGCACTGCTGCTGCCTGGGGCTTCCAAAGGGTGGCCCAGCTGGAGCCTCAGGAGCTCCATGTGATCCCAGCAGCTCAGCAGGGACAGGGAGAGGGGCTGGGATGGCATGGAATGGGTCATGTGCCCACCCCACCTCTCTGGGAGCTGTCACAGAAGGTGTCAGCTGAATCCCTGGGTGCCTGTGCTGCTCCTGACATTGCAGCCAGATTTCCCCACCTTTCCTTTTGCTCCAGGTGGAACCTGCTGCTTTATCATTGCAGGCCAAGGGGCAGATCAGCCCCACAGCTCTGGCAGAGCAGTTGGGAGCTGTTGCCCCCACAGAGCCTGGTTAATCCGGTTATCCTATAACCAAAGAGCTTATCTGCTCCTGGAGCTCCGCCAGGGACTTCTGCTTCCTCAGCACACAGCCTTGGGCAAGAGACTGCCCTGGACTGTGCAGTGACCCCAGCACAGCTTGTCTGAGCCATCCTGGCACTGATTTCCTTCAAGGCACATCCCAGACACTTGGCCGTGCAGGGAGACTTTGCTGTTCCTGGGAAGCCCTGCCGAATTCCACCGGAGCAGCCAACCTCACCATGCACAGTGACCTGCTGCCCACCAGGATCGCTGTCTCGGTTCCCATCCCTGCTCCTCAGCTCCACAGGGAGTCCAGGCAAGTCCTGGCATCTTTCCTGCAGGCAGGATTTGCTCCCTTTCCCTGTGGAGGAGAGGAACATGGAGCTCTGGCAACGCCTTGTGCCTGATGCCTTGGACAAACTCTTCCACCCCTGGTTCTTCAGAGCCACTTGTTCTTGGAAAAGGTCTTAAACCCATTGCACTGGCTATGTTCTCCCTGGGGAATTCCCTCACAGCCCTGCTAATCCTTCCTTTAATTTTATGCCTTTTCTTCAGTCGTCTCCTTTAATTACTTAAAAACCACCCCAAAATGAAATTGCATTAAATAAATTCATGCTCCCAGGAGAGCCCCAAGAAGCTGCAGGTAGTTCAGAGGGAATATAGGCCATGTCTCTGGGATGCTCCAGGAGCTTTGGCAGGAGGTGCCCAGGAGTCTCAGGGCTCATATTCCATTTGCCTTCCTTCTGAGAATCTAATTTATGGTCTCCTGGTCGGGATAGGGAGGAGGAGGGCGAGCTGGGAGTTGCCTTCCTTTGGTCTGCTTTGGCACAGGCACGAGGGGTCGATCTCAGGGAGACCCTCTGCCTGCTGAGAGCTGGGAGAAAAGGGAAAACATGGAAAATCCATGGCAGGGCACAGCTGGGCCCCATGGCAGACACACTTTTCTCCATGACCAAGCACAAACCCCATGGGTGAACACACCCCGCTGCTCCAAGGCCACCGGACTCTGCCTTGGCACCTCGGGAGCAAACACCTCCCTTCCTCAGCAGCTGGAAAAGTTTGTTCCTTTGTTTTCACTCCACACAAGCCTTGCCCTTCTTGCTCCACCGCTGGCTGTGACTCAGAGCTGTGCAAGAGGCAGCAAGAGGGGCTCAGAGCTGCTGGACCTGCTGTGGCCAGCCCAGGGCACACACGGACCTGCCCAGTGCCAGACCAGCCCCAGGACCTGCACACAGACAGGGATCAAGCAGAAATGAAGCTCTTGGCCAAATATTTTCCCCAGGCAGGGGTTGGGAATGGCACAGGGACCCCACAGCACCCAGCTGCTTGTCCTTGTGTCCCTTCCTACCTGCTCCTAAAGTGCTGCTTTGGGGCTGCCACGATCACCAGTGTCCCTGTGTTGTGTCATTGATCCACAGCTGAGTGGGGACCTCCCTGCTGTCACAGATTCATGGAATTGTTTGGGTGGAAAGGGATCTTAGGGCTCATCCAGTCTCACTGCCTGCATGGATCTACCTCCCACTGGACCAGCCCTGTCCCCACATGGCTTCCTTGACTCTTCCAATCCTAGCATATCCCTCAGCCACTGTCCCTGGGGACAGCAGGGAAGGGTCTCCATGAGCCTTGTCCCTTGCCACTCACTGTGGCTCATCCCTGCTCCATCCAGCCTGGCTGGGCTCCCTGCCCAAGGGAAAACCCTGGAGAGCCCAAAGGGACTTCTGGAAGGGCTGGCCTGACCCACAGAGCTGGTGGAGCACAGAGCTGGCACCAGCAGTTCCTGCCTCTGTCCCCTTGGATGTGGAGACTCCCCAGTCTGTCCCAGCAGCTGGAAGAGAGCAAGGACCCCGTGCACTGGCACTAGGGTCCCTGCTCCATTGGTGTTCCCACCCCTTGGAAAGCCCACCCCACCATGCAGACACACACCTTTCCAATGCCTGTGACAAGGACCAGGAGGGATCAGGCAGTCCCCCCACGGAGCTGGCAGACAGCTCCTGCTCCGTGTGGCTGAGCAGAATGCCAAAGCAGGCTTGGAGATCCATCCCTGTGGGATGGAGCAGCTGTGGGATTGGCCCCCACGGCACAAACTGAGCTCTGGGGGTGACACTGGGGCAGAGAAAAAACAGCAGAGCTCCAGTAAAACCAGTGAGGGGTGCAGGGACAGCCCTGCGCCATCCTGCTGCCAGCTCCAGCATTCCCATGCCACCTGCATATGAATGAAGGGAAAATAGGACGCCACTCTGGGCAGGGATGGAAATGGTCGTTCAGGTGGGCTTACAGAGCCACCCAGGTGCTGCTTGCTCACGCCTCACATCAGGTGAGCAAAATGTTAATGGGAAGGGTCCAAAGCTGCTGCTCCGAGGGCTGTGGGAATGCGGGGTGACAGCAGGGAAATGGCCACCAAATGTCCCCTGTGCCAGCCCCTGGGACACGGGACCAAGCTGGGGAAAGCCCCAGCCTGCTAGGCAAGGGGTGCTGCCCCGGGACAGGGACACATCCCACCAGGAAAAGGGTCAAAGTCAGCAGAGAAGGACAGAGCCAGGAAGGGGACGGGACAATCAATGCAGGATGTGACACTGCAGACCCTGACCCAGCTGCCGATCAAACACACCAGGCCACGACTCCCTGGAATTCCCACGTCTCCCAGGGTCAGGTTCACAGCAAAGGTGAAGGCAGGGAGCCCTGATAGCTCTTCATCCAATCCCTGGGAGAGGGAGGAGTTCAAATCTTCAAATTTCACCTGAACATTAAACTGGAAAAACTGTCATTCAATAAATAGAGGAATTGTCTTAAAAAAAAAAAAAAAAAAAATCTCACTCACAAATCTTGGAAGNTTTTTTTTTTTTTTTTTAAGCATTTTGGTATGATTTTGATGTTTCAACTCAGAGGAAAAATGCTAAAACTGAGCTGGGACCCCTGGACCTCGCAGTGTTTTCATAATTATTCACCAAACACGTCGATGAAATATAAATGTTTCCACAAAGCCCTTCTAGTGTGTGGAATCAGCATTTCCTGACTCCAGCATTCCACTGGAAAGTGTTTGGTCACCTCTCAAAAATTCCTCCTCTGAGCTGATCCTACCCACCCTGCCCCTGCTGTCCTTTTCCTTGGAGCACCCAGGCTGCTGCTCCCGCCCCAGCTCTGTGCAGAGGACATTGGATGGGGGGAAAGGAAATATTGGAGAAGGTCAAGTGGATAATTTTAATTTTCTTCCCGCTTGGAAGCAGAAGGCTGGGGGCTGTTCCCAAGCTTGGAACCCCTTGTTTTGCTCTGCCACTCCCTCCCAGGATTCCAGCTCTGTGTTGGGATCCCACGTGTTGGATCAGACTAGGAGGCAGTAGCCAGAGTGGGATGTCAGGGGGTCAGAGGGATGAACCCTCCTTGCTCCAGGTGCCCACCCAGGACACCTTGGATCTGGGGTAGCAGCAAGCAGTGCCACCTCCACAGCTTCCTCAGCTCCGACAAAAGTTGGGAATCTCCCTGGTGGGGTGAGCTCAGAGGTGCCACAACATTTTCTCTCCTTTCAGAGACTTCTCAGCCTCTTTACCTGGACCATTCCTGGTTTTGTGGTGCCTTTGGAAGGCCATGCTCCAACAGAGGGATGCCGCAGCAGAATCCGGGTGTTTGGCTCCCTGTGCTGCTGAGGGGACACAGAGGGAATTGGGATGAGTTGAGTGGAGGGATAAGAGATGGATGGATGGATTCCCTGAGAGCCTCCATGGAGCTCTTTGGGAGGGATCCTTCCAGTGTGGTGGAGGTGCAGAGTCCTGAGCTCTGCAGGCTCCCTGCTCTTCCCAGGGCTCTGTGGCTCCCCCAGCTCCCCATGCCAGCTCCGTGGCTGCTCCCAGTGCTGGGGCCATGAGCTCTGGCAGCCGGGATCGAGCGCTGGCACAGGGAGCTGGGCCATCTCACCTCTGGTGATTAATTATCCCCTGAGCCTGCCGCCTCCTTCACCTCCAGCCATAATTCAAAGGTTCTTAAAAAAGCCATGTTTTTCTTCTCCCTGTACCATTTAATTAGTTACACATGTCCCCGGGACAAGTTGGGTTGGTTTTTTGTTTTTTTTTTTTTTTTTTGTTTTAATGGAGCACTTGGAAAATTAAAAGGAAAAGGTGACAAGGCTTCCTCATTCCCGGCTGCCCTCTGCTCCCGGCTCCCGGGGTGTTGGTCCCTTCATTCCCGGGGATGGACGGGGGTGGCCGAGGGGGAACGGGGAGGTTTTCCCGGGGGGAGCAGCCCCTGATCTCTTCCCTGTGTCCCGCCGAGGGGCTGGAGGGACGGTGGGCGCTCGCTGGCTGCAGCTCCCGGTGGGAAGAGCTCGGGAGAAGCTGCCCACATCCCACACCCCGCCCCCGGCGTTGCCGGGGCAGCGCCAGGTAAAGCTGCCCAGGAGCATTCCCATGACCTGCTCCTTCCTCACCTGCAACCACCTTTGGGAAGGAGGGGAGGAGAAGATCCCAAACCCGGGTGGAAGGAGCAAAGCCCGGAACAGTCTGGCCCAATCCTGCTCCTATAGACAGTGCCAGCCCTTTTCCCTGCTTTTTTACCCTGAAGCAGGATCCAACCCTGCTCCAGGTGAAAACTAGGGGCCCTGCTTCCCATTTGTCTAAGTAAATATCTAAATTCCTATAAATATCTCCATATATAGAGATATCTCCTCCTCTGCAGGACTCCCCCTAGTCCTTACGGCTTCAGTGGATTTCTTGTTGAAGATCAACATAGAATTCCAGAATGGTTTGGGTTGGAAGGATCTCAAAGCCTGTCTTGAGGAAGGCAGGACCTGCTGGTGTCCCTTCAGCTCCAGGTTGGCCACCCTTGGCCATCCCCAGGAAAAGGGACCCTCTTGTGTGAGGGGCCGTGTCTGTTCCCCCACATCCTGGCCGGAGAATTTGGACCCAGCCCAGGCTCTGCTTGTCCAGGATATGCTGTTCCCTGTCAGTGCTCCAACCCTTTCGTTTCCATCCAAAAACACAAGACAAAACACAAGCAGGGAAAACTCAGCCCAGCCCCGGAGCGGGTGCTGTGAATTCATCCGGAGTGAAATCTGTGCTTGGAGATAAGTGCAGGAATTCAGCCTGGGATGAGGGGTTTGCACAGCCCCTGCCAGGAAATGTTTTCTTTAAAGGAGGGAAAGCCCCCAGCCCAGCTGTCTCCTCCCCAGTGCCACCATTCCTGGCCTGTGCCCAGTGTCCTGCACACTGGCAGGTGGCACAGGGGACAGTGGCCAGCTCATGCCATGATCCTCCTGCTGCCTTCTGCTTCCCTGGGGTGCTTCCAGGCTGTGCCAGGGCTCCCCCAGGCTTTGTCCCCAAACTGGATGACCTCAGTGTTGCACCACTGCATCTCTCTTGGAATCTCATGGCTCCCATCCTGGTGGGATGTGGTGGGAGAGGTTTCATCTCCTCATTGAGGCACCCCCAAATCCACCTGGGCCTCAACTCTGGAAAACCATGGGGGGATAAGCCCTGAGCCCTGCCCCTTTCCCAAGTGAGCTGGAGATGAGTCCATGCTGGAACCCACCCAGGTCCTGGTCCTGGCTCTGCCGAGCTCCGGCCACACCACATCCCTCAGCCTGGAGTGGGAGAGAGGAAAGAAAAAAGGGGAGGGAAAGACAGGTCCCCGGGAAACTGGGATTTATGGTGACTTGTGACAAGTGTGAGGGACTCTCAGAAACCTCCAGGTTTTATGAGCAACGTTTGAGGCTTGACTGGCTGCTTAAACACAGCTCAGCTAATCCCAGCACAGCGTATCCAGCGCAAATTGGAAAAGGTTTAGTGGGAAGACAAGGGGAAAATGAGAGCATAAAACATATTTTACGTCGTGTCAGAGGAATATGTAATTTAGAGTAAAAGGATGTTAAACAAACACCAGAGGCAGCCACGGGAGCAGAGATGGAGCAGAGGAGCTGCTTCCCTTTGGGCAGCGATGGGGGAAACCTTCCGAGCATGAAGAAAGGGATCAGCTGGGAGTGGCATTCCTGCTCCTCTCCAGAGACATCCTGGCACAGCTGCACCTGGCAGTGCCAGGGCAGGGGCAGAGAACACCGCTCCTGTGGTAAGGCAGCACAGGAGGAGAATTCCCAGGGCTCCTCATTTTTACCTGGACTCCTCCTTGCTGGGCTGTGTCTGCCTCAGCCCCTCCTGTGCTACCCCAGCTGGGGAATGACTTCCCATTGCCAGAGGGTGGAGTTAGATGGGATATTAGGAGGAAATATTCACCACCTGGGAGGGTGGTAAAGCCCTGGCACAGGTTGCCCAGAGCAGCTGTGGCTGCCCCATCCCTGGAAGCCTTCAAGGCCAGGTTGGGACAACCTGGGACAATGGAAGGTGTCCCTGGCCATGCCAGTGGGTAGCACTGGATGGGCCATAACCTTCCAACCAAAAGCATTCCATGGTTCTGTGGCAAGCACAGAGCCCCCAGAGAGTCCAGGCAGATGCAGGCATGTGGCTGTGCCAGGTACATGCTTCCCTTGGGATCAGCCCAGAGCAGCAGCTCATCCAGCTGCTCCCTCTCACCTGCCCGTGGGAGGAGATGGAAACCAGCCCAGGTGGGAGCAGCCTTTGCTGCGGGGGCTCTGGGAAGCTGCATTTCCTGGAGAAAGGAGCTTCCTTCTCCATCCTCCTCCATTAGCATTGTTGGAGAGAAGTGTCAGGTCCTGGCTGGAGGAAGAGCAGCTCTGGCAGGATGATGAGCAGCCACAGGCCAGGCTGGGCTCCCAAAGGCTGTAGGAGCTTGGGGCTGATCCTTGTTTCCCCTCCCTGGCTTCCCTGTCCCTGCCAGGTGTTCCTGTGCTGGTGCCAACACCTCATCACCTCCCTGCCACGACCCTTTTCCAACAGTGAAGCGCAATTAGGAAGCTGCTTTTTCCCTGCTGTGTCCAGCAGCTGCTTCCCTCCACTCTGCTGGCTCTGACCTTCCCCTTCTCCTCTGCCACGGAGCAGCCCAAGGCCACCAGGAATGGGCAGAGTGGGATGCTGGATTGTCATTCCTGAGGACACAGTGTCTGCATCCCCACCCCAGGGGTGGCACTGGGGGGTCAGGCAAGTCACCCCCCTGACCAACAGAGCTGTGTGGTGCCTCTGTGGCTTCCTGCCTGGAGAAATTCCGGCTTTCCTTCACTAAGGGCTCCGTCCTGGCTCTCCCCAGCAGCCTCAGGCTACCAGGAAATTTATTAGACTTGTAAAACTTCAGGGCTCAAATCTAATTGTCTCCTTCTCCCCCTGCTCCCTAGAGGGAAGCTCCTTGATTTAAGCCCCAATTCCAAGCCCAGCCAGCGTGTCAGCACTCAGAGTTCAAAGTCAAATGAGCCATTTGTGCCAGGGCCAAGGGATAATTACAGCTCCTGTGGATCAGGGACCTGGAGCAGCTCCTGTCCTGACAGAGGGGCACAATTCCTTGTTTGAGGACACCAGTCTGGCTCACTGGAGCTGACTGGAACAGAGCTGAGACATCCCAGTTCACCGTGGCAGCAGGAATGTGGTGTTGGTACAACAGCACAAGCAACCCCTGCAGGAGAACACAATTCCTCTGCCATGGGCTCTGCCCGATCCCAAAATCTCTAGAGGGTCACAGAAACATCTGTAAGGGGACTGAGGTTGGATTTATGGCATGAGGGGAGCTTCCAGCACAGCTGGGTTTGTTCAGCCACAAAAAGCAGCACCTGATGGGTGGGAAATGGAGCTGGGTGGGAATAAAAGGTGGTTCCAAAATGAAGGAGCTGAAGGCTTGGCTTGGGAATTAAGCCCAGCCAGGAACTCAGCCCCACTCTGTCCCTCACCCTCCAGTGACACAGGGCTGGCCCTTCCTCCAGGTCTTTTGGGGAACAAGGACATTCCCTGTGCTTGGGATGAAGGCTGCCTGTGGAAGCGAGGGCTGGGAGTTCAGGGAAGAGGAGGACTGGGATGGTGGGGGGTGGCTCCTGCACTGGGGAGGTTTTGAGCTGGACCAAAACTGGTGAAGCCATGGAGGAAGGGATGTTCCACTGCAGGCTTGGGGATGATCCAAGTGCTTCCCTGCAAACCTCCTATCCTGTTCCCTTGTGCCTCGCTGAGCAGTGATGGGACCATTTCCAGCCCTGCCTGCTCTGTGTCCCCACAGACCACGGAGCTTTTTGTGGGTCTGAGTGCCTTCATCTGATCCCTGGAGTGGAAAGCCACCCTGAGCTCCCTAAATCCCTTCAGCCTTTCTCATGGCTTCACACAGGCTGTTTAATTGGGCAATTCTGTGCTTATCTGGGTGTTATCCTGGCAGGGCTACGGCTCCATGGCAGGCTGTAATCCCAGGCTCTGTGTCACCAGCTCTGTCAGCCATAGCCACCGGGGGTTTGTTGCCTGAAACAGCCTTTTTTTCCAGCAAATTATAAACTCCAGAGATTTTACAGCTCTGCTTGGGGCCCACCTGGTAGGAGCAATCCCATTTTTCCCTTTGCTTCCCTGCTGAATATAAACTTTATTTTTCCATTCCTCAACTTTCCGTGAGCCACACTGGCTGTGGCACAGCCGCTGGGCTGAACACATGCCTTCCCTGCACATCCCATCCCCATTCCAGCTTGAAGAGGGCAGGGATGATGCCATGGGGATGCTTCAGGGCAAGAGCACCCCATCCCTGGAATTGTCCAAGGCCAGGTTGGATGGGGCTTGGAGCAACCTGGGATAGTGGAAGGTGTCCCTGCCTGTGGCAAGGAGGGGAATGAAATGGGCCTTAAGGTCTCTTCCAACCCAAACAATTCCATGATTCCCAAAAGCTGATCTTGAGCCTGGGGAATGTGGCTGCTGCTCCTGAGACCAAGGATCCCACATGGTGTGTGAACTTGCAGCCTTCCCTGACTCCCAGTTTCCTGGGCCCCGCGAGCTGCTCCCCAGCAATTTGCAAATCAAGAAAGGAAGTTAAAATTCCGTCTCCAGAAATAGCTGATTCCTGGGTTTGCAGCTTGTCTGGGAGCTGCTGGCAATTTTGTCATTTGTAGTTGGGAGAAGGGAGGGGAGGAAAAGAAGGGAGAAATAAGAAAATGCAAAATCCAACAAGGGCAGAAAGCTGAAGTCTGAATGGAGCCAGGAATTACAGGAGATGCTTGGAGGTGTCCAACACCCACTAAGCCATGATCCCCAGGCACTGCGCCATGGAAGGAGGTGACAACAGCCCCTTCCTGGACAGCTCTGCCATGCCAATCCATCACAGTGCCTCTCATCCAGAGAAATGAATGGCTACAGCACCGGGAGTTGATCAGGGGAGATTTATGGGGAGGGATTAAAAGAACTAAATATCCCGAGCTGGGTGGGGAGATGTTTAAAGGAAAGGGCGCGTGTGTGCAGGCAGGGAGTGAAAAGTGTAATAACACTCTATAAATATTTGAAGGTGGAGGCACCAGCAGCAGATTGATTTATTTGTGGCTGTGGAAATGAGATGAGGCTATGGAAGAGGGATGGGAGAAGCCGGAGCGGTTTCCCTGAAGAAGGAGCACAGATCCCATCACCTGGAGGCAGGTGGAGGTGCTGAGAGCACACAGGGAATGTGGGATGCCTGATTTGGGCTGAGTGGACCCTGGTGCCCCAGTTCAGAGCACAGTGGTGTTGGAGACGGTCTGGATTCTGTCAGCTCCATCAAACCCAGCTCCGTGAGCTTTCCCATTCATCTCTTCCCGAACAGCACCCAACAATGCCTGAACTGTTCCTCCTCCTCCTCCTCCTCCTCTCCCCCTCCCAGCCCCTCGTGCTGCCAAGCTGTTCATGTGTGAGGAGAACATCTTGGGCAGGACGCGCGCTCCGAGTCCTTCCCGCTTTCCCGGCGGCCCCCCGGCCCCCTCCCAGCTCGGTGTCACGTTGTCCCTGCCGAGTGTGCCACGCTGGGTGGCACAGCCTGGCTGGCATCGGCGGCGCCGCGAATGCGACAGATGGGAGCGAGGAAGGCTCGCTCCGCCTGTGCCAGGGTGAAAATGGCTCAGCTGCAAATGAATATTTCCAGAAACCTCTCCTTCCCTGCTTTGTAATTATGAGCAGATTTTTCTTGGGGATAAAAGGGAGGCTGGTTTCAAAAAAGAACTGACCCTGTGTGGGAAGAACGGTTTTCTTCTTGGAAAAATTGTGGTGCCTTGAGTGAGTTTAACTCTTCTGCTTCCTCCAGGCAGGAGAGGATTCTCTGCATCCAAATTCCCATCCGTCAGCTCCGAGCCTGAGGCTTGGCTCTGGCCAAGCACAGGAGCAGGAGGTTGTTTTAAACCAGCCAGTTCCTCTTTCAGGCTCTGTGTAGGGGTCTGTGACTCCATGGAAAGCCCCTCCTTGGAAGCTCCTGGAGCATCTATGGCAGGCAGGACTCCACACATGAAGGGCTCTGGCAGCAGACTGGGAAGCACTGGTGGGAAGTGGGATGTGGTGGTGTTGCCTGGAGGTGGCCATGGGGGTCCCTGCCCTGCTCTGTGGTGCCCACCAGGGCAATTCCATGAGGAATTCCAGCTGGGGAGGCCACTCTGGATTGGATTTTTGTATGGAAACCCAACTTGGAATTCTCTGGAAAGTGCCTGGTGCTGCCCAGTGCGAGCTGAGCTGAGCACTGGGTTCCATCCCATGTGTGGGATTTTCTGCCAGTGCTCATTCCACAGGGATGGAGGGAGGTGAGGCAGCTGGGAATGAGCTGAGAGATGTCCATGGTGACATCAGACATTTCCGTGGTGACACCACACATGTACATGGTGACATCACACAATTCCATGGTCACATGACACACATCCATGGTGATGTCACTCATGTCCATATCACATCAAACATGCCCATGGTGACATCACACAATTCCATGGTGACATCACACACATCCATGGTGACACCACAGATGCCCATGGTGACACCACAGATGTTCACTGCCAGGTCAAACATGCCCATGTCACATCACACAATTCCATACCACACAATTCCATGGTGACACCACACGTCTCCATGGTCACATCATACAAACCCACGGTCACATCTTAAAATTCCATGAGCACATCACTCATGTCCGTGGTCACATCATGGGATGTCCATCCCATCCTTGTGCTCACCAGAGCATGGTGGCCACGTGTGACCAGCATCCCACAAGCTGGGAGCTCTGGGACACAGGATCCCCTTCCCTGTATCCGAACCACCTCCACTATGTCAGAAACACCTCTGAAAATTTGCGCGACAGACGCGAGAGGCAAAGGGGTCCTTGGAAGTTTTCCCCAGCATGAGGGAAGCTCTTGAAGCTGATTCCTAGAACAGGCACCTTATTAGGGAGCGCCGGGACGAACTTTGAACAGCTCTTACACGGAAACAGATCTGCCTCTGGAGCAGCAGTTCGCTGTGTTCCTTTTGATACCGATAATGATCTTACATCGCGGCGCTGCCTTTCATCTCGCCCGATCTTAATGAGCTCTGCAGACAAATGTGCAAGCGATACGGGCAGATCCATTCTCCCGACAATGCCAGCACTGGATGTGGCAGGTGTCTGGGAATCAGCCCGCGCCGGAGCGGGAGGGACGGGGGTTTGTTTTGATTTCTCCTTATTTATTGGAAATGCAGGCAGCATTTTAGAGAAGTGGGATTTGGCAAGCTTGGATTTGGCCAGGACAACAAAGTTGTCTCTCTGTCTTTCCTTTTGGAGCCGCTCCTCTCCTCGATCCATATTTCAGCTGTGGCTGTGCCAGGGAAGGGATCGCTTCCCGGCGGCTGGAGCGGCTGCCTGGCATGGAGGCTCACGGCCCCGGGGCTCTGCCGAGTGTTTTTTGTGTTTCAGAGGTGCCAAGAGCAGGGAATTGTGCCAGGATAGCCCATGGCCCATGCCCACAGAGCTCAGCTGGGCTTGGACTGAGGTGCTGCATCCATTACAGCCTCTCCCTGCAGTTCTGCTCCCGTTTTTTTCTCCCTGTTTCTCACCCTTGCCCCAAAGGATGGGGCGGGATCTGCTCCCTCATCCAGCGGGATATTTCCAGCCACTGTGGTGCTCAAGGGTAGAGGTATCACCTTGAATGCCGGGCTCTGTGTCCCTGGAGTCTCATCTGCTCCCAAACCACCAGGACAAATTTAGCATTGCCATGAGGAGTGGTCCCTGGCACAGCACATCCCCTCCATCCTTTCCATCCCCTCCATCCCCTCCATCCCCTTCATCCTCTCCCTCCCCTCCATTCCCCGCATCTG
>WEIU01003010.1:344-11055 GCA_013389925.1 Aegithalos caudatus
TTAGATGCTCCAGGAAAGCTATTTTCTGTTGGTCTCTATGCAGTCATTCTTTCTTGGATTTTGAGGAAAGCTTGCTTTTCTGGGAGGAAAGAAAAACAACCTGTACAAACAAACCAACCAATCAATCAACCAACCAACCAACCAACCAACCAACCAAGAAACCAAACCAACCCCAAAAAACAAACAAAAATCCAAGATCAACCAACCATCAAAAAAATCAAGAAATATAAAGCTGTTTGTTTCTTTACAAGATCTTACAATAATCAATGCTACATTTCTTCTAACAAATATCATAAGAGTGGTGCTAAGACCTGTTTTGCTATTTTGTATCCTAATATTGATTTCATTTCCGTCTGTAAAAATAATGTTGTAGGTAATGTGATCAATATGACCAATTATATAATGCTAAAAATCCAGTTCACAAACTTTTTATGACTGGGTTTAATTCCAGGAAGATAACTAATTTCTGACCTTACAGAGAAGACATATGAATATATGCACAACTATTTCCAAAATTTTGTCTTTACTTAGACCTTTATATTTCTGGCTTTGGAATAAAGTTCAAAAAACTGAGTTTAAATTGAATCTTAGTTTGGGTTAGACAATATGATCCCATTTTACATTATGCTATAAAATCCGTATGTATCCAAAATTTTGTATTATCAGCAGAGTAGCTGAAGGAGGTTTTTTAAAATAGTCCTTGGTAGAAAGGTTTGTACGAAGATATATTAATTTTTTTTTATTCATTTACACAGTTTGATTGGGAAGTCTTTGAATTTAAGCATACTAATTGTAAACTAATATCAGGATGGAAGGGATAATTTGAAAATATTTAATAAAAAAAGAGTGAATATTAATTTATTGTTATTTTGAGGTACAGCAAGTGTCTCATTAATTTCAATCAGAGGACAAAATGAAAATTAGGTGTGTTTGACACACTGGAAAGAAGCTTCAAAGAGTTCTTTTAACATAGTCATCTGAAATGAAAGCTTTAAACTAAGTAGAATTCACTGTTGATAAGTTAAATAATTGGAATTAGGTCCCAGAACTGTATTAGGCTTCTTCATAGGCTGGAATATGATAGTCACATAGATGTAGCTTGCTACTCAGGAAATTGGAAAAAAACTCTTAGAGGCAATAAAACTATTCTACTGAACTAAAAACAGAAAAAAATTCTGTGTGTTCAAATACTTTTGGACATACTTGGGGAAGAAACCCAAAATATTTGTCCTGATACTTTGATACTATTTATAAAGGAAGATGGAACCATTATTCCCATAATGGACAGACATATTATTTTAATTTATCAGACAGATTGCAGAAAGAAGCAATAAGGTTTCTTTTCCTTCAACATAAAACTGCAGACTCCTGATAACCCTATAGATGGAACAGGATGTTTTCTGAAATTAGATTTATGTGTTCATGCCTGAAAATGTAGTATTAGATGAATGCTTCTCAGTAATTCAATGATCTGCTGAGATCATGAGTTTGAAGAATCATGTTAAGAGATATAGAAATAAGATTTGCCAAAACTGAGGCAGAAAATTTTAGAAGGACTCATGGAAACTGGCAGAATCTGTTAAAAATTTAGCCTTTCCCAGTACTATCAGATTTAGAAGATGCTTTGAGTGTTAACCTATAGATGAAAATACAGACTCTTGTAGGCACAAATTGTCAATGCCATCTAGATCCAGTTAAAGCAGGCAAGGAAGACTGACGTTTCTTAGGCTTATTATTATTATGTATTTTCATTGCTATTTTTTTCTGTATTGTTATTATACTGTTATTATTCTGTTATTATATAGTCTTATATTATTATTATTATTACATATTATATGATTAGTCTTTAGGCTACATGTATTTGCTTGTTGCCATGAGCAGTTCAAATGAGAAAATCCAAAATTCCTGTAATCTGTTTTATGATAAAAAAGGACTTGAAATTATGCTGTTATGAACGTCTGATTTGTTAAAGATGAGACTATCAGACTTTAATGAAGCAGTTCATTTTTCTAGGGATACTTCAGCATAAATTTTCAAAAATATCTTAACAGCAGCATTTTTCTTATTAATTGACCATATAAAATATAGAAAATGCACATAATTCATATGCAATGGAAAAATACATAAGTAGGAAAAACCCTACTAGACACAGGGTGTTTTTTTAAATTCAACTACAGGGGTTTTTTTTGTGAAGGTTTTTTTGTTGTTGTTTTGTTGTTTTTTTGGTTTTTTTGTTTTTTTTTTGTCATGATAGTTTTGTGTACTTGTACATCAATATCCACATTTGCATTGAATAGAAATGACTTAAAGACTTGTCCAGTCATGATGGGAAGCTGTATATATTGAGCTTCATCTTCCTACTGTTATGCAATTACTATTGTGGGGAAAGAAATTATTTCTTTATCTAACAATATTTTGCCCGTCCTCTTTTTGTTGTTCATTTCCTCCTTTTCTTTCATAGAAGTGACAGGTTAAGGACTTGACTGACTCTGTATGGAACAGAATCACAGAATCATAGAATTAACAAGGTTGGAACACATGCATTTGTTTTGTTTGATTATCAACCTGGGTTTTGAAATATCTGTATAGGATTCCTAATATTAATCTTATTCTAAAATTTCTTAAATGGTAATCCTCAACCACCTGGGTTTACTTTGAAAAAAACCCAGGCGTTAGAAATAATGTATTGAATAGATTTATGAACAAAAATCCATGGTGAAAGCGATTAGCCAATCACTTTCTGGGTTTCAGTCTGTGTTCCTTAAGCAGTGGAGGGAGGATTTATGAAGGCAACAGATAATTTCATAACCCACAAAACAGTCACAAAAGCAAACAAACTTACACCATCCCTCCAGTGTCTCCATCAGTATCTGCAATGCTAGTAGACTTGCCTTAACATTTGGGTAGTATCCTTCATTTTAGGGTGACCAGTTTGAGATTCTAAAGATTTAATTTTGACTGGTTGAATGCTAAGAGTTGCAATATAAGAATCTGTTCAAACTGGGTTTGGAATGTATTACCTGTAAACAGCAATCTCTTTCAAAATGGGTACACAGAATTGTTAGAAGCTCTTAGAGTGCAATCTTCAAGCTCACTTAAAAGGTGTTGTAAAGATATACATCAACTTGCATAGTTTTCAAATGCTTTAATGATGGGGCAGTGAAAAGCCCCAGGGAAATCAACAATTCAGTAGGTTTTTCTTCAAAGTGGAATCAAACAGTGCATGATAAATAGACTTAGGAATGACACTGAAAAAGAGAATAAACTATATAAAAGCTGCCCATTTGATGAGAAGTGTCCCTCTTGGGAACAAGAGGAAGTGGTAATCCTCTGGAAGATGTGTGCAAAAATGTCATTAGAGTGAGTTGTGCACAAAAAATGAAATCAACAATGTTTTTTATACAATGCTGTATATGTTAACAAGGCATTTTAAAGCAAGCAGCCTGGACCATGGAGAAACTGTCAGCTCTAGCTGACAGCACCTTGTATGGAAGAAAATAGCATCCATGAGTGGATGTTATCTGTTTTGCCAGGTGTTACGAAACTTGCTGATAGCATTCACTGCAGACTGAATCCTCATTTTTTGTATACCTGGGGCTTTCTGCCTGCCTATCTCCTTACCATGTTACTCTCTTCATCACTATTTCATTGTTCTCATTTTGCAAAGACTGTCTTCCTCTTAGGCTGGACTTTCTAGTTCCTGTATGCAGAAAATCTGTTTACACTTAATGATGCCCCTTTTTCTCTGTCAGCCTTCCCACTAGTCTTCAACTGTCTCCTAGTCTGACTTTGTTATATTTACTTCTTTCTGCTTGGTGTTTAACTCTCATTTGGACCTAGGCCAAGTTCCTCCTACAGTTCTTGAGGCCTTTCCCTCTATCTTTTCCTTTCTGCATTATTGTTCTTATAAATCCCCCAAGTCTCATTTCACAGTATTACTCAATAATCTATTTACTTTCCAAAAAAGATAGTGGGTTTTGTTATCTTCCCAATTCTCCTCAACATATCCATTGGCTCTACTATTCAATGTCCACTATCCTGGGATCTGGGTAATCTCTTTATCCACTGTGCAAAGAAGACAGGATGTCTATTCAGAGCCATGATCTGGGGCACCTGAAGAGCTGCAATCACTGGAAAACATCCTGCAATCATAAGTCTGAAACTCATCAGTAAACATATTCCTTTAAATAAAACTGGGGAGAGGGGTGAGGTCATACGAGTTAATTTTTCAAAAGTTTATGATTTTATTATGCTTGGGCCAGTTTCTGTTCATCACAAGGCTCTACCTGTTATGTGTCTGTCTTTCAGGTTCACCTTTCAATCCCTGCTGAACAGAGTGGGAACATCTGAACTTTCCAGTGAGACACTAAGGTTTTAATGGTGTTTTAATAAAGTAGAAAGTAGATGTTTTCCCCTTACATACATTCCCACAGGTCTGAAATATTTGATTGTATTAAAAAAGGAAACTTGGAAAGAGGGAAATGAGCTTTTAGAGTTGCAATTATAGTAACAAATGAAAGGAAACCTTCCAGTAAACCAAGGTGTTATGAAAAAAGAATTATTTTAGTATACTTTTATTTTTCCTATATTGCTCATTATGCTGAGGAACCCTGATATGCATATTAATATATTTATTCCTTGTTCAGAATCTCAGGTGTCTCTCTGAAGTTCTAGTTGCACTGTAATATTGAATTACCTGATCAATTTCTGTGATGAAAAGTGGCTTGGTAGACAAGGGAAAAGCAGGGAATATTGCCTGCCCGAACCTCAATGTCTCCCCATAAGTTTTGTTTAATTCTTGTTCCCAGAACATTTTCAGTCCAGAGGAAACACCTCTGAGAAGACTTTAATGAATATTAATTTAAAACCAGATCATAAGGAAAATTCTCAGTTTGATGATTAATTTTGCTATTGAAGGTTCTCATATAACTACTATTTGTTTATAAATAAGTTATTGTATTGATTTAAATAAGTTCAAATTACATTTTACTTAAGGCTATTCTTAAAAGTAAAGCAACAGATGATGCTATGATATTATAGTTACTCCTTCCTTGGGAGAAAATTTTTGATGGGAAGTTGAACAATTTTCTCTGGTGAATTTAATAGCATAGAAAATATGCTGATAAACTTGAAATTTACTTAAACTAAGGCAAGTGCCATGAAGCAACTGAATAAGTTACTGCCTTCTTATGAAGGTTATCCCTATTTCCACATTGTTCTTATATTCCTTCTCTCTCCTTGTCTCCAGCTGGGTACTCCCACCCATTCATGTTGGTGGTAATGGATATTTGGAAATACAATAAAGTAGATCCAGAATCTCACCCAGAAGGAAAATTAAGGCAAATTAACTAATTTGGAACCATCTGGCTGCATAGGTCCTAGTACTGGCATAAGGAAGATGGAATGGGAAGCAGCTCTGCCTTAGATCAAACAGTTGTGGAACTGTATTTTTAAGAAAACTAAAGCAATTTGATAGTTTCTAAGAATAGCAATGTTAAATAATATTAGTAAAATAAATCCTGAGCAAGAATTACTTTTCACAATATTTTTCCTACAAATACAGATATATACAAGTATAAATACCTGAAACATCTGGAAAGTATTCTTTATTTTTTGTTCTGTTTTTGCCTTTGGAACAGCACCTCCATTTGAAATTTTTATGTCAAAATTTAGCAGAAGATAGTTTTTAAATTCCATTCCCCGTGGAAGTTTAGAGGTTTGGGTTTTCCCTGGTTGTTTCCTTGATTTATTTGGTTGGTTTTCATTGGGCTTATTTTCTTTTCCTGATAGTGCCAAGAAATTCTTTGCACAGTTGCATCTTACATGTTTGACTAAATGCCAATTATAAGACTCATCTAAGAGGGTTATGTTGTATCTGTTAGCAATTGTTTTTTGTTTTATTTTATAGTCTGAAAGTTTGCGAACAGTCTCTGTTTAGGACAGGATATTTGACTAAATGTGGTGAGTGTCATCTGGAAATTCAAGCAAAAGTTCATATACAGACAATCCAGTTAAAATAGCATTAATTGAGGTGTATATTTGAAATGTACAACATTTCCTTTAGATACTGTCCTAGGGTGACTTTAAGATGCTTGTATCCCCAATTGTCTGTTCTATTTGTGCTGTATATTGAGTTCTGTAGCTTTAAACCTGGTTCTGGGAGCAAAGGAGGAGAAAGAAGCAGCGCAGTTTGTTTTGAGAAAACGGCCCTGACTCCTCCGCATTCCTGCTCCGGCGCTGTTCGTCTGAGGCACGGACAGCGGTGGTGCAGACTTCTCCTGTGCTTTTAGTTAGTTAGTTTTAGCTAGCTGAGGCAGAGAAGTATCCTGGACCATTTTTTTCTTTTTTTCTCGGGACTGTTTAAATCTGTTCTGGACTGAAAACCCAGAGGAGCACCAAGGGCTCGCACCTGCGGCCCACTGGACCTGGACCTCCGGAGAGACTGGGAGTGAGAAAAGACTGAGAGAACTGAACTGCACCCATGGCAAGGACTTCCTCAGCTCTGCCATCTCTCTTTGGATCGTTGAGAGGTTATATTGTTTCATATTATTCATTCTTTGTGCCTGTGGGTATTTTGTTTGTTAAATAAATATTTTTTTCCACTTTTTCCAAAGAAGTTTTCTCGAACTGGCTAGGGGAGGGGCCATTTGGGTTTGCTTTCTGGACGAATCCCTAATTTGGAGTTTTCCTCCTAAATTTACCCTAAACTAGGACAGATACCTTTACCAGAATTTTAAAGGTTACTATAGAAAGTAGATATCTATTTCTTTTCACTTTGAAATAGTGCTCTTTAAGTCCAGTGTGGTGGGTTTTATTGGTGAGCTGATGTTGTGCTTTTCATTCCCCCTAAGATTTATATCAAGGTTTGTACATATGCAAAATAACCAAAAGTAACTCACCAAATTTGAAAAGTTTTTATGTTAATTAGTCTTGTGTTATCATACTTTTGGTGATATTTATACTGTAAATGCTGCAAATAGGGGATCTGTAGGCTGCATCTATAGCTGTAAATTAAATAGTGACCAGGAACATCCTGTATCACCAAACTGTTAGAACAATAGCTTGTGTGTCTCTGGCCTGTTACTCAGGTCATTCGTGGGTGGGTGCAGTCTGCAATCTAGGGTTATTATTTCCAGGAATCATTCCCAAATGGAAATTAGTATGTGAACCTGTTTGGAGGATAAGTAAGTATAATATTTGGTATCCAGGCTGTTCAGTGGCAGCTGACCTCAGCACTGGAGAATGAATCCAGGCATATTTAGTCTCCTAACTAGAGCACAGTCAATGTCGCACACCTTGCTAAAAGTGAATTATTATTTGACACATAATTTCCTATGTCTGAATTTGGTGTGTATATTATTTAATCATGTGGTTTTTGTGGATTCCCAAGTCTATCTATATTCTAAATTTCTCCAGTAATCAAGTTTACGAATTCTTGAAATTCAACATTCTTCAGGAGCTCTTTGCATATTTCCACTTGGGTCACATAACAGCAGTGGAGATACATGATATCTGAGACTGCCTATTTCCAAAGATGAAGAAAAGGGAGTGAATCTAGCCACATCTTATTTCCTGTTTGGCTGGATAAAGTGTAAAAAATCAGATTGCAAATGATATAGTCAATATTTTCACATTTATTGTGCTGAAATTTCTTTTATCTGGAAAGAAAATCTGTATTTTTTAAACTGCTGCCTTTTTCAGTAGTATTATACAGTCACCATTTCTAAAAGATGGCTAAAGCAGAAGTCCAAGCTGACTTAGTTTTACACTACAGAGTGTACATATAGTTTAAGCAGTGGTATATAAGTGCTTTTCTCATGTGTAGTCTTAGTGGACATACACACAGAATACTGAACATATTTTCCACCAGAGCTTTGTTGCTTGCTGGCCACAACACTTGTTTGCTGCAGCAGTTGAATGTTCACTGCTGTTACCTGAGATAAAAGGCAGCCCCAGCTGGAAGAAACCTACTCCCACAGTGATGAGTGATCGATCGTTCCTGCAGCCAGAGTGCTCCCACTCATATTGCACTGATTACTAATCCTGAGATCTGAAGACTTTGGGTTTTAATCTTTTGTTTGATCTAAAAGGTCACATCTTCCTTCAAACACCAACGAGCCCTCACATTTTTGTGAGCCTGAATATTTAGGGAATTACAACAGCTGTGGGAAACTTGTTGGAATTGCATGTTTTCTGTTGAAGCTGAGACTGAATAACTCAAATCTACCTTTTATTTGTGTTGTGACTCTGCAAAAATACTATGAATATGTAGTTATTAAAGCATTCTTGAGTTATTAATTTTATTTGGATTGCTCATTGTTGTTCTATATAAATCATAACACTATTGCTCTTCTAAAATTAAACATATTATTTTTCTACATAGGAAAAATATAAAGGGAAATCTGAATGTTTGTGCTGGTTAGAAAGCAAAACCAGTAAGAGACTCAAAGTCGGTAAAACAATTTAATAGGAGGAAAAAAAGTAAATAAAATAAATGTAATAGTACAAAAGATCATTGACGGAGTCAGAATACAACCTGACACTCTGTTAGTTAGGGTGGTGGTAGCAGTCCAGATGAAGTGGTCATGTTGAAGCAGTGATGCTGTAGAAAGGTCCAGTGGCTCTTGTCCTCTTGGAATCCAGTCGGTAAGGGCTCCCAGTGTTGTTCAAATCCCAGGGGGGAATGCTTGGTTCCTCCTCCTGGGTGGAGCATCTCACAATGGGCTGATATCATTCTATGAGTCATACAATGGGTCCTTGATTGCCCATTAACAGAGATAACTCCCAGAGGGAGTTACCTGTGAGTCATGGGGCAAGGCATTGATGGCCCATGAACAGGAGATAGCCCAGAGGGAGGGGGCAAGGGAAAACACTGCCCCACCTGGTTTCAACAGCTCCTGAAGGTGGTGATAGAATACATACTTCGGGCACATTTTACATTGTAACCTAGGATAATGTTCAAACATGTAAAGTTACATCTCTAAATAGTCTTTTAACCAAGTTAACACTTATTATATTTGAGTTTTGAAACTATTTTTTAAATTCTCAAATGTGAAGTTGTATCTTTTATAAATCCTCTATATATCTTCAAATGTGATACTACTAAGGCTTTTGAAGCTTTCCTACAAAATGTTGTGGATAATGTTTTCAACACTTTAACCTAATTATATTGTTTCTGTCATTTTACAATAGTGCAAGGATCCACAGGCTGTTTTCCCTTTTGAGGTTTTATCATCAAAACTGTCACATGCATACCTGAGAAAAGCACAGAGCTCTAAGTAATTTGTTTCCTTACAAAATTGTCTTGAGGGGGTCACAAGAGACTAACACAATTGAGAATATGAGGTGTTGGCAGACAGCAAAACAAGGAAAGGGACAGAGAAAGGGATTGAGAAAAAGATGTTGTCACTGGCTCCCAAAATGTCTCACTGAAACAAGTAGAAGTAAAGAGATAAATGCAAATATGTAGTTTTAAGACCCCAGAGGATGACTATGTAAACAAATTTAAAATTCTGGTTGGCCATATAATAAATAATTAATGTCACTCAATTTTTCCACAATAGAAATGACAGCTCTAATACTGTAACATTTCTCCTTACCAGATTATAATTTTTTATTGTTTTGTACAAAAGTTTCTGTATTTTTCTTAACCTCACAAAAGCTGATGAGATGCATTCATACAGAGTTCATATTCTGCCTTCAACTAAACTGTGCACTAATACATTCATTTGCTGTGTTTATACAATGAGATGGGACAAACTTGTTCTATTCCACAGATATCTTAAGATTCAATAATTTCACATTTGCCCCAAGTTAACACTAGAGAAAACTTCCGAGAGTCAAATAAAAAAGTAAAGAAAGAAAAATTTCAGGAAACAGATGTGATGACTCTATACTTATTAAATGACAACTTTGAAGGAACTGGAATTTCAGAAAAATCCGAGCTTGTAAGCTGTGGTAAACAAGTAGGTTAATTTTCTATCCTCAAAAGTCTCCTTTTGATATAGATGGCCTTTATAAGTCTGTTAAAGGGTTAAATAGTATTAATTAAGTGATCAAAACAGAATTATACAGGTAAATTTTAAGGTTGTCTTGGTTTAACACGAGCTGGCAACTAAGCCCCATGGAGCTGGTTGTTGGGTGATTCAATGTTCAAACATCGTCCCACTGTTCTGGGTGGGATGGAGGAGAGAACTGGAGAAGTAAGAGTGAGAAAACTCATGATTTGAGAAAGTAAAAGCTACGCATGCAAGCAACAGGTCTAATTTAAATATTTTGTAGTAGGAAAATGATGTTGCATAATCTTGTCCTATGAGACACACAGATGAAAGTGAGACATCTGAGATGACTTCAACAAGCTCCAAATTTGCAATGAAATAAGCTCATGTTCAGATATGCCTCTGAGATACATGGCTTACCTTACTCCTGAAACTCAGACTGAATGTGAGCTCACTCTGTGAGCGTCCATATTTCATGCTATTAAATTCTGCAAGTTTTACAATTTTACTAGATTCTTGGAAAAAAACAAACCAAAACAAAAGCAGGATGTTTAATTATGCTTTTTGCAGGGATACTGTTACAATTTAATAAAGAAATATGTGAACTCTCAGTGTAAGAACAAAAAAAAAACCAAACTTGTTTGTTTATATTTTTAAAATTTAAAAGATTTTTTTAGATGAATTATACACTTTGAGAGACACATTTGCATCTT
>WEIU01003010.1:19173-59927 GCA_013389925.1 Aegithalos caudatus
AGCCAGACTTTTTTTGCTAAACAGAACCAAACTGATATTTTTTTGCTAAACAGAACCAAATACATAATGAAGAGTCTAGAAGACAAAAAAAATAAAGATAGCAAAGCAAAGGTATGGAAAAGATGCAAGAAAATAAGTATAAAATTGTACATTCACACAAACATTAAAATTGAAAAGATCTTTATGAATCTAACCATTAATCCAGCACTGCCAAGACTACCACTGAACAGTATCCATGTCACATCTACATGACCTTTAAATACCTCCAGGAATGGTGACTTCATCACTTCCCTGTTCAGCCTCTTCCAGTGCTTGACAAACCTACCAGTGAATTTTTTTTTCTTAGTATCAAATATAAACTTCCCCTGGTGCAAGTTGAGCCTGTTCTCTCATTGTTGGTGGACATCTGTAAGGAGGGACCAACACCCATCTGGCTACAGTCTCCTTTCAGGTAATTGTACAGAGCAATAAAGTCTCCCCTCAGCCTTCTTTTCTTCAGGCTAAACAACCCCAACTCCCTCATCCTCTCCTCAAGATTTGTGCTCTAAATTCCAGGTCCTTTTCCACTGGGCCACTTTCCTGACACTTTTTCCCAAATGTGTGAGTGCTACCTGGGGTTGTTGTGACCCAAGTGAAGGACCCAGCACTTTGCCTTGTTGAACCTCATACAACTGGCCTTGGCCCATCAATCCAGCCTATCCAGAGGTTTCCTACTCTTCAACAACCCTGCTGTTGTGCTATCTGCAGTGTCATCTGTTAGTGTCATCTGCAAACTGACGAAGGTGCATTTTATCCACTTGTCCAAATCATTGATAAGATACTTAACACTGCTGGCCCCAGCACTGAGCCCTGGGGAACACCACTGGCCACTAACTGGATGTAACTCCATTCCCCACCACTCACAGGATCCATCATCCAGGCAGTTTTTTACCCAGCCAAGAGGAAGAAATGCAGAATTCTGTGGGAAAAAGTGTCAGTCTTTACCTGACATCCAAGGTAGATGTCCAAGGTCACTGCACTCCTTATTTGTCAGAGTCCAAAATTGTCATTTATGTGATTATTGATAAAAAAGGCAAAAGCTGGCCAGCAAACAGAGAGCATTGAAGTGTTTACATATTAAGAAATTGTCATTGTTAGCAGTGTCATCCAGTGGCTATGTGAATAAACTGCAAGGGCCAAGAGACTCACACAGGAGTAAGAAAGATTTTCCTGATGCTATCAAAGTATATTTGAAGAGTGGGAATCTCAGCTAAGACCAAACTCTTGGCTCTCTGAGCTGTCAGTAACAGAGGTGGTCACTGTTCTACTTGAAGCTGAGGGAGAACGGGCTTTGGAATATTTTTTTTTAAATTTTGCTTTAATAAATGAATATGAATTATGAATAGCTTTAGTATATCAAAATATTTAGACTCAACATAAAGTGGGCTAGTTTAGCTGTCTTCTCACAAACCTATGAAACAGACAAAGCAGCTCTGTTTGGTAATGTATTTATGTGCCGCTTCTGCTTTCTAATATTTGTATAGGTATTTAATTCAGAGCTTCTGGAGCAAGATTAGGTCCACTTTTCTGTCAGTCAGATACAACCAGACAGCTCTCTGAAAAGTGTGTCTTAAGTCAAAAGACATCTAATATGTAAAAGGAAAGACATAACAGCAGAGGAGGGAAGGATGAACTAGTCAGCAACAAGAAGGTGGCTATTTTAGGAAACAGAACTACAGGGTCAGCTTCACATTTTGAATCAATGAGTAACACCATTAGCTTCACATTTGTTCTGAGGAATCAATGTTGAACTGATTGAAGGTACATGTGACTGAATTCTAGAATGATTTTNNNTATGTGTCTGAATTTTAGAATTTTTTTTAGCTTTTTTTTTTTTTTTTTTAGCAAGGCTTTAAAGCTTTTTAATAGAAAACTTTGTTTAAAGAAAAGCCTAAAAGGGAAAAAATTCTTCCCCCCAGAATTATTTTTCTGACAATGGTCAGTAACTTAAAGGGACAACATTGTGAAAAAAAAAGGTCATTCAACTAGGGTAATTATTTCATTTTTTTTCCTAAATTGGGATGGCAGTCTGTAATGCACATGGTTCAAGGCCCTATAATTTAAAACCAGTTTTTCTTAATTAAACTGGTCATCTGTGACTCACTAGAGTATTTCTTACTCAAATAAGTTGAGAGACTATTTGTGTGTATGTGTGTGCAATTATTCGTATATTATATTTATGATGTAGTGTCAAAAAACAAAGCCCGGATTAAGTAATTTTTTTTAAAAATCCTCTTCATATTTTTTTATTTAAAAAATATATATAATTTCTCTACAGATTTAATTTGATGCTTTTGAAGCTTTTCATAGAAACTTTTAAATATTTCTCTTAGTGGAGATGCCTATGAATATGTGCAACCTTGGGGTCGATAAATAAATTGGATTTCTTTCTAAGGAAACTAAACTAAAAAATGCAGGTGGGCTTCAAACACTTTTCAAATTCTACTGGAAATACAGGTGTCCAGCCCAAAAGTTGGTCCTGCAGGTAGTGTTGAACAATTTTGCTTATTGTCCAGCAGACTATTTCTTCTAGTATGGCATTTGTTATTTTTTCTTAGAAAAGACATGCAAAGTCTAATTTCCCATGCAAAACATGATTACTATTCACATATAAAATATCTTTTCCTGAAGAAATTTTCCATAACCTTATTTTTGTGTGAAGTTATTCCATAATTTCTTGCTTTTGGTTTATAGATTCCAAAATATTTATGGCAACTTAACTTTGGAGGGTTGCTGAGTGAATTCCTGGTAATATATTTCTGGAATACATTATTTGCTGAAAAATACTTTTTCTGTAAAACTACTGGGGTGAGTGGGGAACCAAACCATAAACTTATTAGGAAACCCAAAACAATTGTTTTAAATTTACCCAACTTATATAAGAATGACTTTGATTTCTCTATCATGTAGCTAGCTACTTAAATCATCTAATTCACAAAATCTGTGCTAGCTTTCTGAGTCTTTGGGTAATTCCTACCTAGCAGAAGTGAGAAGAGAGTCTTTTCTTTCCAGAAGTGTTAGAGTGCTAGCTCTTGGATGTGACAGAATTGTAAATCCTTTCTAGCCATGTCATCTCATTGTGACGTCGTTAACACTTCTGATGTCAGAGATTAAGTGTAGACCACCAGCAGGTCTCTTATTTTTCATCTGAATCCTAAACCATGTATTTTCCAGCATTACTTGAAAGTGTTTAAAAGCTTCTGTAAATGCCTGCAGTTTGCTATTTAAAAATAAAAATTAAAAAAAAAAATCTGGCAATAGTCATTATGATGATTATTATGAAAACCTGACTACATGAAAAAAATTGACTTAAGGAAATTGAAATATGTTCTTTTTGAGACAAGACCATCAATGGTAGGACCAAAAGTAGAATATGATATAAGGAGATGAGGGCAATATATGTATGGGATGATTGCCTAAGTGCTCATTAGTTGCAAAACAAGGTTTATCAATAAAAGCTGTGTACCTGATGATTCATCTCTCTCCATCTCAATGAATTAATGTATCACAGAATTTCTGAGAGAAAGCTCCATTCATTCTTTCTCCATATACTTAAAATAACTGCCCACCATGGAGTGTACTACCACATTTGGAAAAGAAACTAAACTTTTCTTATAGCTCAAAAGCTACATCAGCTTTGAGGCATTAGGAGCCAGAACAGAAATCTCTCATCAATGTTTACTTGTCCGTTCCCCCCTCAAGGCACATGTACATTTAGGGGGCTAGTTTAGGACACTGACTGATACAGAATTGACTTTGTGTACTTTCAAACATTGTATTTTAACTTCCACTATTCCTTGTATAAATCTGTAACGCCTAATGGTCGAAGCATGTGAAGAAGAAATTATATACTCTGTCTAGTTAGAACAAGTGACTGCTGTAATAGGTAATGGATCTAGAAAACCAGTACCAGAATCCTCTAAATAAATGCTTGATTGTATCAAAGGTTTGTAAATTTCTGCTAGATTTTTAAAATTGTTGATGCTCAGTGTATTTTTAGTACTATGGAAGATGATGTAGTTGATTACAGATAATGTATCATAGTTATTTTTACCACAAGAAACAGTCAGTGCCAGGCCCAAATTACAATAATGAATTTCCTGTAAGTAAAGACCATTAGCCCACTAAAATACAAGTATTATTTGTCAGCTGCACTAATTTTCTGAATTTCCCAAATTTACTCCTCATATATGAACTTTCTTAACTTTCCTAAAAATATATCGTGTTTTCATGCTGAAAACTGAGCTGAGATTTAGACCCTATTTGCTTTAATTTTACTTGTGCATGATAAGTGATTTCAGAGAAATGGGATAGGAACTGAAAATCCCTGATGTCACAAAGGAGATAACCTTATATAGTAAAAAAATTCAACATAAACCTTTTCAAGACAAGACTACCATCTTGTGGCCTTTGTGTACAATGACTGGCTGAAGGCACAGATTTTTGCATAAAAATAGAAATACCATTCTCTTCTGCTTCTGTTTGTTTCTAACAGTCTAAGCCTCTGTGCAGACAAAGCTTATATATCTTTCAACAGAAGTTTTTTGGAATCAAACAAAGACTTATTTGACTTTTTTGTATGGCTGCCATAACAGATGCAGAATAATATTCAGAAGCACAACACAAAGACTTTGTATAAATCAGTGCTGTTGAAGATGTGACCTGTTAATGGAGACAAAGAAGTCAAGAAAACTGTGCTAGTCTCTCTGTTTGACACACATGGGGTAACTGGACGCTGCTTATTTTTCTGGCAACAATACTGTTTGATGCAAATAAAAAGCAAGACAAATAGCTGATTGTCCTCATAAATGCTGAAATTTGTTTGGAACGGATTGCTATGGCTATCTGCGGTGGCTGGTTTAAATTATTTACTACTTTATGGTACAGGATTTAGGTGCATTAGACTCCATTACATTGGAGTGTAACTTTCATTTAAAGTAAAACTTCTGTCTGCAGTATTTCATTTGTACTGTGTTTAAGAGATCTGCCTTCTTAGTATGAGATCAAAATCTCATGTGGTTTATGAAAAATGGGGCAAAACTGTCTTGATTATACCCATAAAAATGCTTAGACTTTTCCTTTTCAGGTCAGCAGAAGATACTCCTGCTTTACTAGATGAAATTCACTACAATCTTACAAACTATATGTTTACAGTAGGCACATTTTACGATGTCATGTCTTTGCAAATTTATACTAGCACGGCTTACTTCTAGTTAATAGCTCAGAAGACAAATTTTTTAATCTTACCAACGGTGGTATTGACCTGCTATAACAGCATGTAGTGATCTCTGAGTTGGATCTCCTTTCAAGATAGGAAAGATTTCAGGCTTTGCTCACTCTGACTCTGGAACCAGATACACGCACCTGGGCAGTCCAAGAGCAGACCTTTCCAGCAACAGCTGAGGAAAAAGAAACCTTTGTGGCCCTTAGGCTTTTCCCTGTCTTTTGCCATGAGGTCACCAGGATGTCCAGCTGTTCCTTTGTGTTCCATTGGTTGCAGATGTCACCTGAGCATCTTTTCTGGCATCTTGTGACTTTAGCATGAAGCTGTGAGAAGAGGCTGGCAATGTCCTTTTGAGGATGTTGAAGGACAGCTGAGCAGAGCAGGATGCAGCCTCATTGACCTTTTTTCTCCAGAGTGACACAAGTCAGTTGTGCAGCATTTCCTCACATAATCTGTGTTCTGTTTGCCTGCTCACCACGGCCTCTTAGGCATTTGTTGTAGCTTGCTAATATCCTTGGTTGTGTGGTGAGTACTAAACTGGGCTTAATCCTCCCACCATGGTCTGGCAAGTGTTAGAATTGTCTTTGCCCATACAGATGGCTTGAGCCTGATGAGCAATATGGTGAGAGTGGTGAGTAATGGACACAGTGTGGGACACCTGCCTGAAATCAAGGTGCCTTGAAAATAGTGGGCATAGGCTATAGGGACTTTCCAATAGGAACTGGAGATGGTGTCAAAAGTTTTATTAAAATCCATGTGATGAATTTCTACTGCTTTCCTCCCATTGAATGATTCATTTCATAGTAGAAAGTTATCAAGGTGACAAAGTAGTAAAAGATTTTTTAACTTTTACTTTACAGTACAGAAGACAATCAAAGTTGGTGAAAAGCTCTTACACCTGATCCAGATTCTTGTAGGAACATGAACTTTTGGTGTTTACCCTTTTCTTGTTGTTTTCCTCAAGCTGAGCCAAAGTAATGTGAGAGAATGTCCTGAAAAGTTTTAATCACTAGTTTGCCATCTTATTTATGAAGAGAACTGTAATCTTTAGTATGACTGTCTATCTTTTTTTGCCCAAAGAGTTCATTGCTGCTTAGTCTTTGATAGGACTGATTAAAAAAGCATCTAAGGACAGCCTGCTACATATTTCAGCTTTTCATTATGACTGAAAAAGAGTAATATAAATTACCAGAAAAAAATAAGCAAACCAAACCTATTTTTTTCTGAGGCTTGAAAAATACTTTATATATAATACAAGGGCAGGCAATATATGATTATCAGTGTCACTGGATTACAAATTATTATTGGTAATGATGTTGGACCCTTGGCATAATGAAATGCATAATTCCAGTGTTAATCAACATTAATTCTCCAAGGCAAGTGATATTTGTGGGAATTGTCACATGTAAAATTAACAGACTAATTATAATTGCTGCAAAACTGACATTACTTGCTCATACACCATAATCTGAGGTTTCATATAGTTACCTCACTACAATTAGAAAAAAAATTCTCTAAGTGAAATATGTTGTCTATAAATCAAATAAATCATTAACTACATGGTTTTGTAGTTTTCTTCTGTCTGAAAGATATTCTTGTTTGTCATGAGTTTGTGTTTTCATAGCTTTCAAGACAATTCATAATTGCAATTTGCAAAAAAAAAAAAAGTTAAGCTAAAAAAAAATTTAAAAACCCACAACAAAACCAACTAGATCAATCCAAAGAAAACAAAAATATTAATTTTCTCCACAAAACTTTTATTTCATGCTTTCCTGTGTGTTTTCTCTGTAACTTTTTAAAAGTAGCTAATTTTATCCACCAAAATGTAGAGCTGCCCTAGTCCCATATGATTTCATGTTAAATTCAGTAGTATCTATTTAATTCAGTTTCCTCTACAGAGACATAGGAAACATCTTGGGTTATCAGAAATGCATGACTGTGTGTGCTTTTTATAGGAAGATACAATTTCCAAACATTTAGCTATGTAAAGTGGATTTCGGCTTCTCTGGAGTACCTCTCATTTACCCTAGAGACTTTGTGTCTTGTAGGAATAGTATGGAGCAATACATCAAAAATATCTTTTTTTATCTGTGCCAAACAGATCCTATTAAAATAAATCAGTTACATCTTCACACCACTCTTCTGGGAGCATGACCACCAATTGGATTTAAAATAATAGTTTGAAAAGCAATTTTCTACAGCTCTAGAAAAACAACTAAATTATCATTCTTTAAAAATGCACTTGCTGGAAGACACATATAGTTGGCTTGGTTATTGGATGGACTATTTTTATTGTACCCTTCCTAAACCTGAGCAGTAAATAAATGTAGATAACAATTTCTGGAAATGTTCATCTGACAAAAATGCTACCCTGTCCAATAAAAGGGCTTTATATCATAGAGTCATGTTGAAAGGGACTTCTGCTGTAAACAGGATCAACTAGAGCAAGGTGTGCAGGACTGTGTCTGTTTGGGTTCTGAGTATCTCCAAGGACAGAGACTCTACAACCTCATTGAGCTAGTGTTTCAGCACCCTCACAGTTAATTTTTTTTTTTTTTTTCTGCTTAAATAGAATTTTCTGCATTTCAGTTTATACCCATTGCCTCCATCACCACTGAAAAAACTAGAAATATTGTCTTTCACTAAGAATATTTTGGTTGATTTTATAGATGATAGATGTAGCAACCTACCTAATTTGAGCTAGAGAACATCTGAGTGAGCTCTATATCTCTTTTGAATTATAAGACACATACACATTTAAGGCTAAGTTGTTAAAATGACACAAAGCAGCTATCGTGAATTAGTTTTTTCATCTCACCTTCACTCACACTGGCTTATCTCTGGCTTGTGTTCTGTAAGAATAAACCTGTCATGTCCACAATATTAAAATCTTTTAAAACCATCTGTTCTTCTCTGACAAGGACAGCAAGACTATTGCAAATGTTTCATTTTTTTGTGGTACTTCCCCTGTTCTTCCTATCTTTTCTGTCACCTTTAAAATTAATTCTTCCTATCCATATCCTTCTGCAAATCCTTGCACATGGACAATATCATTGGTATACAAAAGTCAGAATTTTACTTTTCTAGATACTGAAAGACTAACAAAATTGAAAGCATAAAAAACAAGCCAAAGGAACTTCCAAAGGAATGGATATTTTTTCTTACAGAAGTCTTTTGATAGGCCCCAGTAATTTTTTTTCTACAGCTGTTTTAACAACATGCAAAGGAATTATAAATCTTCTATAAGTAAACCACTGCACAGACTGTTCACAACCTGATATTAACAAAAAAAAAAAAAAANAAAAAAAAAAAAAAAAAAAAAAAATTTAGTATCATATTTCAAAGCTAGTGGACCTACAATAGACTCAGATTTCCAAATTAATTATCATAAATTATTGTGCCCAAAGAGATAATGAATTGTCTTATAACCAGCACCTCTTATCTCCTAATGACCATTCTAATGAACTGTACAGCTCTTCTTACTTTCAGCATATTAATCCATTTCATATGAATACATTTTATTCTATTGATGAAATCCTCAGGGTTAAAATGTCATATATATAGCTCCAGAAGCACCATCAGATCAAATTAGCCAATGACAATATTGACCTGATCAACAGGGTGGAATTATTTTGTTTACTTTCTGTATTAAAGCCAATATTAAATGTTTTCACCTTTCAGAAATGCCTACTAACCTTTTTTTTTTTTTTTTTTTTTTAAATTTCTTGCTGTTTGCTTACTTTGATGAGTTGAAAACACACCTATTCCATAAAATAGCTTTTAAGTAGCATAATACATTTAGAACAAAAAAACAAAAACAAAAACAAAAACAAAAACAAAAACAAAAACAAAAACAAAACAAAAACAAAAACAAAAACAAAAACAAAAACAAAAACAAAAACACCCCCACCACTTATCTCTCTGGCCTTAAAATTCTTGATTCTGCTAATTACCATTGAAGTAAGTATTGTAGACTGCACAATCACCATGTGATGGAATTTTATCTACAGGGATGATGTAAAGTTTAGTTATCTTACAATAATTGCACTGAATCTTTTGCATTCCTGCTAAGGCTTCAGGCTCAGATTACTCATCGGATGACTCTGTTCTCAAGATCTGATCATTTCACAGCTACACCTAATTGATATTATCTTCTTATTTCAAGATTCAAACTTCCTAGACTTGCTAGGAAACAGTAGAGTTGAGAATCTACAGGTAAAAGAGTTGAATTGACAGGTGGGATGAGGTATTTCTGTTGCTGCCTGGCCATCAGGATGCTTTGTGGTAAGATGTATTCCTTTTCATACAATAACTTCATAGATCAGTCATCATTAGTACACTCCTGTTTCCTAGTTAAAGCTGTATGAGTAAATATAAATTTTGCTTTGCTTGCATATATCTCTGAGCTGTAGATGTCACTCTAGGGCTGACCAAATTTTGCAGGCATCTTTCTTACCAAAGTAATTTGTCAAGTGGAGGAGGAAGGTGCTGAAAATTTTAATTGTTTATTCCTGAAATATTTATGTTTTTATACGTTAGCTTGAACAGGTAGGAATTGCAGTAAAATTCTTGCACTGAATTATGAATTATGGGTAGTGGAAAAAATAACAGTTTTTCAGTACCTTACCTGACTGATATCTCAAGTATTTTTCAGGAAATACAGTTCTAGTGAATGCTAATTTTATTGTATTCCAAAGACTTCTAAAAGCCAGATAGATGGCTTAAAAAAATTATTTTGTTTTAATCCCTAACAAACACAGAAAATTTTAACTATATATGCATTTAGACAGGTACTTTAAGAAGACTCCCATGCGAGGTACCTAAAGTTGAATGCCATTTAGGTAATGTTAAGCTGACTGGATTTCAGCCTTTGCATTCCCTTATGCTCAGCTACAGTAGTGTATTTATATTAAATTTAAAATTAGAGCACCAAAGAAAATCAATTGCATTTGATAAATTCAGAACCCTGTTGAGGACAAACCTGGAACCCTGCTGGTATGGGGAGCGAGCAATTTACAGTGAGCAAATTAGCTTATTTACAGTCTATTGAAAATAAAGATAGAATTTCCATTAGTCCAGTTAAAGTAACACTAACATGCCAAAATATTAAAGACAGACAGGTCCTGATCCCTGAGTCATTGGGGCAGTACAAGGGCTTGTGCTTTCCTCTGCCAGGGCTGGGGCCACTCCTGACTGGGTGTGAGACAGGTCCTGGCTGCCAGGCCCTGCCAATGCCCACCCAGGAGAGCTCCAGGGAACCACCTCAGTGCCCTGAGAGGTATCACAGACAGTACCTGTATTCCAGGGGCTGAGGTGACATGGGCTCTGGATTGTGAACAGGGTGGAGTGATGCCCTGGGCCCAGGACAGACAGGGACAGAAGGTAGTGTCCTCAAGAACCTGGAAAAGCCACCATGGAAACACCAGCTATTTAAATGAGGTGTTAAAACTGGGTGTTGTGGATACTGAACCTGTTTCTTTCAGATGTTATCCTGTCATGTGTCAATTATTTAAAAAGCCATCAATGAACTTAAGGATGCACTTGTTTTTATTCTGTTCCTCTAAAATTTTTTGTAAGAAAGAATAATATACAGAGGTTTCTATCCCTGCAGAAGACCTCGGGTGTTATGGGTACAATGTTCTGCACTCCACATTGTTCACTTTCTCATTCCAATACCTAAAATTGCTGTTTGAAATCTGCCAAGAGGATCAGATCCACTGTTGAGTGGATTTCGAGGCATTTGAGGAGGTAAGAGTTCATAGCAAGTTTTGAGCTCTAAAAAAACCCCCAACAATTTGAATCCACTACTTAAACTGAAGGAAATGACAGTACTGGAATGCCAATGACATTATATTTTCTTAACTATTTTTTTTGACAAATAGACTAATAAAACTATGCAAAATATTAGAACAGCATTTATTTTATTTTTTTAACTACTGTATATAGTAAATGTTGATATTTCTAAAAAAGCCACCCCAATGTTGGATTAACATGGTAGAATTTAAGTTTGTAACTTTGGTGTAGCCAAAAGGATGACTTTTCTAGAGACAAAATAGGCCTCTGGAAAGTATAAAATAGATATGCTTAGAAAATGAGTGAAAGTACTCTCCCATTTGAGTACACAAATACAGTAAAAAGTTATAGAGATTATTCATCTGAAACTGTATTAATTTTTAATGAGGCAGGTAAAATAGCAGCTTAAAGAGACAATTCATCCTATTTTATCTGGTTTGCCAGTGCCTTGAATAGGTCCGGTTCAATTGTTATATTGCTAATTGTTCAACAACTTTCTGCTCTAAACCAGAACACATGACTTAATTTCTTTCAGAATACTCAAAGAAAATCAGTGCCTTTAATTATTTATCTCATGTGACTTGCACAGTGGTATATGCTTTCTTTTTTTTCCTCCTATAATGGTCATCCTCTTTACAGCCAGCATTAACTCACTTCTTCTCAGTCCCTCTCTAAGTGTGATCAGATTTTTGAACAGTTACACAAATCCTTAAAAAACTGGTCCCATAACTCCATAGGAAGAATCATTGCCTTTTTTTTCCCAGTACATCTTCAAAAATTCCATGCTTTTTGAAAATTATTGCTTTCATATCCAGCTCTTCCAATAGGAACTCTGGGGGGAAAGCTGTTGCCTAACTGAAAACTACCAGTCTCAGCATAAATAGGCTGTGCTAGAAACACTTTATTGAACACATATTTGCTCCTCCCTGGCCAGGAATCCTAAGACGTCGCTGAGGATCTTTGGTTTGACTGCCTGTGATCCAGCCCAGCGCTAGGCCCTTGGGCCTGCTTCTGAAGAAGTCTGCTGCCATGAGAAGTAAGTTGGGTTAATTATTCTTAAAATATTATACTGAATATTTTCTGTGATCTTTTATTTTGTGTAATCCTTGACCCTTTCAGACCAAGAAGACAAACACAAATATGAAATCTATGTTTTTGATTCAATTGCATGTGAAATCTTTTGCTAATATGTAAACATTTTATGAAAAAATAGAGTCCTATGTAATTTCTTAAACTTTTAAAAGTCATAGTCTTTGTTAAATTGTTTTACAATGTGACTTTAAATCTACCTCCAGAGGAGACCTCTACAGACAGTTTGTGAAATCAGCATGTTAGGTAAAATATTTAGATATAAATTTTTGCAGCTTTGCAGATTGTTACTGTGTGTAATTAAATTCTACATTATGACGCTTCTTTCTGAAAATAGGCATTCATACATATACATTGTGGACCTATCAAAGATGATGTTCAACTGCTCATTGTGGTGACTCTTGAACTGATATAACAATGTAAATCCTGGGAAGTCTTTACATCATTTTCTTCTTAAGCTATATGTAAAGACATGACTTTTCTGAATGTGAAGAAATCAGAATAGCATTTAAAACCAATGATATTCAGGACATATATGCATCATTTTATTATCTACAAGCATAATAAGAAGCTTTGCTTCCCTTTGCTGCCAACATTTTTTGCTTCAAGAACAATGTAAAAATAAGGAATAGTTAGTTTTGTGGCATAACAAAGATCTATAATCTTTACATCAAGCTGGGTGATTAAATAATCACTCATTACCATTTTAATAGAAATAAAAATAGCAATGTGCAGAAGTTCAGAATCCAGATTTCTTTAGTGCAGGATTGTCTCAGTTTACTGACATCAGCTCCAAATGTCCTGTGTCCCTGCCCCCACAACCTAGCTCTTGAGTAGAGCAAGCTTTATGACACAGCACATAGAGAGCAGGAAGATTCCAGCTGTAGGATCCTCACAAATTTCAAGCAATACACAGACAAAGCAGAGTATGATCAGAGTGGAAGTTTTTGGAAGAACTTTCGAGAACTGAACTAGACTTTTCTATTACAGCAGTCATGGAAATATCGAGAAATTTGTTTTTTCCTATAGCAGACTATAACCTTTGTAAAAATGGTTTCAAAGCATACTAGAAAGTAACATTACTTTGGGGGAAAGATTTGTTGCAGTTATAAGCTTTTTCCCTTGGAGTGACATTTAAATCACTTAAGCAGTGCTATGCTGTTTATTTTTAAACAAAGTTGAAGATTTATTACCATAAATAAACAAAATGAAAGAGTCGCATACACAAAAGTCAATAATTTAGGAGATATTGTGTCAAGGCCACAGCAAGTAGAATTAACCTGTGACATTGTAGCTGTGGTAAACAAACTGCAGCAATCAATAATGAAATTAATCAACTTCAGATAAGTGAACAAAGAGATTTGCCTCTGATTTCAGGTCAAAACCCAGTCAAAAGATTCTTCCTTCAGCTGATGCAAAAATGTGTAGGTGTTCAATCAAATCCTGAATGTGCAACTGATAAGATTAATCCACGTGTACTTAAAAAATGGTAGAGGGTTCTTCAGCATGGAAACATGCACCTCATATCTAAGCTGATCTTAGTAAAAATACAGGATCAATTAGGGATGTTGTGCTCAACACTGGTATTGTCCATGGCTATGGAAACCTCTGGTGGGGTTACAGAGAAGGAAACATTACACTGCGTCAGCTGTGTTTCACCCTTCTCTCTTCTCTAAACATTTAGCATCTGACAGATGGGAACTGAGAAGATGAAGAGGAAGCCCAGGGTATTGTTTGTAAATGTGGTTGTGTGCAGATGCAAAGATCAATGGATAAAAAAAAGATAACTCCGACTTGATAGCTTTGAAATGGAATTCTGTAGTGTTTGGCACTACAGTTTCCCTGCCAGCCTGTTGAAACCATCATGTCTATGGCAAGATACACTTTTCAATAAGCATGTTTTTGTTTCCTACCCCTCCATTCTATTCCTGTACTATTAGTGAGGATGTAACTCGGGAATGCTACTGCAAGCAACTCAAAATCTCTACAGGAAACTGCACTGGAAATTAAGTCAAACTTTTAAAAAATGCTTTATAATTAATATTGGTGGGTTGTCTGTTCATTTAGGCATTTCTTTACATCTCCTAATCTTACAAAAGATTAAAAAGTATTTCTTTTTTTATCCCTGTCATTCTGAAAAAGCCACAACCTAAAAGAAGAGATTTAAGGCCCTCCGTCCTCAATCAGAAAAATATGTACTAATGCTATTTCAATATTTTCATTGAGTCTTACATAATTTTCAATCTTTTAAATTGAGTTTACATCCATTTATAAGTAGAGAAACAAGAGAAAAGTTTTCATTAACATGGAAGAAAGTAAAAACTCTAACCATAGAGGAACCAAAAGTGAGAAAAAAACCCACCTTTATGGTTTCTGTTTTTGTAAGGAAAACTTTCAGAATTTTTCTGATTTGTGTTCTGGATTCTGGTTGAAGTACTTTATGAATAATTTAGGATACCCTTACTATCTAGGTTGGCTGACTAAGCAGTTGACCTTACAAAACAGAGATTGTCACTTGTTGGAGAAGAAAGTATAGTCCTTTCCTGTTTAACACTTGAAAGACACACTTGAAACATTTTGAAAATTGAAGGAACTGCAGCCTGTGGGTACTCAAGCTTGGACCAGTCTTGTACTGAAGGACTGTAGCCCAGTCTGGAGAGGTTCATGAAGCCTGTGAGAAAGTCCCATGCTGGAGCAGAGAAAACTGTGAGGGGGAAGGAATGGCAGAGAAGAGCTCTTACACAGTGACCACAGCCCCACATTCCTCATCGCCCTGCTTTGCTCTGGGAAAGAAGGTAAAGGAGTCAGGAGTAAAAGGGTAAAATCAAGCCTGCAAAGAAGGGAAGAGTTTTTTCTTTGCTTCTCACAACCCAACTCCATTTCTAATTGGTGATAAATTAAAATAATTTTCTCCAAGTTGATTCTGTTTGGATCACTGCAATAACTGTTCCAAACATACCAGAGTATGTATGCTTGTGCTCAGTAGCACTCAGTGAACAAATCCTTGGAAGAAAAAAAGAAAATTGCTTTTGCAACCCCTACAAGAATTTATTGCCTTCAGTCCCCTTTGGCTGTTTTCCAGTTTACTTATCCATCATGTGAAGACTTTTGTTTGTAACTGCCATCCATTAGTTTCATCTGATATCACCTATTTCTTCTTTTCGGAACTGACAGTGAAAAATGGATTTCTACTTTTTTCACTGCCCCTCATGACCATGAAGACCTCTTTCATATCTCCTTTAGTCATCTGTTCTTCCATTTCCACTGTTCAGTGCACAGAAGCCATTTCAAGTCACTCTTGTAATCCTTTCTCTGTACATCTTCAAAAATTCCTTTGAATCCTTTTTCAGAGTTAAGGGATCAGTACCCATAACTGCACACTGTAATCAGGATGCTACTGAACCATGGATTCATAGTGTCATAAATCCCCTTGTTTCCTTTTTCTTTCTCAAGGGTTTCTTCCTTTGAAATGATTATTTTTGATAGCTTCTGAATAGTGAGCCAATATTTTATATCTGTCTATTATAGTTCTAAGTTTTCAACTGAGCTGTCAGTCAAAAGATCACTTTTTTATATGTAACATAGCAAGTGGACAGCATCTGACATTTATTTAAAATCAATTTAATTTGTAATTATTAGAAAAAAAATGAAATTCTTCTCTTGATCCTGATTTACCTTTAGTAGCTTAGCATCAGTAACAAAATTTGTCACTTTATTATTCACTCCTTTTGAAAATACGTTGAATTGCACAGATTCCCTTGGTGATCTGAGATGCTACTGTTATCTCCCTTTACTGAAAAAAAAACCTTCTGCCCCATTTTTCCAATGTTTTGATTAATTATTCATCCATACTTCATCGTGAAACTGCCTACATAGGCCTTTACGGCATAAAAGTACAGAGAGCAAGTAAATATTCACACTCTGCAGAATGGAGTAAGCCATGTTACAACTCCTGACTCAGCTGGGCTCCAAAACCTAACAGAGCAAAGGGATCAGCTTCTGTTTCAAAAAACAGAAATCTATTTTGACTCTGTGGCATTCAGCTGATGCATTGACAATGATCAAGTAACTAGTAGAAATGCCCTGTGTCTTCAGCTGCATAGGAAAATATTATCCATGGCACCATAAGTAAGGAATTCTAAATGCATTCTTTCTTAAAAAAACAGACAGAATTAACATTTTTTTGTTACTCAAAGATTTAGACTAATGGTCTGGCTGCTCCTAGAAAAAGGGATGTCTTAGAAGAGAGCATTTTTATAGGTCACTGTTATGTGTTGTAACTGTGTGTAGTTGCATAGCAGTGAAGCTAAGAGGAAAACAACAGGAAGAAGGTAAAATTCTTTCTCAACAGTATCTGTTGTATGTGACAGAAGGCTAATGCTTCAGTCAATTTTTGGCATGAGACAATTTTTGAATAGTTTACTAAGCATAGTCACTTAGGGACAGTCATGTCTCAGTTGCCATGCAACTATGTAAATTGCAGGAGAAAAGAACAGATGTTAGTCTTCTTATGCAAAAAAATATAGTTAATGAAAAACATGCTTCATGAGAAAAATGTTTAAATGTATGTCATTGCTAATGAAGATGTAAATAATTATCATGGCCTTTTTGTGAGACTTGTATTTAACTTCAAATGTTAAACAAAACATAACACATATTTCAGTACAATGTTTGTTACCTAAATATGTTTTCTATTTCAAGAAAAGAAAGGTAAGAGAAGTCTAAACTTGCTGTTCAGAATGCATACTGCAATATTGGTGCAATTTGATGCTACAAGATATATGTTTATATTTGCTGTGCATCTCTAAGAATATGAAATTAATGAGTCAAACCTAGCTGACAAATGCCTTGTGGTCATGCAGAAATAAATCGAGAGACTACAAAATTTTGCAAAATAATGTAATACGATTCACTGTCAGCAGTTGTCATATGTTATAGCACCTTCTTCTAGTGTTGCATTTCGATCTGAACTCCATTGTTTGGGAACTAAACAAGTGAAGATATTTAAAATTTATTTTTTTAATAGGAATATACTGTACTAGAATGTAATTTTCTAATTTTAGGTCCTCTAAATTTTACCAGCATCACTCTCTTTAAGTGAGTTAACACCTTAACAGACACTGTTCTGCTATGCAAAAGTGTAGATGAGTTTTCTTTAGTCCGTTTAAGAGTCACATGCAGAGCATTAGGTATAACTATAATGTATAAAAAACATTAAAATATGTGTGAACTATGATTATTCCACAGATAGACTCTGTTGCTCTGTTGTAAAGTAGAGACAAGATGAATTCAGGATCCATTTCTTTCTAGTTTTCAAACAAAAATCAACCCTCTGACATAATCTTCAAAGCCTACCATTCATCTCACTTAAAATTTTGACAAACATTCTAAAATTTAGTTACCTGTTATTGAAATGTCTACGTCCTTACTTAGGTGAGAAGAAATGTCGACTTCAGGCAGGGAATTTTTCTAGTTATCCTGGACATCAAATATCTTTGACAAATGATGTCTTTTTTCTCAGCTGTAAAAGGACTTTGAAAACTAGTTTCAAATGGATAATGAAACTTCACATAGCTGGAAAAGGTAAAATCTATTTTGAGCTTTGCTATTTTCACAGCTCTAACCACTGTTTATGTAGACGTGTATTAGAAACCCGGTGGGATAGTTCAAAATTATGTTTGAAGAGAGATAAATAAAAGTACAGTTCACATGTTCAGGGAACAGAATATGACTCTCACTTGAGAATTCCTTATATTGCAGCAGAGTTCTCTTTGGAAAAAGTACAAGGAAATATGAGGATGTGAATGTGTAAAATCTAAAATATATTTCCTTAGGGTCTGACTATGGTTAAAATATATTTATCCTAAAGAACTTTTTTTACTTGCAGTTCTTTCTATGAGGTTTATTTGAATTTTTTTGTTCTGCGTGCTTCACTGGTTGTACCTTTGGTAGACCCATGTATCAGTAGGGAGGTATGTATGTGCTCTTAAATGTTTTTCAGACATGGAGGTTTAATATGACTGGAAAAATTGGTCTTTCTTTGGACCCTTGGTTACTAGTCTTTTTTGCTGAAATAGTATATTTGAGATTTTTCTTCCAAAGTTTAGATAAATAAGTAAGTGAACCTTACCAAGGTTTAACAAAATTAACTTCACAGTGCATCCTTCAAATCTCACAAAATCACAGAATATGCTGAGTTGGAAAAAACTCATAAGGATCATCAAATCCACCCTGTCCCTTCACAGGATCATCCCTAAAAGCCACACCATGTGCCCAAGAGCATTGCCCAAACACTTCTTGAACTCTGACAGGCTGGTGGTGTAACCACTTCCCTGGGGAATCCGTTCCAATTCCCAACCACTCCCTGGGTGAAGAACCTTTTTCCTAAATCTAGCCTAAACCTCCCTGACACAACAAAAGGCCATTCCCTTGGGTCCTGTCATTGGTCACCACAGGGAAGAGATTGGTGTCTGTCTCTCCACCTCCTTGTATAAGGAAGGTGTAACTGAAATGAGGTCTGTCCTCAGTCTCCTCCAGGCTGAACAGACCAAGTGACCTCATACAGCTTCCCCTCAAGGAAACCATCTTCTATATGGTAGATTCTGGTTTATTCAGAAAGATTTTTATTTCAAGGCATTCCTTTCTTTAAGGAAAAAACATGGTATTTTTGTACAACAACTTTTATGTTAGTAATTATGTGTAGGGATTTCAACAAAGAATGACGTCAGTGTTTGCATTTAAACAGTTAATAATTTGAAAAATATAAATCTCACAGTTATGCAGTGCTTTAGAGTCAGATTGTTAAATCTCAAAACTGACATTATTTTCAAGGTTGGTGCAGTTGCTTTCATATTCTGCATATATTTTTTGCAGTTACTTCACCTTTGATCCTCTATTTTCCTTCCAGAGGTGAATATTTGAGGTGTGTTAAAAGTTAATTCATCTAGGGAGTTTTTAGTTTATAGGATTTCTGAAAACATTGATTATTATTTTCCTCTATTTCTCCGTGTGTCTTGTAGTTTTAGTTTTAAATGTCAGGAATGCCATCACTATCTTTGACCTGTAGTCAGTGAAAGACCTTTACAATTTCTCAGCATCCATTGAAGAAGTCATATAGATATGCTTATTTTATTTAACATGAGTATTTCATTAAGTTAAAACCTAAAATAAAAGTGCCTGCTAAAACATTTGATCCTCTTTTCTGGTAAGAAAAAAGAGTATGTTAAAAGCAAAACTCAGGTTATATTTAAGGCGGTATTTTTTTATCTCTATCTGTAGTTTAGCACTGATATTTTATCATGTTAGCAACGACATGTAAGAAGGTTCCTACAACACAAGCCCAGATAATAAAAAATTATATATTTATGTAGCTGATTATAATGCTGCTCTTGTAAAGCTGCACAGAAAGAGAAAAAAGGCTTGATACAAACCACACCTGATGACCATGACTATGTCACTGTATGTGTTAAGCATTTCTCACTAACACATACAGTGACATAACTACATAACATGTACTACATAACTTTGCATGTGTAAGGCTTATATTAAGAAACCAAAATAATGTATTGTTTCAATAAACTTCAAGGGAAAAAGTAAATATTTTCCTCTATTTAGTAACCGGGAAATTTTCCACCATGATTGGACATGCTGGTGAAATAATTAATTGTCTTGGGTTCAGAATAGAATAGAGTTGAAATTGTAGCATGGCTTTGCGTTATGTTTTCACATGTGCCAAATATACTACACAAAACACATTTTTATTTTTCTATAATATTCAGTATCAGGTCTTGTCATAAATGTAGGAAGGGCTATTTTCTAAGAATGTAACACAATAAGTGTATGATCAGTCTGGAAGAGCAGTCAGTCTGAAATATACTCTAAATCTTGCTTTGTAATCACAAGAGCACCTGGATGTCCCTATGAAAAGCTAACACGTATTAATGAATCAACAAGTTTCATATTTTTAATTCTATGTTATGAAATTTATTTTATAATTTGTTTACAAATTATATAATAATATAATTTATTATGTTAGTGTGTGAAAATACATGTTTGAGAAAATCAAGGAATGTAAATATTTAGTATTTAGCTTAAGAGGAAACATCTGCAACATCTTTTATTTTCAGAGTAATGCCATCAGAAATGACTAAATACTTTCCAACTAAATAATCAAAAGTAATATATTAGTATTTTTGTGGTTTCTGAACAAATAAACATGTGCCAGATGTGACTGCTATAAACAAATTGCATTACCCAATTAATTTTTGTAACAATATTAAAATTTTGTCATTAAAATCATGTTGCACATTTATTACTGGAGACACAACTTAATCTACTCGATCATCATACATGAGTAATTTAAATTCAAAAACATTTTTTATACATTAAATGTATAAAGAAAATGTCACTAATACTGCAGAACTTTTCTAATAGACACCATAAAATATTAATATTATTTGGGTTAGGGTTATTACCCTCATTCAATCATTAAATTAAATAAATATGATATTTTATCAGAAATTGCTTTCATTTAACCTTGAGGTTGCAGTTTCTTATTTGTCTTTTATAATAAAAGAGCATAGTATAACAGGTCAGCTAGGAACTCTGTGTTTTTGGAGAATTGTCTAATAAAAATCTACAATAAAAGAATAAGATTCATTCCTTTATTCTGAGTTCATATTAATTTACAGGAGTATAATATGTAACATTTCATTTTCACTTAAGAATATACCAGTTAATATATTATTAATTCAGAGAAAACAAACTTAAATCCTGACAGATTTCTAATGTTATTTTTTTTTTTAGAAAAAATGAGGTAATAGAGGGCCAACTGCCATGAAGCGTAACACTGATACAAAATATGGTAATCCAAATTGTTTCATAAACTGTTTTCAGTGTGTCCTTATTGATTTGCTGAGAACCATTGATGACATGCTGGAAAATATATTCAGCTCATACTGTATACAAAGTGTGTCAATGTTTTACACAGAGCAGCTTATGTAGCTCAGTGCAGAGTTCTGCTTAAAAAAAATGATAGTACCATATGGCTTTCTGCTGCTCAAAGCCTCAGTCTCCACTTCCACTGCTGAAAGTTGTTAATGTCAAAACAGATCAAGCACAATGTCACTGAAGAAAATTACCTTAAGGCATATCTAACATAGAGGGCAATCTATCATTTAAAGGGACAATTCTCTTATGCTTATTTAACATTTTTCTGATGTTTTGGAATTTGGGAATTTGTGGTTGACACACTAAAGATTAAACTAAAAATTAAACAAAAGATTCTGAGACTTAATTAATATTTTTCCATTACAAAGTGATTGCTCATGATCAGATGGGGATAGAAGAAAGGTGATATCCATTCTAATAGTTTTCTGCACAGCAGAAGTCAAGCTCCATTTGTAGACAAATCAATATGATGACCCACTGAATGTCAGTGCCAGCCCCTAAATCCCACTCAACCCCATGACAGAACTTCCAGTAAAGATTTTACACAAGTTTTCTGTTGTTCAGTGACACTTGCAAGTGTCAGTAACCCTTAATCTTTCATAGTCTTACCAAACCACGCAGAAGTTCTGCTTCAGTGCCAAGCTTCTCTGTGCCAAGTCAGGAAGAAACAGTACTTGCCTCACAGATTAAACTTTCAGAGGAAAGGTACAAAAACTGAAGAAGCAGTGACCATGAAGTCATATTATTATACACTGAAATAGTGCAGCATTCCTCATTATTCTGCTACATAAAGAACTGTTTTTAATATTTCAGTCCATGTAAAGCAGTAGTTATTAGCAACGCTTATAAATTAATTAAAGACTAGTTAGGTCTGCTAGTCAGAATTTCTTTGAAGTACAGTTTGTAAGAAATAGGTGTCAGGTATGATTTGGCTTCTGATTTGTCCATAATGTACCAGAAGGCAAAGCTGATGTTCAGAGTGTATAACATTAAGGGTATTTTTAATTTATTAATACCAAGAGAAAATATCTTCTATTCAAATATATTTTTCAGTTGTGTGCTGTTTAGTTCAGCATTTCTGTCTTGGAATGCATTCTTGGTTAAAATATGGAATAGAAAAATCATGTTTCTGAGGGGAGAAATGTTTTACTATTGGTATTTTTATTTCTCCTTTCTTCATGACTCCATGTTTGTAAACTGAATTTATGAACTTGCATCAATGTAGGCTGAATTCTCTGATATTTACAGTACCCTGAAATTTCAACCTTAGCAGCTGAGTTGTGAATCTTTCACATTTTGTATAATTTAGTCATCAGTGTCTCAATTTCTTGATTGATTGTTCAATTTTCTATTATATGTTATATTAGGCTTATAAATGGAATCTTAGATCACTGTGCATAGAGTATAAGTTCTTCAATTTTGATTAGAGCAGCCAGAAAATGGTACATAAATCATTTTAAACCCTGTAAATCAAATTATATTTTCCCTTTTGAACTGTAAACAAAAATCAATCACCATAAAACCCCAAAGTCTTTTAGTTACACTAGTATAAACTGGACTATATAGACTTTAGAGATAGCAGTATCAGCTTATAAATTTAGCACATCCTAGTTTTTAGGGAAAAAAAGTGTATTAGGAGAAAACAACCCTCATAATCAGAGGGAAAATAATGTGGGGTTTGAGGTAGGATAGAGAGCGTCCTCATTTGGGACCTTGACTTCTCTTTTGGGCAAGGGTCCACACTGACTGTTCTCTATCATCTTCTTGTCTTGCTTATCCTTGTGCATTGTTTCCAAGAAAAGCTGATGTATTACTTTCTCAAGTAATAAGGTCACAACAATTAGCAATAGTTGCTCAGATCCTTCTTGATTTTCTTGAATGTAGACATAATAATTCATATTTCCCAGCCCTCAGGGAACTCTGCTTTGAATGCTCAGAATGATATCATCCAGCATTTCTAACTGATGCCTTGAGGGGTTACCTAGAACAGAGGCTAGACAGTGTTAAAGGAATAATGTAGGCATTTATTAAAAGGCCTTCAAAAAAGGCCTTGGGTGGTACAAGAGTCTGGCTGTGTCTACACCTAAGATGGATGACAGACAACACATTTTCACACTTTTTTGGTTCATTTACATATTGGGGTATTGTCCAATTACAGCTTCAGGTTATGAAGTCCCATCTTCCCATTCTCCTCAGTTTGCTGTTGTTACTACTGTTTGGGCCTGAAGACACAACAGTGTCCTTGGTTCTCAGGCTGGAAAAGGATTGTTTTTTCTAGCTATCCCGTGAAGAGAACTTGATAACATTTTATATGAAATTTAGAGTTATATACTAATGCAGTAGAGAATCTGGAAAATATGAAAACTAAAACTTAAGGCATCATAACCATCCTGATTACCTTCTAACTGTCTAGCTGATTTTATGGGCTTATCATTTGTAAAACCACCAATATATTTTAGAATTACCCCAATAAAACTTCTATTACAAAGTGTTGCAAACTGATGATATTGTTGTTGATTGTTGTTAATGAATCAAAGCCAAGGTTCTCTTAAATAAGTCATTTAATCATGTAGACTTTGTATAGCAATATTGTGCTTTGTTAATAAAAGACAGATGTGGAAAATCTATTAAAAACATTATGCTCACATATGTTTCCCTTTACTTCATCATGTCACAAAGATTTCACAGTTTTAAGTGGATTTAAGCAACATGCATAATTCACAAAGTAAATGAGCTGAATAGTCAGGATGCAAGTAAGGTTTAGAAAATGGCTGCAAGCAAGGTTCAAATGTATGACCTGAGACTGTATGTTTAAAACAGTAGTATTTGGCTTGTTTCAGCATATCTAATATAGAGCAGTGATTGCACTCATGTTTCTGTCAGTGGGCCTGATTCTCCATTCATTAGTGGCATTTACTACCTTACTTCGTGTGTAGCCTTTTGTGAAATTAAATCTGTATAATTATTCAGTGTAAGTAAAGGTAACAAATTTGAGCCAAGTGGGATTGTCTCAAGAGACAGCCTATAATTTGACATATTGACACTTATTGCTTGCTGGTTTCCATCTGTTACTCAGTTAAAAAAAACAAACCCTCTGTTTATGAAGCTTTTAAATGTTTCATTCTGCTAAATTTATGAAAGTCAAATTTAAGACATGACATATCAAGACATTTCAAACACTTGAAATGACAGCAAATGACAAAAGATGAAGGAAGTATTTCCACTACAAGCAGTTGATAACCAGTAAATATGTCTAGTATCCTCAGCATGAGCTTGTGTTCATGACTTTGCACTCTGTACAGACCCAAGATGGAATAATCTTTTTTTTTTTTTTTTTTTTTTTTGCTGATATCCATGTTTCTGGTTGTGCTGTGTTTGGCTGTGGTGATTTCCTTCACAGTGGTTAGTATGGGGCTATGTTTTGTATTTGTGCTGGCAACAGTGTTGATAACACATTATTACTGAGCAGGGCTTACAGAGTCAAGGCTTTTCCACTCCTCTTCTGTCCTTTACAGTGAGAAGGCCAAAGGTCCACCATCTGTTAGGAGGGGACGCAGCTGGGACAGCTGACCCCAATTGACCAAAGTGATGTTCAATACCATATGATATCATGCTCAGCACAAAAATCTGAGGGAGGAAGAAGAAAGAGACGGATATTTTGACGGATATTTTCCCAAGTTGCTGTTATGTGCGATGGAGCCCTGCTTTCCCGGGGAAGACTGAACATGGGAAATGGTGAATTAATTCTTTTGCTTTGTGTGCATGACTTTCACTTTGCCTATTAAATTATCTGTATCTCAACCCATCAGTTTTCTCACTTTTCTGATTTTCTCCATCAGGAAAAGAGGAGTGATTTGCTGTGTGGTACTCAGCTACCACCTAAAATAAAATTAATTTAATTAAATAAATTAAATTGCAATACTGGTACTGTTCTCCTCTTGTTATAATAAACTCTGAAACTGTCAGATAGAAAACATTGTATTGGGTCTTCATGAAGATACATTAAAACCATGTGTTGCAAGACTGAGACACATTTCATCTCCATCCTTTTTTAAAAAGACTAGAGATAATTTAATGAATGGTCAGAGAAGATACATTGTTTCACAGGAATACTTTAAAATTAGGCTGAAGAAATGCACACATTTTATATCAAAAGCAGAGCAGGATAATGAAAAGTGAAATAAATATTCAAAAGTTCCTCCTCTCCCCACCTCATTCCCAACCCTACCTCCTCCTCACCTGCAGTGGCCCAGGGAGACAAGACATGGGTGGGGGTTATGGTCCTTGCTCCTGTGGCTGCCCAGGGAGAAAGGTTTTCCCCTGTCAATGTGGGGTCCCTGCCACAGGAGATAGTGTTCCATGAATTTCTCTAGTGTGAGTCCATCCCATGGGTGACAGTTCTCCATGAACTGCTGCAATGTGGTCACTCTTCCATGGGGTACAGTCCTTCAAGGACAGCCTGCTTCAGCATGAGTCCCCCAGAGGGTCTCAAATCCTACTGGAAAACCTGGTCTAGCCTGGGCTCCTCTTTCCTTTGTTTTGCAGGTCCTGCCAGGAGCCTTCTCCAACCAGTGCCTCCCACAGGGTCAGTCTCCTCTCAAGCATCCACCTGCACCACTGTGGGTTTCCTCCATGGGCTGCAGGTGGACAGCTGCTATTAAAACATGGCCATGCAAACCCAATATATCATCTTTCCATGGATTATGTAAAATAAATTTAATACAGGATAAAACAGTATTTCTTTGGCCTTCATGGAGAAGGTTTGATCTCCTATCTGGAGTCAGCTTTATAGAGAAGTTTTGTGTTTCAGTTTTTTACCCCGGAGTGAAATACAAATTTTACAGTTTACTTTCATTTATAATAGTACCTTGTATTTCTGTTTTTAAAAGTAAATTTTCATACAAAATTAGAACTGGTAGAAGATAAGCACTGATTTTTTTCTGTATTCTTTCTAAGGAAAAAATAACTGCTCATAAAGTAGATTACATTAAAATATTCCTAATTTTAGACTGTTAAAATATTTTATTTGCTTTTTATTCCAAATTCTTTCCCCATTGTAGAGAGGAGGAGGGAGTTATGAAGAAAATATTGAATTCCGGTTTACTTTAACTCTTTTGTACTGCTTGATTGCTTTTAAAAATACCATTCCAGGTTCACATATCCCTGTTCTCCTTATCTGCTAGAAATCCCCATTTGAACAAAATTCTGAGGCACATTATAGGAATCCCTCTGGGGAAAGTATTTCATCAGGACCAGAACAGAACTGCAAACAGAAATAAGTATTCATTAGTATTCTTAATGAACACTATGGCCCAAAATTAAATGTTAATTTTGAGTAAGCTAAAATACAGAAATCCTAAATATTTTCTCAGTAGAAACAGGCTTAGTAAAAACAGTATTTTCCATAAAAATCTCGTGGGAAACCTATTAACTTGTTCTAATTATCACAGGTTGCCTTACTCAGACATTGTTCTGAAACAACATATTTTGAAATAATAAAAAAAAAGGCCTCTGATTACAAAGTGCATCAAAGGCAGTGCTTTGGATATTGTTTCATTTATTAATATAGAGATTTTTAACATAAAGGCCAGAATAATTTTATTTTTAATTTGGAAACAAGCATTCTGTCATTCTGTCATTCTGTTCTTCTGAGAAGGAAAGAATGAAAAAATACAACAATTTTATGTTTGGACAGGTAGTAGATTTTCACAACAAAGATCAAACATTCTGGAAGAACTAATTGTTGCATTAACTTCTGCAAGATATTAATTGTCTTGATAGAACTAATAATTTTCATTTTCCTGTAATATGATGACTTATTAAGCTTTAGCTGTCACATTTGACCTTATTAGAGAAAGCTGCTCTCAGTAAACTTTTCCATGTCTTCATGGCATTGCACTAAAATTTCATTTTCTGTCTGGAACTTCAAAGAAAAATAAATTATGGGAAGCTTATCAGAGTTGATGATGTCACCATTTCACATTTATGAAGGAGAAAGGCAATTTCTTGTATTGACTCTGTTGGTTTTTTTTTTTTTTTTTTTTNTTTTTTTTTTTTTTTTTTTTTTTTTTTTTTTTTTTTTTTTTTTTTTTTTTTTTTTTTTTTTTTTTTTTTTTTTTTTTTTTTTTTTTTTTTTTTGTTTTTTTTTTTTTTTTTAATTGAAATTAAAATCCATGTTGTGAGCATTCTGTTTATCTTCACAACCGGGTTAAGCAGTGTTGGACAGGTAGCATGGATCTTTTCAAGTACTTATTGAGCATTTCAACAAGAAATTCAACCCAAGAGGGAGTATAGCTCCACATGTGTCAATAGATAACGGAAATTCATCCAGCTGCACATTCTGACAGTGATTTCAGCCCAGCAACACACAGTTCCTGTGTGGTAAACAGAGTGTCAGAAATGTAGCCAGCACTGCCTGCACAATGTTCATATCTACCCTGCCACAGGCAGTGAGTCAGATCTGTTCCACACTGACGAACTTCTAGTTTATTCAAAAGTATTCACAATTTTAGAGGAATCCTTCACCTCTCTGAGCTTCTGAGTACTTTCATTCTCAGCAGGCTAGGCAGAGAAATGATTTAAATCGTCACTAGAACACCATTGTGATTAAGAGAATTTTTTTCTCACTTAGAATATCTGCAAGCTTCAGATTTCCTTCTTTGTCTTCATCTTGCTTGTAAAACCACTCCATAGAGAGTACATATTAAAAAAAAAAAAACCCAAAAAACTCTATCAAAAGTGTAGATTAATTTAATCTTCAGTTCACATGTTTGATAAACAGATTAGGCTCAAATAATAATTTTTATGTATTTTCCTTTTTACCTGTTCATCTGTAATAGTCAATGTTTGGAACTACTAGTGGGTAGATACTTGAACAGTTGGGGTGTAATTGACATTCAATATACACATCTGAGAGAAAATACTGAAACTCTTTTTCTATTTTAGCAAAAGATTGGATAACAATCAAATATAGTGTTACTGGAGGGCAAAGTGTCAGGAAAGCAATCAGCAGATGAGCAGATAAAATGGTGGTGGAATCACATATCAGATGAGGCTGAGAAGTAATGATCAAACAAGGCTAGAGAAAGATGGAATGGATGTGGAGAATACTTCTGTCACTGGATCCTCTAAACAGCCTACACTACTTGATATGAGTCTGCTGAAGAAAAACTGTTGGACTGTATCAGAGGGAAAATGACTCTTGCCACAAAGATAGTTTTAGAACTGCTTTGTGTGGCATTGCAGAATGAATAGTTTCATTTGCCAAGATTATCCTCATTAGGTGAATGTAACATTATTCAAACTATTTGTTGGTCTCAGAAGTATGAGATGAACATGCATTACGTGAAAGAGATAATTAGCACAAAAAAAAAGCATCTTACTCAGAAAAAGCAGTATTAGAAATTTTTTAAAAACTGAAAAATAATTTTAAAAAGCTTGCCTTAGTTTGAAAATTTATAATGACTTCTTGGTGAAGCATTTAATGAAACCAGATGATTTTGTATATTCAAGGGATTGCTAAATTATTTCTGCAGATTTATATTTGACAGTTTGCTACAGCCTGCAGTAATTAGTTATTTTGGTGTGAAATTTATTTATCCTACAGGTATGCAATTCCAAAATAATTCCAATGGTTTTTTTGACTGACTCTGGACACAGTGAAAAGGCCTTGCCTATTATTTTCAAAATTAAGACAAGCAGCTGAACTATAATGAGATAATCTGTTTTTTTTTTGTTTTTTTTTGTTTTTTTTTTTGAATATAAAATGGTTTATAACATTAGACTTCAGGTAAAATAATTCCAAGTTTCAATAATTCCAATAATTCCAAAATAATTTACAAGTCAGACTATTTTTCAGTGGTTTTCTTAGAATATGTGTCATTTCAGTGTTTTGTTTGGATAGATTTATTACAGTAGAGTCCATCTATCAGGATTTGTATTGATGTCTGTATCTTCTATTTTTTATTAATAAATGCACAGTACTGTATGAATTGGTGAGTACTTATGCTTAATATGAGTGCTTGAAAAAGATATAAATAAAGAAATAATATACTATTGTTCCTGTATAATATAATGTCTATTGTGGAAAAAAAAAATCCTTCAGGGTTAGGTTGCAAATCTACTCCATAATTTATACACTTCAGTCAGTGTCTTCAAAAAACTTGTGTGGTCAATCATTAGGATTATGTATTCATCCTTCTCAGTGTAACTCAAATTTATTTCAATTTTTTAGGAAAAGTTTAAACCATTATTAAAGAAATAGCATAATGCTTATATTAGTTTAGTATTTAAGGCAATAATCCAAAATATGAAGACACTTGCATGTTCCTAATCTATCTCATGCACATACTCAGTATAATGGCTACCACGATGTAGCATATTCTGGGAATGGGATCTCTGTTAAGAGCTGACTTGGAATAACTAACCATAAAGAAGCATGGTTTTAGGCCTAACACAGCAGTCACGTAAAATCTGCTAGAGCCTGGGTCAGATCCCATGCTCCCATCCAGGAAAAGCCATTCCATCTGAACTTGGAATCATAGAAACAGAACTATACAACACCCCAGGCTGGAAGGTAAGACTAAAGATCATCCAGTCCAAACTTTCATGAGAATGACAGCCTGGATGAGATTACCCAGAAATCCAATTGTGTTTTGAAAACTCTCAGTGACAGGGACTTTATCAAGTTCCTGGAGAGGTGTTCCAGTGAGTTATTGTTCTCACCAGGGAAAAAAAAATCCTGTTCCGAGATCAATCCATGATGAAACTAAAAGCTGATAGGAGTCTTGTTCCAAGTGCTTTCTGTGATGAGAACATGAACTGAGGAAGGAGAGCCAGTTTCAGGTAAACTAAAATAAATCCATCAAAATGATGGTGAAGAGTCTGGAGGAAAAGCAATATGTCAGAACCATGGGTGAATTAAGTTAGATTGTATGAGTGTGTCCTGCCAAACCTTTCTCTAGAAACAGGTTTCTTTAGGATGATATTATAATCTCCTAAATCTTGTTTTCTGGATAGTTAACACTCTCAGCAGGTGCATGACATGCCCAAGTTCCAGATCTTGTTCCAAGTAATGTTTCCTAATTGAATATATTTATACGACAGTTAAATGATACTCTGGAATGAAGTGCATTTTTCTGGGAGTTGGCATTATAACTTCAAACTTTGTCCGAGGAGAGCATTCAGAGATTTTAATACCCTGGGTAGAGATCATGCTCAGTATTTATTATGGGAACAAAAAGAGAAGAGAAGCTTTCTTCACAGATGAAAAGGTAGTCCATGCCCACCCAATTTTCCACTGAAAGCCATATCTCAAGTCTAATTCTGGTTCTATGGAGGAAAGCCTCTAGAAAAGAAAAAATAAATCAATATCTAACATGTAGACTGTTTATGAATTTAAATTATGATAAAAATTTGTTATATTTTGGGTTGAATTATTGCTGCCAGTTATTTATTTACTGATGGTAGTTGTGGTTTATACATTTATGAGAAAACAGGGGAAGTTTCTTCTTGTTTCTCCTTCAGCCTTTTGAATGAATGACTGCAGCTTAAAAGCCCAGGGTAGGGAAGGAGCTGCTTCAGGCTTGGCATGCTGCCTCCATCCTTGTCATGTCTCTTGAAGTTCCTTTGTTGAAAAGGGGCCTGAGGATGTTGATTGGAGTAATCTGAGAAACATGAAAGGCAGGTTTATCTTAAAATAATTAGTATTACTCCTGCCAAACCTGTTTTTCTCCTGAAAAATGCTGCAAGGCAATTTATTTTGATGCTAAAAGTGTGCTTGAAGTCTCTTACAAATATATGAGAGTAAAAATCAATGTATCTGATAATTTAGAAAAACAAATTTGATTTTTGATTTGTCATTTCTAAGAATGGTTATTAACTATATGCAGACAGAATAAAGTTTTCTGTAATAAATATACTGGAAATATTTATCACCTTACTGAAAATATATTTCACCTGTAAAACACCTTTAACAGTGTTTTACAGATATAGAAGAGGTATAGACTGTATAGTCTACCTAGAATAGGCAAGAAGTGCATTTTGGAAGATAAAAACAGCCATGTATAATGATATGGATATAAGTTTTAATTTTTCATCATGACTAGATGGCTTTCTGGACCAATTTAGGCTCATGCATTTCTGTTTTGTATTCCAAAAGATTTGCACTAAAATTTTTAATGGTAACCTTCTGTACTAAGATGTTCATTCTCTGATTGTGTAAATCAGAGCACACATCTCTAGATGTGGGGTAATTTTTACTTAATGAATAAAACGCATGAATAGGTGACCTTAACTTTTGCTGTGTTGGATGCTGCTCAGTTCTGTAGTGAAGATGGACTGAAGCCAAGAATCTTTGGGAATGTTCAGCTATTGAAGGCAACTTAATAGTGTTCAATTTCAGATTTTCCTGTTTCAGAAATGAAAGGACAGTTGCCCTGATCTGTCTGTAGGTGGGAATATTTTTCTGTTTCAGTACTTCTGTTCTGATTTTTCTACTAGAGGAAGCATCTGGAGTTTCCACATGAATATATTATTTTGGGACATGTGCCAAAACCTCAGAAGTAATGCTGCTCTGGAGTAAAGTGCAGCATTTTCACCCCTCCTTGATCTCTTATCAAGGTAAATTTACCACCAGTCTTCAAATCTACCACTGCTCTTTGCTGTGGACATCCTTTGAGGGATGACTGGAGACATCTGTAAGGTTTTTGCTCTTTTCCACCAAGCTGTGAACGCTGGGATTTTGAAATGGTAGGAATAAATGTTAAGCTTTTATTTTTCTTCTGATAGAAAATATTAGTGAACAGGTCAATATTGTTTTCAACAGGCTATATGTACCCACACCCTTAGAAGAAGGTCCTCAGTTTTGGTTGCCTGGGAAAGAAATAGTGATATATTTGAAATGACAGATATTTAAAGTTTCAAATATGTATTATTTGGTTATGTTCATGGAAATATTTTAAGTAAGCTTGTGTTTCATAATTTCTGAATTTTATTATAAAGAGATGGTGCTTTCAATGGAAAGTAAATAAGAATGACAGCACTTCTAGATTTCAGAAAAAAAGGCAAGCTGTTTAAGGATGTGTAAAAATGCAGATTGACATAAATTGAGTCAATGTTACAGAAACCATTTATACAAAGCAAATATCAATGCCATGATAAACAATAGAGTGAATATAGGGAAATGACTATTTTATTGGTAATGAGTCACATTATTTTTTATAACTGTTTGAATTATAATGTGCATTTGGTTAAACATGGGAATTTTGGACATCATTTCAAAACAAAACCACTTTCTGTAGAGAAAATGAAAAAAAAAATTGGAACTAAACTGTGTTACTTTGAATGGCTTGAAATATGACAAAGATAAATTATCTTGATCAATAGAGTAATAGAAATTGATTTGCAGCATGCCAGAATGTCTGATGTTTCATTCTGCTTGTCAGGTAAAAAGGAAAGATACATGGATTGAAGATGAGGGTAGGAGCTCAAACCACAAAATTTACAGCTGATTGGACCTGAGGTATTTCTTCAGGCTTTCATTTTTTTCTGTATAACTCTCAGCAGTCAGCTAAATGACTGCTTCTTGGCACTAAATTTCACTGTCAGTTTTATTGTCAAGTGGCTTCCATTGTACCCTTTGTGGTGTTGTGCTTGCTTTCAGTGTCTTAGCAGATCCTTCCACCTTTCCTCATTAGGGGTAATCCATTTATTTCACTGTTAAAGCCAAAATTCTGGAAGGTATGCAAAGGCTTTCTAACTTAAGGATCATGGAAATTCTCTCAAAAAATACTATGCTCCTTAACCATGTTTTCTAAAGATTCTGAAAACAGGTTTGAATAGGCCAGTTTCAAAATATCTCATAAGATGCCTGGTATTTTTTCAGTTTAGAGAGCTATACATTGCAGTATTATTCAAGGAGAAGGAAATTATTTTTTTTTCCTTTTCCCTATTTTACGTTTTTTGTTGCCACCAATGTACTTAGTATCTTCCTGAATGGTGCTGATAGAAACCACTAACTCTTCACAATTGTTTTCTCTTTAGATGTCAAGTAATCTTTGAAATATCAGCAAATTTTGTTACTTCTCAGTTATCTCTTATTTTCCAAATCGCTTTTATGTAGAACAGTAAGGCTATTGTCATTTAAGTGATATCAATATTCACTATAATCTGTTGAAAAACCTGACCACTTCATTCCTCCTATTTTGTATCTGTGAAGTCTTCTTTCAAAAAAAAAAAAATATCCTCTTCCATCATGTCACCTTATCTTCTTCTAAATATTTTGTAAAGTATTCCATCATGTTTCTTTGCTCCACCACTAACCACACCTTCTGCAACAACATAATTGAAATAATTTGTCATTGGTGGGGTTTTTGTATTTCCTACTGGTAGTTTGTATCTTAAATTTCTGACAAATTTCCAGGCTGTAAAAGATTGTTGTGATAGATCTTACATTTTTATGGCTATGCAAGTACAGTTTCCATGGTCAAACTCAAAATATAACTATGTAGTAAGAATGTCTGCACGTATCCAAGCACTTTGTGTGACAGCACAAGAAAATTGTTTAGCCATAATTGACAGCTGATGACACATTTGTGATCTTTCACCATTGAGCTGCATTCTACCTAAGGTAATCCAATAATTTACTACAGATTTTGCCAGAAAAAAAAGGACTACAAGGCAGTCACAGATGAATTCTGTTTCCCTGGTTTGAAATTCCTTCCATTTACCTGGATCTCAAATTGTATATAATCTCAATTGTACTTCAAACATGTTCAATCCTGCTCTATATCAGATTTCACATCTGCCTATTAAAAATTAGTGAAAATGAGGAATGGAGGATATTATTGTTCATTGCTTAAAGAAAACTTACGTACCATGATTGCTTTCTCTGATATCAGTGGTGCAATGGGAAATCCAGAACTAGAACCATGTTTCTAACTCTCAGGGACCTGTACTAGCTGTTATGAAATATTGCTTATATCATTTAGAGCAAAGAAGCCAGATTTATATATATCCCACCACATATTTCAAAGGTATAATGAGAACAGAAGTGTTTCTCTCACTGATAAAATATTAATGCTGAAAACCAAGGCAGCTCAGGAAATCATAAGAAGACAGTTCCCTTGGAAAATCATCTCAGGCACATTCCACATCCCCTCTCTCTTACTGATAATATTAATAAAACATCATTCAGTGCATTAAGCTCTATGTTTAACAAAAAACAATGGAAATGTTACTTCCTCTGTAGAAAGGCCAAGGCAGTGGTTTAAAGAAAGCATTGTCAGAAACCTTCCCAACTTTCCTGACTACTGCCTGCCTGTCCTAGGGTGACTTTATCCCCAATTGTCTGTTCTCCTTATGCTGGATATTGAATTCCACGCTTTTCAGACTGGTTCTGAGAGTGAAGCGGCGGGGAGAAGAAGAGTGCAGTTTGTTTTAAGAAACTGCATTTGCTCCCACACATCCTTTCTCATGGAGTGTGCTGCCAAGCTTGGATAGTGAGAGAGAGATAAGGCTCTCAAGGGTTCTATTGGAGTTCTTGGCTTTTTGGAGACAGAGAGAAAGAGGAAGGGAGTTTTCCTTTGCTTTTTTCACTGGTTTTCCTTGTTAGCTACAGCAAGAAAGGTTTTCCTGGACTTTGCCTTCCTTTTCTGGGACTGTTCAGCTTCTCTTTGGTTCAGGACTGCTGCGGAAGGCAATGGTCAGAGTGCCATAACATTCCTGGAGGAGTGTCCTTAGAAGGACATCTCAGAAGCATAGACACTTCTGCCGCCTGCTGAGTAATTTCAAGCTCTTCAGTGAAATCAGCTCTTCGGGGTGGCACTGAGCGATTTCAAGGTGTTTAGTGAAATCAGCTCTTTGGGGCGACACTGATTGAAGAAAGTGAGCTTTTGTATGGTGTTCTGCAGGAGGCTTTATTCATCTTTCTCAGAGGAGGCGTCCAGTGACAAAGTGCCAGCAGAAATGCGGGATTATATAGGGAAGGCACGGGGTGGGGCAAAACATCTGAGCCAATTGGGTGGAGGATTGAGAAATTAACCAGTCAGGGGAAGGATCAAAAATGGACCAATTGGCTGGGGTAAAAAGAAGGAAGTAGGGGAAGAACCAATGAGGTATAACTGATTAACACATTTCCTCACCATAACAGAAAGTGCTACCTGCCAGGGTTTCTCTGTCAGGGGGTTGTGTTTATATATTGTCTGGCTCTTCTGCTCTCTTTCTAAGGGAGCATGTTTATATTATTGTCTGCCTTTTCTCCAGGGGAATGTGTTTATATTAACACTGTCTGGATTAACAGCCTCTACACAGGACATCAGGAGAATCACCTGAGGACCCCCAAGCTGCATGCCAGACCTGAGCCTTGGAGAGACTGAACCACATCCACAGAAAGGCTTTCTGAATTTTCCATCTCTCCAGAACAGCAAGAGTTTTTATTGTTTAATATTATTGATTTTTCTCATGTTTGTGTAATACTTTGCTTGTTAAATAAATAGGTTTTTTCCACTTTTCTCCAAGGAAATCTTTTCTGAACCAGTTGGGAGAGGGGCTGCTTGCATTTGCTTCTTAGAGGAGACTACTTCAGAAGTTTCCTCCCAAATTTGTCCCAAATGAGGACACTGCCTTAAATGTACAAGAACCCAAGGTGTGTTTTTCTTTTTGCATCCCCAGTTAAATTCCTCTCCTGTGCTGGTAAGAATGTAAAAGAAATTAAATCCTTTAAAAAATTTAGTGTATAATTCATAGGTGCAATTGTACATTTGTCTGTAAGGTTCTAGAGTGACTGGTTACCATTGTCCCAAGCAAAATACCCTAGGACTGAAAGATGTGCCATAATCTGTACTGTGTTTTATATTTCATGTTATTTCACAGTACCTCTGATAGTAGAATATTTTTGTGTACACCTATTTTTGGGTAGCTTTGTTACCAATGTTAGTGCCATTTTGGCAGAGTTACCGTTGTTAACATCAAAGGCCATTTTACTGCAGAGTTTCCTAAATTAACAGGTTGTATTAAAGTATGTAGGTATACCATCCTCGAGTATTACATTGCATGAAGTTAAACGAGAATGTCTCTGTATTTGACTTCATGATGTTTCCTGGTTTTGGGCCAATTAATGATTCATGATTATTCTATAAAGCTTCATTTTTATAAAATAATTTTTCTATAATGAAATATGTGAAAAACACCTTGGTACTTACGAAAATCCTCTTAAAACCTAAATTTTTCACAGATCTCAAAGCTGAAAAGTAGGTTCTTTTTGAAGTATGTTCATCTAAGTAGGTTCTTTTTGCTAGATATTTTGGAGTGATGACTCTCATATTTATGAATTTTTAAGGATATTGCTGAAACACCAGGAAATTACTGATTGAATTATCTCTAAAATATGACATATGGTTTCCTAAATTACTCAAAAACAATATTATTTGTAGCTAGGTTGTGTTCTGGCATAGATCACCTTTCCCTTTTTAAAATGGATTAAAAGACTTCCAATTATTGTTTGCTCTCTTATCTGTAACAAACATCAAATAAATTTAATATATCTTTTTCAGGCATTAATTTTGTATCCAGTGATTCACAGCAAACTTCATTATCCTGAAAATTGTATTAGAAATTGTGATTATGACCACAAAAAAGAAAAAATTATTGAGTCTTTCCTATGACTAAAAACCCAAGTTTGTGTTTCTAAAGAAAAAAGTTTTTTGGGAAAAGAGGAATAGAAGATGGTAAACTGAAATTCCTGGGCTTCATGGATCTGTTTCTGTGTGTTACCTCTTTGAAATGCATCAGGGAGAAGTCTTTTGTTAAATAACTTCTATTCACACTTCTTTATCAGAAAAATTCCTGATATTGAACTAAATAACAAATTAAATGTCCATGATCGTTCTCTGTAACAGCAAATTTAGACATCTAACAAAAATATTATATGAAAAAATAGTAAGAATGCCTAAAAGTCAAATATAATTCAAATATTATCATAAGAGTAACTTAGAAAAAAACCTATATATTTTCAAGCTGCAACATCCAAAAGAAATGCATCCATTCTTATGGGAAAAGAGAATTTTCTGTTGACTGAGAAAGAAGATATTTACACAGACTTTTAATTTACAGCTTTTCAATGAGCAGAGCCATTATAGTGTGTAAATGCATTTTCTGTTCTATTAAATATTAAGGAATAGTTTGGGGTTTGTTTTCTATTAATAATAAATTACTGTTGTTAATTAATTTAGGAATGTTCATAGACGTATTGCTTTATTAGACCCCAGAATATTCATCTAATATTCATTAGACCCCAAAAATATTTATTTGGTTTGAGAGAAAGTAGTAATGGGCATGAAATTTTGTCAAAAATGCAAATAACAGAAATGTAGTAAAATAATTCCCATTCTGTATGTCATAAATATCACTTCATGTAGACAGATAAGCAGTAATTAAGTGCCAGTAAACATGAATAGTATTTTATTGTAGGCAGATATAAAATGACTATTGCAAATAAAATATTTTTGTTGTTTTTCTAAGCTGTAGGTTATTGGTTCATTTGTTGGTTGTTGCATACATTGTTAAAAATTCAGAGGAAGACAAAATGGATTATTCTGCAGATATGTTCCCATTTTTTTATATACTCATTTTTGTATTCTAGACATTGAAAAGATATTTAAATAACCTCTTGGCTTCCTCCTGAATTTGTGTTATTTTGGAACACATTACATTTGACTTCTGCCAAAACAGTTTCTGTAAAAACACAAAAATACCTATCAAACAAAATAAACAAAACAAAACAACTAAAAATTCAAGTTTTGGGAAAAAGGGACTGCAAAAACTGTAAATATCCTTCTAATCTCATTGTAGAACTGTCCAATGGAGCACCTATTTGCCAATAAAAGCATTGTTTTCCATAGATTAATTTGGGGCAGTCTGCATATAATATATCAGTTAGCCAAAAAAGATCTTAGCAAACCACGCATTACTAAGTGGTTTTATATTAAAAAAAAAAAAAAAAAAAAAGTTCCTTTTCTTTTTTTTTGTCTTTGTGTAATTCTTCTTTTTCACTTCCATTTTAAGTAGTTAGTTAAATTTGATTTCCATAAAAATCCTAAAACTCAACAAATTAACATTTCTTAAGATAATCATGTGTGCTACCCAATACTATATGAAGGGACTGCAGTTGTATTAATAGGTAGAAGGAACCATGTGCTACTGATAGCATTCCTAAATATCGAGACAAGAAAAATCCTCCAAGGTTTTCTGTGCAAACCTTACCCTAAAGCACTTTGGTTATCTCACACAGTTCAATTTCATGCAAGACCCTTGAATTAGGACCGGGTTTGGAACTAAAGAGACTTTGTGTAATTATGTCACTCAGGGCCTCTCAGCTCGGCTCAGTGCTTCAGGAGCTGCACACACACTATGTATTTGCACTCTATGGTCCTGTCAGCTTGCCTCTGTTAAATTTGAGAGACCATATACAGGTTACATCACCAGGATCTGACAGCCTCAGAATGTCTGGAGAAACTGCCCACTCTTATTTTCCCAGTTACACTAACTCAAGCATAAAATTATAAGTAACTAATCCAAAATTTTAAGATAAGTACGTATAACTGTATATTGGATCAAAATTAACTTGAGGGAAGGATGAGAAAAGCCTTATGCTGCCAGAGTATATCTCATTAAGACCCAAGGGCAGACAGTTCTGAAATTCTGCACATGAATGGCAAGTATCAAAGAGATGCTCTATTCCTCACTTAATCTTGAGTGGAGTTATTTTTACATTATCATTTTCATCCTGTCTTAGATCCCTGCCACTGGTAACTATGTTTCTTTTTGTGTGTGTGTGAGAAATACTTGGTTTCCTAGTTTGTGTTTTACTCTGGCCTGGTTGGATCTAGGTTCAAGGATGGAAAGGGAGACGTTTCAGTGATTCAAAAATATTTTGATTCTGTTGTAATAAGGGGTATCAACATGTCATCTTATGAAAGTTCAGTGGCACTTTTCTGTTGCAATTGAGATGTTGCTAATATGTTTTTTAGATAAACATGTAGATAAAATACATTTTGTAGATAAGCAAAAACTTCCAGTTGCTCTGTAAATAATCTGTATGACATATGTACTAATTAATCAGACTTGGTGTGTTGGTTTTGCATGGGCTGGTTTTTGGAGCAGAGGGGACACAGAGGGGGCTTCTTCAGTGAGAAGCTGCTGGAAGCTTCCACCATGTCTGGCAGAGCCAATCCCTGTTGTCTCTGAAGATGGACATGCTGCTGGCCAAAGCTGGGACAATTAGACATGGTGATAACGCCTCTGAGATGACATTTTTAAGAACACAATCAAATTGAACAGTTTTCTTCCTAGCCAGGGAAGAGGATAAGGTGAGAATGTATGAGGGAAACCACATGGAGACACCAAGGTCACTGGAGAATGAGGGGGAGGAGGTGCTCCAGGCGCTGGAGCTGAGATTCCTCTGCATGCCGTGGTGAGACCATGGTGAGGCAGCTGTGCCCTTGCAGCCCATGGGGACTTATGAGGACGGAGAGATTCATCCACAATCCATGGGGATCCACAGGGCATGCAGAGATCCACCTGCATTCCATGGAGATCCACAGGGGATGGGTGCAGAGATCCATGGGGGAGATACCCACGCTAGAACAGGGGATGCCTGGAGGAGGCTGTGATCCAGTGGGAGACCCAGTGGAGACAGGGGCTCTGCTTCCAGGCTGGAGCAGCCTGTCCTTGGAGGACTGCACCCCATGGAAAGACCCACACCGCAGCAGTTTTGGGAGCACAGTCTGCCCGTGGGAGGGACTCACATTGCAGCAGGTGCAGTTTGGCTGCTGCCCATGAGATTGGATCCACGCTGGAGAAGAAGAACTGTTGCCCATGGGAGGGGCCCCACAGTCTCACAGAGGAGGGACTCCTCTCCCTGGGAAGTGAAAGAAAACCTTGGGTGATGAACTGACCAGAATCCCCACACTCTGTCTCCCTCTGCTGTCAGTGAGAAGGAGGGAGGGAATAAAAAGGTGCTTTAAAGGGCTTATTTTACTTCGCATTATTCTCCTCTGATTTTTTAAATAAATTCACTTTAAGTGTGAAGGACTTCTAAGTTGAGCTTGTTTTGTCCTTGAAGTGTTTTCTCCTGGTCCTTATCTCAGCTCATGAAGCTTTCATTAAATTTTTCCTCCCTCTGCAAAACAGTGGCAGGGGAGGGTGAGTGAGCAGCTTTCGTGGGTGTCTGGCCAGTGTCAAACCATGATGCTTGGTTATAAAGCCTTATGCATAAAGGAGTACTAAATGGATAAAGAAGAAGAGATTGATGGTGTTGAACAATGGCAGAATTCTTTTCATTTCACCACAAAGGCTTCACAAGGCTGATGCACCTTGCTGCATTTTAATAGAGCTGAAGCCTTTCAAATCCAGCCCTTGTTACGAAACTTGTTTTGTGCCTCTGTGATACCATTCTGCTACCTTCTTTCCCTAAGGAGAAGTTTTATTCTGCCTTCTCAAAGGCTTCCTATTGCTCCTAAGACTTCACAACTTCAGGCTGTTTAGGACAAGAGGATTCTAACAGGCAGTCTATGACTAAGCAGTGCCACAGGTACATTGCAGTTATAAGGAGGATCACCAACTGTTTCAGTTAAGTTAAAAAAAAAAAAAAAAAAAAAAAAAA
>WEIU01003010.1:69303-87561 GCA_013389925.1 Aegithalos caudatus
AAAAAAAAAGAGTAAATTTTTGTGCCCCTTGAAAAATAAATTTAAGTTTGTACTGGATTGACATGAAAATTCCCTCATGGTAGTTGGGTAAATACAGGGATGGTTTCTGTGAGAAGCTGCCAGAAGCTTCCCCATGTCCTGAAGAGGCAATGCCAGCTGGCTCCAAGCTGGACCCACCACTGGCAGAGGCCAAGTCCAGCAACAGTGATAGCACCTCTGGGATAAAGCATTTCAGAAATGGTAAAAGACCCCACCCAAACTCCACAGCTACTGCTGGAGAGAGAGAGGAATGAGAATATGTGAAAGAAACATGCCTGCACACACCCAGGACAGTGAGGAAGGAGGGGAGAAGGTGTTCCCGGTGCCAGAGCTGAGGTTCCCCTGCTGTCCATGGAGCAGGCTGAGGCGAGGCAGCTGGGCCCCTCCTGTCCATGGACAACTATTGGGGAACAACAACTCACCTGCAGCCTGGGAAGGATTTCATGTCAAAGCAGGTGGATGTGCCTGACGGAGCATGTGATCCCATGGTAAGCTGTCAGTGAGGTGCATGCAGACCAAAACCTCAGACAAACTTTAATTTGCAAACAAAACTAAAACCAACCAGCAGCAGGGGTGATCATGGTGACATACCAAACACATTTGACAGGTGATAGGTTTGGTGTACCCACTGGGGATATTGTTACTGCATGGACCAAAATGGTGACATACTGCACACACAAACACACACTAGATTCTCACCCATGAGATGGGTTCACTTCACTCTCAGGGTCAAAGGATCACTCATGGATGTCCAGCACTAAAACACCCAGAGAGTGGTGGGTGTTGTTGAGAATTGGAGGGGTGGGGTGAGGGAATTCATCCCAGGAAGTTTTCTCAGAAGTCATCCTAGCCCCAAGAAGAGGCCACCCTGCACAGACGTGCTATAGGAGAGTATAAGGGCCTGAGTAAAACATTTCCTTTAGTGCTACATGTTAAATAATAAATTTAAAAATTAAAAGGTGGAAAATAGAATAAAAACTGTAAAAATAATCACATGGACTGAAATGACGGCAGGCAATGTACACGAAAAAGAGAAGAAAATGTTTAAAAGAAAGGAATTACTAGTACAGTTCTCAACATTTTATCTTGAAACTGAACTCTTGCATTCTTTAATGACTAGGGAGAGTCCTTCTAATTATACGCAGTAAAAGTAGAATGAAAAACATAATGAATTCCTGAAATAGCCATTACTTGTTTTTAACTCTTACTGTTTTGGGGTTTTTTTCTGAATGCTCAGTGAGGAGAAAAAAGAATTAAAAAAAAATTAAAAATTAATCAGGGATGATAGAAGCAGTAAAGTAACAGTTTTAGATCCAGTTTCTCAACAAGAGTACCCAGTTTAGCAGACATCCCAACATCTTATATTTGGTCATAATACTGATATCATTAGGCATGTTTCTGTTCAGCTTGAGAGATTAAGTCAAACTGGTTTGGTAGTTTTTTGGAAGGCAGAGTGCAATGGGTTTAATAGTCATGCAGGGGAGTTCTGATTTGCTACATCTAATTTCCATGTACATTTAATATCCTGAAGCTGCTTGATGTAGCAAGAACCCCTGGGAGAAGGGGTTTCACTCTGTGTTATTAAAGGAAAATTTGTCTCCTGGCAGAGCCCATTTTTCTCCATTGGTTTCTGAGGCAACATATGCGACTTAGATGAGGCATCTGTTACAAGTCATCATGTCCTGTATTTGTTGTTAAGGACCATATAGAACAATAGTGAGCCGCTCTTTGTAACAGCTCAGTGAAATACAGAAACAGTATCTGAGATAGATACAAAAAGTAAACTATGAAGATGTTAGCCTGCCCCTAGTAAAATAAAATTATTCTTGTGGACTGTGTGCTTAAACACCTGCTACATTCCTCCTATTTCCCCATTCTTAAATTACTATGAAGCAGACTCTGGCTGATGCTATTTCTGGAATAGGTTTGTCTTACCAGTTTCCCACTATAGCCTTTTCACAAAACATTTGTCTTAGAAAAAAATATTTTGCAGACCATATAGGTGATCAGTAGCTCTGCCTTCAGATTTTTCTCTGTATTCATGGATAAATATGTGTGCCTTCATTGACTATATAGATAAAATCAAGTTTTAAAAGTATTTATCTTTTGAGATACTTTGTAGGGATTAGAAAAGTCTAATACTTTAGTGTGAACCTACATATCAGAAGGTCTTTTATACTAGACCATAAACAATATCCCCAGCTATCTCAAACAACATGCATATGCAGTATATTGTAAGAAAACCTCCTCTTTAATCAGAGTAGAAAATTTCTATACAACAACTCAGAATTGAGTTTCTTTCAATTTTTAAATCTCAGAATCAACTTTATTTGCTGGAAAAATTTAGACTTTTTTCTGAAATCTGAAGTCCAAGAAAACTGAAAAATTCTGTTTTTTGTAGACATGTCTAACCATGTAACTGTGTAACTATGCTTTTCAGTAGTTTGGGATCTGCTCCTAGAAGTCAATGTCTACCATTATATCTCCTCCATACACAATTCAGTTTGGAAATATGCTGGTCTCAAAGCTATGCTACAACAACTACTCAGTCTGTACTGTGATACTGACACCACCAATAGATGCAGAGTTGTCGGCACTTGTTCATTTAATGTGCCCTTTAAGAGCTGCAGAGTTGACTTAAAACCTTTGTACCAGAGAAGTGCAGCAAGCAAATTAGTAACTGTCAGCGAAGGATCTATTGAAAAATTCTCCTCTGTGAGTCATCCAACTGTTAAGTGAGGGATTATCATTGCTTGCATGATGCTTACTCACAGAGCTCAGACATGCTATATGGATCAAGTTGACAACTTTCTGCAAGCTGTGAGCACCACTGGCTGAATCATTTTCCTTCCCACTCCTGTCCTGCCTGTATATTTTCAGGCTCAGCACGCACAAATAGGCCATTGTCATATCACTGGAAGTATTTCATTGCTTGTCAAACTATTTTTCATCTGGGCTAATGATCTGTGTGAGCTTGCATTGATCTCCTGGAAGGAGAAATGCAGTATGCCCAGTGAGAAAAAGAGAAATTAGGCAAGGAAAGACAGCTGAATGCCAGTCAGGTTGCAAATCTTCTTTTGTTTAATCACTCTGACCTGTGTCATCAGTGACTTTAAGGGGATTTTTGTGTGCTGCAAATAGCTACTACACTGACCTTTTCACCCTAAAACTATTGTCCCATTATGCTCCAGAATCACAGTTTAAACCATGGAATAATGCAAGCACCTCATTTAGTTTCTTTATGGAAGGTTACCATAACCCTTTCAAAATAAAGGATCTTTTCACTGCTTCACAAACAAAGGGATGTTAAATATATCAAGTAACTTGTCGGATTTAAACAAGAAATCAGTAAAAGAATTTAAGAGTTCATGTCTTATTTTCAGTCTAGTCTTTTTTTTTTTTTNCCTCCTTTCTGCAGGCTTTCAAAATTGTCACACCATATATATTAGAATCAAGGAACCACCATAATGTATATTGAGTTGTGGCTTGATAATAATTCTCAGGAATTTTGTGTGGTTTTTAATCTAAAATGTTTCACTGAACAATGGATGGCAGTGCACAATCAGAGTTCATCTGATTGTAGCTACTTGTGTGCACTCAGTAACTCAGTTATTAGCAAGTTTGTTATAATGTACAACACAAAGGAATCAGTGAGAGCAATGATGTCTAAATACTCTTAGCAATTAGACAGACGTAAAAAAAAAAGAATTACTGATGGAGTTAGTAAAGTATATATTTATTCTTTCCTGACACAGTGAAATAAATCTAAAATATTTCGGATATACTTTAGTCAGAAGTGAAATAAAACACTTAGTGTATATTGCCTTACAATTATTTCAAAGCAAAGATAAATCCTACTAGATGGATGTAAAAAGATTTGGGGCTTTTGCCACTACATAACAGAAAATGGTAATTGCATGACTGTGTTAAGAATGTTTGACACCAACTAGCATGAAGTTTTATGAAAACATATACTTTGAATGGATTTACCCTGTCACTGTGAATTTCAGAAATCCTTTGTTTACATAGGATAGATATCAGATTATACACTGTGTTTTACTTTTTTCACACAAAATGTTAAAAACGTGTAAAAAAAGAGAGAAATAGATGGATTTTTTAATTTCAGAAACTCTGTTGCTATGTGTTTATGAATTGATACAAAATTATGGTTTTCAGTCAGAAAAGTTGTCAGTAAACTATCACAAAGGCAATATACGCAGGCCAGCTTTTTCTAAAACTTTTTATTTTCCTGCATATTAGCATGCTTTACATATGAGCTTTAAAAATGACTCAAGAGTTGGAAATCCACAGATAATTTGAGTAAAGAATCTCTCTGTTTCAAACAGACTGCCAACAATGGATTAGCAAGTTATAATACAAATACAGAGAGGTTTGCATGTACCAGAGTCACTGAACTATCAAAATATTGGCTGATTTCTCCAGATAAACAGACTTTCTTTGCACCTGCCTTCTCTTCCTTTTGCTGAAAAATGCAACTAGTGATTCACAGATAGGTGGACACTAAAGACAATTTATCAGGTTTTATTCTTATGAATCAGAAAATCCTTTTTTTCAAAGGCCAGTGAGACTACACTTCTCTTACTTTGTAGGGGAAAATGGATGAACCTTGAACAAACATTGACACATAAATCCAAAGATACAACATTATTCTGCCTGATAAAAAGCAAATGTATTGTCAACCTAACCACTACTAAGTGGTTTTGCTTGCTTTGTGGTAGGAAATCTTTATTGTCTTGAAGAAGGGCACTTTGGTAAACACTCCCTTCCAACCCAAGCCATTCTGTGATTCTGTGATTCTATGCCTCTATGCCTCTATGATTCTATGGTTCTATTCTATGGTCCTATGTTCATGAGCCAAAAATATCAAAAAGGAAGATAGAGATACTTTGAATACAACAGTTTTTCAGACCTATGAGAACACAGACTTCACAGAGTATTTGATGCAAGTAGAGAATGACAGATTCTAGTAGCAAAGAAGGACTATGGTAACTAGTATGCTTCTAATGGGCTTAAAGACATCCCAAAAGGTATATTCCATTAATTTCTTCTTTATTTACCAATTTCCAGATGCAAGGTCACATGATATTTTATTTTGATATAAAGTTATGACTAGACCAGAAGAGCAGCCAAATAGCATTACAATTTATGTATTCAAATAAAATTTGTCAGGTTTAGGAAAAGAGCTGTTCCATAAGAAACATTTACCATGTCTGCATGAACATGGATTTAAAAGATCATATTTGGTCTTAGTCCTGATTGCTATTACGGGTGCTAAGTTTTATCTGAATCTGACTTTGCATCAGTGAATTTGAAACACGATTTCTCGCCCCATGGAGGTAAGAACGTTTCTGTATTGCAGACAGAAGCTTTTGTGCCCCACAGCTCTGTCTGAGGTTAGAAGAATTACAAGACTTCACTCATTTTACTACACAGTATAATTAAGTAATCTTGGATTTTTTAATGTCTGTGAGTGAAAATCCCTATGCATGGGTTCAGATTCATACTGGAAAATTTCCTGAAAGATGTATTTAATACTCCTTTAAGGTATAGTGACAGCCTGTTCCAGGTCAGCTTTCCCAAAGCATCAGTCCAAATTTATTAGCTTGAGATGTTAGTGAATTATGATTTTTTCCAAGGAATTGATTTGTAACTGATTACTACTATATCCTGAGAGTGTATTAATACCATGCAGTTCTTTCTTATCTTTCCCATCTTTCCTGATTAGAGCCTTGTTCAAAAGAAACTTTGCAGTACAGAGCAACTTGTTATTGGTTTGCTGATTTTTTTTTCTTTTCTGGCCTTAAGGATTGGGCTCCAACCATACTTAGCCTGGACTTTCACACCCTTTCAAAGAGTTAGGTTAGAAAGGTAACTTTATAAAAATGTAAACCTGGGATGACTTTCCACCCTCATAAGCTGCAGTTCTTAAAACAGATTCCTTTGAGTCATTAATCCCCGAGGGCCAGGCCAAAGACAGAACAAGGACTACCTCTACACTCCTGCTAGAGTGAGCCTGTGGACAGGGTTCAAGATCTGATTACCTACCTGTCATAGTGTTACTTGCAGCAGTGCCCATGGCAACAGTCCAGGGACACACAGGTGTGACCTATTCATGAACTGACACAATAGCAAGCATTCAAGTGTTTTGGAGGGGCTGAAAAATTCATGCAGCCTGCAGCTTTCCCCTCTGCCCTTGCCATGATGATTTTGTGTGGAGATGACAACTGGAGACACTTACCGCAGGTGCTGTTTTTGACACTGGCCATAGCAGAGGTGTGAGGAAACAGCAGATAAGATTAATTCAAGTTGCCAACAAAGGACGTGGTGGATGCTGTGTGTAGTGTCTTAGGGGCCGGCTGGACAGTGGAGAGCTTCCTGTTTGCATTTTCTGTCTGGCACATTAAAGATGCAGATAATAAACCCTGTCAGACAAATCCTTGCAATTTCAGATGTTTCACACTCTCCCTCCAAGATACATCAAGAAAGATAAGGATCTGATTTAGATTCACTTTCATATGCATTGTTTTAGACAAATGTGATGTGCAATCACTTATTTTTCTACTTTGTACCATAAGCGATACTCCAATGATTGGGGTTTTTTCAGCAGTTGTATCTAAAGAAAACTCTGTGAAAGGAGTGGGGTTTCATTCACGTATATAATGTATCAAAAAATGATACATTTTTATGAATGGCATGGCTATTTGCGCAAAAGATATATGAAAATAATATTTAAAAAATAACAAAGTATTCAAAAAATTACCCCCCCAACATTTCTACATAAAATAAGCATACTTTTAGAAATATCTAAATTAACTAAGTAGATAAAATAACTTTAATTCCTGCAGAAATGATGAAGAAGCAAATCCTATAAATCATTTCCAGACATAAGAAGGACAATAAATTTACTGGGAGTAGTCAGTATAGATTAATAAAGGAGAAGCCATGTTCAATCTAATTGAAATAGATGAAAACACTGGTCTGGTAGATGATGGGAGAGAAGTGAGTATTTTTTTACCTGGATTTCAGTAAGTCTTTGGATAGTATCTTCCATAAGACCTTAATAAAGAAGAACGGTGAAGTATGGGCAGGATGAGCAGACAAAGTGGGAGGTGCCTTGAAAATTGCTTAATAGCTGGGGTGGTGATCAGTGTACAAAGTCTAGCTAGAAGTCAGGAAATAGTAGTATAACACAGGACTCAATACAGGATCCATTCTTGTTCAATATCTTAATGATCTTGGTAATGGGGAAGAGTGCTGCCAAAGAGCTAAAAAATCACAATGAGGAAAAAATAAAATATACTTTTTAAAAGAAGTTTTGGTTTAGATGTAAATTATCTAAATTAGTGCTACTTGAAGATTTTGATATTTTCATAACATTGAAAAGTGATTCTTTTATCTTAAGGTTTTTATAAAATTACTCTGCTTATTCCAGGATATGTGGAGTTCAAATAATTTTGGTTATTTGTAGAAACTTAGACATCTTCAATCAAGTATCTTAAGTTAATCTTATTATGACCTCAGAGAGACATATTTCATATTGAACTAATGAAATTCATAGTATTTCCCCAATATACTGTTTTATTTGTGACCTGAACTCACTTGAAAATATGTTCTTTATAGTAATTAAAAAAAACCCAAAAACTTTCATAATTTTATTAACTCTTCTCACTCTTAGCACTTGGGACAATTTCTCAGATAATGTGTGAATCTTCATAAAAATATTCAACCTCTGTACAACACCTCTATGTGTGTCTCACAGTCATTTAACTTTTCAGACAGGCCACTCTATCACTGTGTCTGTTACTGAGGCACAAGGGGTGGGCTTCAGTTTATAACCATTATTGATTTAGTGTTTGGAGCTGGCTTTTAAGCAGTAAGCTCAGACAGCCTGTGGACAGATCTGTCTGTTCACAGAGGAGTATCTTGACATGACTTAGAACTTGCTTAAGGATATTTTTGTCAAGTTGTTGCTGCAGCACTATTGTATGCTTATTTAAATAATTAACTTAATGTAACTATAAAACTTAATTCATACAAATCTATTTCAAGGGCTAAATTATAAAATTTAATTGTTTTTGATGGATAAATATTCTGGATTGTCATTTTGCATCAATAAGTCCCTCTGAGCAGAAAACTTTTGAGAAATTGAGGTTTTGTGGACTGAGAAAGGCTTGTCTTTAATTGACTTCTACATATTAGTTTTATTGTAATTAGTTTATTATTATTCCTGACTAATGTGGGAGATCCCAGATGACCCAAGGCTGGCTAATGTGACACCCATCCCCAGGACAAGCTGGGATGAGGATCTGTCTGTCAGCTTGACATTGGTGACTGGCAAGGTTATGTAACAAATCATCCTGAGTGATGTCACACAGCACATGCAGGACAGCCAAGGGATCAGACCCAGCCATCATGGATTCATGAAATCTCCCCAGGTTCTGCTTTTTTTCCATCTCCTTTTAGAACCAGGTGACCCACCTAGTGGATAGGAGAAAGGCTGTGGCTGTTGCCTACCTGGACTTCAGCAAAGCCCTTGACACTGTCTCTCACAGCATTCTCTGGAAAAGGTGGCAGCCAATGTCTCGGATAGGGGCACTGTTCACTGGCTGGGTGGTCAGGCTCAGATAGTGTTGGTGAATGGAGCTGCATCCAGCTGGCAGCCCATCACTAGTGGGGCTCCCAGGGCTCAGTGTTGGGGCCAGTTTTGTTAATCTCTATGATCTGGATGGGGACATTGAGTGTACCCTCAGTGCATTTGCAGAAAATAATGATGTTGGGTGGGGGTGTGGATCTGTCAGAGTAGAAAGCTCTAAAGAGGGATATGGACAGGCTGGATCGATGGGCTGAGGCCAATTGTATGAGGTACCATAAGCCAAAATGTCAGTCCTACCCTTGGGTCACAACAATCCCATGCAGTGCTACAGGCTGGGGGAAAAATGGCTGGAAAGACAGCCACTTAAAAAAAGACTGGGGGGTGTTGGTCAACAGCCAGTTGAACATGATCCATGGGTGCCCATGTGGCCAAGAAGGCCAATGTCATCCTGCCTGTATCAGAAATAGTGTGTCCAGAAGGATCAGGGCAGTGATTTCCCCCCTGTATTCAGCACTGTTGAGGCCACACCTCAAATCCTGTGTTCAGTTCTCGGCCACTTCCAGCAAGAATGACATTGAAGTGCTGGAGTGTGTCCAGAGATGGGCACCAAAGCTGGGGAAGGATCTAAAAGGGTAAGTCGTCTGAGGGAACTGGAGTTGCTCAGCTTGGAGAAAATCAGGCTCAGGAGTGATCTTACCACTGTCTACAACTGCCTGATAGAAGGTTGTAGCAAGTTGGGAGTTGGTCTCTTCTCCCAGCCAATTAGTGACAGGACACAAGGACATAACTTCAAGCTGCAGGATGACGAGATTCAGGCTGCATAACAGGAGGAATTTCTTCATGGAAAAAGTTAAACACCGAAATGCACTGCCCAGATTGATGGTGAGTCACCATCACCTCAAGTGCTCAAGAAATGACAGGACATGGCAATTAATGACATGGTCAAATTGAGAAGGTAGTTATCAGTCCAATGATTGAAATAGATGATCTCAGAAGCCTTTTCCAACCTAAAAAATTCTGTGGTTCTCCTAGAGAGTAAAGCAGTTTGCTGTCCCAAGCCTCATCTTGCAGTCCACTCACTGAAGAGGTGTGGGAAGAGAGACAAAATAATGAGGCAAAAAAACTTATTGAGCACTCAATTCAAAAGTTGTTGAACCTTCACATTTGTAGCTACCAATTTGCCAGCCTTGTTTATAATAGGGAATATGCCTCCTTTGACCTTTCTTTTCTAGACAACATTACTATAGAAGTCCTTCTTGTTTTCTTTTCTTACCTTTGCCAAATTCAACTCCAGCTGTGCCTTGGCATTCTTTACTTCATCCCTGCACAGACTGCATCCCTACATTCTTACACTAATATGTATTCTTACTTTCACTGCCTATGCTTTTACTTCTTGCCCTTTAGTTTGACCAGAAGGGCTCATCAACCCATGTCAGTGCCTTCCTTGCCCATTTCTTGTGCCTGAGCATCCCTAGCTGCTGTGCTCTATGGAAGGAGTGCTTAAAGATCTGCCAGCTCTCTTCTCCCTATGAACAGTTTTACAGGGAGTCCTGCTGAGTAACTCTTTAAAGATCTGAAAATTTGCTTTCCTAAAGACCGGGTTATTACCACAGGATAAAATTCCTCTTCACCTGCTGAATACAATTCCCTTTTTACTTTAAGAGATTATACAGTATTCCTCATTAAAGTATTTAATAAGAAAACATAGATTGCATTGCTAGTCATAAATGACATTATTAAAGTAATAAGATAGAAAGTCAAATTGTCTTTCTAGAAGGAAAATGATATTTTTTCAAATACCCTTCAAGACAGTAAAATAAATCTTGGCCCTGATTTGACTGGAGGTTTCAAACAGATGAAGCCCACCAGTCCCCTCCCATCCAAATCCTCCAATGATTCTGGAATCACTCACATAAAGTTTCAAGGAAGGAATAATTTATTTTCTTTTCCAAAGTTTTTCATGAAGGTCAGCTTCATGCGTGTGCCTTAAGTAATATGAAAAAAAATGGTGTAGATTCTGTAAACATGCATTCTATTGGCAGTGGTAATACTGTCTGCAGGTCAGAGTGGTGCTGCTGTGAGCCTGCATCTGATATTTGGAGTATATGACTACTGTAACCTTGTGGACTAGCTTAACACAAGAAGTCCTGTGGTGCTGCTGCTACTCCTTGCCTCAAGACATGTCTTCCTTCTTGTACATCAGTTCAGTCTTGGATTGGGACTTTAAGACTTGTTGTGAAGACTGCAATTCTATCCTGTTGCTATTTTCCAAATTGCAATAGTCCTCCATTGGCAGATTTTCTCTGAGGAAATCTTCAAGAAACAGGAGGCGAAGCAGAAGAAGATAAATAAACTTCAGTGGCTGATGCTTCTTAATAATTGTAAAGGAGAGAGACATGGAACAATATCTTTCTTGAAATTTTTATATGAATTCTGATTATCATTGCAGCAGGTAGAAAGATGATTCCTTACAGGAATGTTTGCTTAATTAGGAGCTTAAAACCCCATCACTGGCAAAGGGAGAACTCACTTGGCTAGAGAATGAATAAAGTGCAGTGATTTTTGAATTTCCTAGTTTCTGAAAAATGAGGAAATAATTAAAAAAAAAAAAAAAAACCCAATAAAACAAGGTATTGTATATTTAGAAACCAGAATGCTCTTTTTTTCTTTCACAATCTAACTTCAAGAAGGCAATATTTATTGGGGAAAGAGGGCAATAATGAGCTCAGAGATGCCTTTTGTGCCTTGTTTTAAACTGTGTAATGTTATACTGTAATATTTAGCTGACTAGAATTAAATCAAAGAAGTTTTTCAAAGAAAAAAAAAAGAAAAAAGAAAAAGAGGGATATTAAACCTTACAGACAAAGTGTAAAGAACTAATAGCTGTTGAGTTTACTTTTTGCTTTCAGCTAGACTGTCTAGATTTATTCATTACAGGACTGACCCTAGGATCAGTCTAAACCCATGAAGATCCTAGAGCTGAGAAGACACTCATCTATTTACTTAGGTAAGAGGCAACCACACAGCTCTACAATGTTTGGTGCTTTATCAGTCCAGGACCAGTAGCAGGATGCCCAGGGCAGACAGAAAAACATATCCCAAGAACAAAATATTGTCAGGCTGTTATAAAAGATCCATCCACAGACACACACACACACACAAAGGAAGCTTAATGTTCTAAAATCCTTGTCATAGAGGAGGTCTGAGTACCAGGAGCTGGACTGTGATGTGGGCTCTAGAGTTTGCACACCCAAATGCCATCAGAGGATGCAGTTATTGGATAGACCAGCTACTGGAAGGACCCATATCCGGTACATGTGTATATTTTCCACTAGGAGGCTTCCTTTTGACCAGCCTGAGTAGAACAGGATGAGGACATTTGTGCAGTTTGTAGCTGTGTGAATGCTGTGTTTCCTGTCAGGGCTAATTTCCGTGCATTTATCTATACATGTGTCCTGGGTGGTTGTGGCTGTGAGGATGTGTCTGTGAATACACGTCCATGTGGACGTGGGAACAGCCTCCCCTCTATTGGGCTACTGCATTTAGCAGTTGTTAGAGGGTATAAAACACCTGTTAGTTTTGTCCTCTTTGAAAATACTTATCTTTGGGAAAAGTACTCAGGCAAAGAGGTGGGTGCTGCCTTGCTGATGTCCCTTCTGCTAACTTGCTATTTAAATCACCTTGTTTTAGAAGATTAGAAATATGCTTGTGTCATGCTGTGACCAAGGCAATGTGCTGTCTTAAAAAGATACCCTTCTAATCCAGACACAACCTGACTAGAATAAGAAAAAAACTCATCTGAGGCATGGGAACATGCTGTAGTCTCTCTCTGTCTGTGCCTCTTGTCATGCTCATAAAGAGGTGTTTAAATCAACAGCTTTTGCTTGAGCCTGGAGGGAAGATCTTTCTTGTAAAAAAAAACCCCAGATTATCAATATTGTTGGTGAACAAATTACTTCAGTTCAGAGATATGTTCTTAGGTGAGATAGAGAAATTCAATCTTGTAACTTTTGAGAAGTGCCAAAAATAACCTAAATTTGTGTATATCAATAAAGTGAGCTTTCCTCTATTCACATCATTGAGGTTTCTTTTGATATTTTATCCTGGGATGCAGTTTATTCTATGCTGAAATAAGAATGCATCTTCATAACAAACAGCATACTCAGGTCTTTCAAATCCCACTAGGCTCATCACTCTACAGTATCACACAACACTTCACTTCTAGCATTCAGTCACAGCTGCTTTTTGCTGGAGATTAATACACTTATGCAGTATCTATTTGTCTAAAAGATGTGCTAAAATAACAGTTTATTCCCCAGATAGGGATTTGGATGCAACTACACCAGATATATTTATGAATTTTATGCTCAACCAGTAGCAGATGAATAATAAAGACAAGGATCTAATTCATTGTTTTATTGCTTATACTTGCCAAATACTGTTACAAACTGAACAAATCTGAAGCTATCTATTAAATATTTTGGCACTAATATATATTGTCTAGGTTAGTTATTAAAGTTCTGCATTTTCTAACTGTTCTGGCATTTCTTGAAAGAAGGATCATTGGACAATTTAATGGATTGTGTGTTTGTGGTTTTCAGTATCACACTGAGTGTCACTATTGGTTTTGATGGTGTCCAGGGCTTCCCCTGATGTTTAATTCAGTGCAAGAGGAGCTGTCAGGGTTAAGAAGTGATTGTCTTGATATAACAAAACATTGGTAGAGATGTCTTTTATTTGTTTCATTATGATGTATTGGCACTTTATTTGGCCAAATATTCAGAGTCAAAAAAGAATGCTTCTGTCTTTATGCTAAGGGTCTGAGCAGATTCCTTTCCAGTACGGAAAACACACAACAACACGGAAGAGAAAGGACCTTACTCATTATTTTACGAATTGCTGATTCTGCATTATGTCCCCAAATCTTTGCTCTTAAGTGATTTTATTGAACTCTGGAAATTACAAACTTCTCAAAAATTTACATTGTCATCAAGCTTAAAATATGATTCTTCTCTTTTGCTTTAGAATCATCTTCAAAATATCTTATGGACTGTATCTCTAAACTTCAGTGTAAGATCTATGTGTGACACAGTTTCCCTGGGATCAGAGGAAGCAAATTGATTAATGATCAGGGTAAGAGATTTTTATGTAATAGAGAATTAAGGAAAGAACACTTAAGCCTGGAAAATAAATAAATGATAGAAATATTGGAAGCATCTATGGATATATTGAGAAACAGGGATAAAGTGTACAGAGTTTAATTTGGGTTTTTTTGTTTTTTTTTTCTCTTTTAATAGAAAAATTAGGGAGAAGTAATTTATAAAGTAGCAAATTCAGAACAAGGGAAAGAAGCAGTTTTTACCACAAATTTTAAGTCAGTCATAGAAATAATAGACATAGGATGCTATCAATATTGGTAACCTCCACGGAGTTTAAAAGGATCCTGAATATGTTTATGAACAAAAAAAATTCTATTCAAAGTTACTCAGTGCTTAGAAATGATATGGGGAATAAATGCCTGAAGGATATAACAGTGTTTATATATAAATACAATATAAAGCTGTAAGTATCCTTATTCTCTTGTACATATTTTTATACTCCACAGATCTAGGCTGTTAATCACATTCTTGGCCTGACTCTCTGCAGATGCTGTTAGGCCCTTTTGTTTCTCTGACTGATTTGTCCCTGCAGCCTTACTGCCTTAAGGATTAATACCTTAGTTTCACAGGGTGTCCCTGTTTATTCTCTTACCTATTAGAAGATAGAGATAATGAAAGAAATATTCTCTCTTTGCAAACCATCAGGTTGTATACTCTGTCAGTTCCTTTAAATCATTCTAATAGATACAGATTTGAGCACAATCCTAATTAGTTTATTCTTAATGTGAATGAAAGGAATTTTGTAAGCATTTGAAACTAGAATCTGATCACAGGGTTTTGTCCTTTCATATTAAAGAAAACCATATCCATGTTAGAGGTAGATTGCTCTGCTACCTCTGCCACTTATGTAGACTAACAACTGTTCTTTCTATGCCAGTAGGTTCTCGGATTTGAATAGTTTCTGTCCTTCCCAGTAGCTATACTCTGCTATGTTTAGGCAGAGGTGTATTCCCTCTTTATTTTATTGTGCCAAGATGAATAAATTGAATTTTCTTCATTACATGGACAGAATCCTCTATTCTCATCATGATGAGAGCTTTTTTTGCTTCCTCCCTTCCTGTTTAAATTCACCTTTTTGAACCCAGTTTATTGAAATTGCTCAGTGTCCATTTTAGAGTCATAGCAGTACCTTAATTTTTTCACATTAATACCCCTGCACATGTCTGAATATTTGACATACTTCAGGATCAGGATCACTTCAAATTTTCAGTTCCATATTATACCCATGTCTCATATTCACCCATTCTTGTTATTTAACACTCCTGGTCTGTCCCTTTCTTGGGTTGCAGTGGAAAATCCTAATTTATAACGGACAAGGTTGACATCAATATCTAAGATAATGACCTGGCACCTTTGTTTCTACTGTCAACTTGTCATACTACCTTTCTCCCCTGTTCCTTGCAAGTTCACTCTCTCACTGATATTTCCTCCAAGGTCTTCCCCCTTTATCAAATAATGAACTTCCAAATATATGCATATAAAGAAAATTCAGATGTTTTATTTATGTCTTCATTCATTCAATGCCTTCTCTACAGTGGTCAGTAATTACATCATGTAGCTCACCACCTTCAATCAAGCAGGGATACAACCACCACTCATGTAGCAGTTAGGTGAAAAGTGCATGTGTACTTGTCTATGGGTATCTTGTAGATTTTTATTGAGGGCACTTGTTGAGTTGATCCCATAAGTAGAATAAAATGGCCACACCACTCCATCTCAGAAAAGGCACATATGATGGATTCACCTACTCTTATCTTTTCCCTTTTTATTGAAGCCTGCCTAAATCTTTGTGAAAAAAATTTTAAAAGGCTGTATTTACAATGCATTATTTGAAATTCATGAGTTTGATAAAATCTTTTTGTACACAAGATTTAAGTTTGAAACAAACAGCTTATTCTTTGCAACACCCAAATGCAGTCATGCAGCGAATCAGAAAAACTCCCATTACTGAAAGCAAATCAGTAACATTTACTGTTCTTAAAAAAGATGTTTAATTTGTTCAAGGCTTTGTGTTGTGTTTCTCACTTGGCACATAAAGTGTTAGAAGGAAATGCTGTTTGAACAAAATTGAATTTGCTCTGTTTGTATTGGGAAGTGTCTAGTTTTGAAATGAATACATGTAATGGAACTAGACAGGAAAATGTACATATCTTTCTCTCTAGGGAATACTGCTCAGAATTTTACATAATTGCTTCTGGCTGCTATTCTTTATTTACTTCTATCTCTCCCCAGTTAAGAAAAGAATAGTTTTTTGATATCAACTGATAGAATATCACATTCTTTCATATTGTGTGAACTCATAACTCTTTTTGCCTGTTATAATATAACAAGACAAAGGAGAAAATATGATTGATAGCACATTGTACGTGGCTGTTGTTAGTGTAAGTTCCAATAAAATTGAACTGCATTTCCACAGCACCATATGCTGTTCTATTTATTTAAATAATGTTGAGCTGAATGATGGTTTCATATACTGAGGAAATTGAATTAATCACCACTTATTTTTCTTTCTCATGTATGCTTAGCTTGTTCTATATCTTAAAGAATCCGGGATTACAGAAATCATAGAAACTGCTTTACTCTCTTGATCACTCCAGAAAGACTTGTCTGTTCTCAGAGAGTGGTTTGTCAGTACTTTGAGGATAGTAGTGCATTCATTTGGAACCAATTTTTTTTTACATTCAGATGTCAGATTCCACTTTCCTTGACCTTGCAGAAATTTTTAGCTTCAGCCCCTCTCCTTGTTCTTCTTCATTCAAATGTCATCTTTAATTTCTTCTGACATTTGAGGTTTTTGTTTCAAAAGCTGTGATAATGCAAAAAACTATTCTCTTAGTTGTTTTGGACATGATTCACTATGGCCTAACACAAATACATCACTTCCTAAGATGTATGCTGTGCTTCAAAAAAAACCAATTAGTTATGAAATTGTACATTACTAAAAACAGTTGGTTCTCTTTATAGTTCAACTCCCTTTACCCTCGCTCTATACCAAATAATGTCAAATAGCTTTCTGAAGTACTTCTGAATGACTATAGCTACACTACAATCATAATGTGAATTTATCTGATGCATGTAAGTTCATGACCTAGGAGGAAGTCAGTTTTATTTCATGTATGTGCTCCTTAAGAGTTGGAACTTATGGAAGTGAGGCTAAAAGGAANGGAGGAAGTCAGTTTTATTTCATGTATGTGCTCCTTAAGAGTTGGAACTTATGGAAGTGAGGCAAAAAGGAAAAAAAAAAAAAAAAAGAAAAAAAAAACCAAAACAAAACAACAGGCTCTGCATTGCTAGTGTGGAGGCACCCAGGACAATTTTTCCTTTCCTCAACTTTCTGTGTCATGTTTTTGTTCAGTGACCACACTTACCCTGTCCCTTTCTAACTTCCATTTTCTTTTGGTGTGTGTGCATTTCCCCCTGCAGCCTCAACTTACTCTTTTCACATGCCTTTGAGGATTGTGTGGTGCTGGAACTGCAATGGCTCAGAGTCACTCTGGGCATCTGGAATTACAGCAGCGCTGAGCACTGTGGGGGAGCACAGAGGGATGGGGAAAGGTGTGATGCTGAGCTCTGGGGCTGGGAGAATACCTGGCCACCTTAAAGACCAACAGAGAAGCTGTGGAACTTCTTTCCCAGATTCTTTTGATTCTGGCTGAACACTTTCTCTCAATCAAGTTTTTATAACATTCTTCTGGAGTCATCAGAGAAAAAACCTGAGCGGTTGTTTGTTTGTTTGTTTGTTTTGGAAAAAGAAAAGATAAAAGGAGGTAAATTTACGCATTTTTTAATCAAATTACATATTTTTTCAAATAAGGCTCTAAGAAATAGTTATCTATAATGATGAAATATTAGGAACAGAAAGATTTGCCGTGAGCTGGTTGTGAACTCTTTGTTGGTTAGAGTGGTGCCCTACAGATTGCAGATTTGGAATAACTTTACCCAGAGAGAGACAAGGGGAGTTCCAAAGAAGCTTTTCTCTTTTTTGCTACTTGCTGCAAGTTATACTTGATGATGCTCAGAAGGAACTGTACTGGTTGGTGGACAAATAAAGATGCATAAAGCTAATGTAATATGGTTTAAATATATAAAGATTCTGAAAAAGAAAGTATCACTCTCACCTCCCATGGCTTTGTCAATGTAAAAAACCTTAAATAGATGAAAAAGTTTGATTTTCAAACTTGTATGACTTGTAGTTTTGATCATAGCACTGTAATACCTCTTTATCTGGGTTTGTTTTAATAATCTCTGAGCAGGTGCACTGAAAATGTGGCTCTTCTGTTGGAAGGATGCTGTTTGTCCCTTTCATTACAAGACTTCTCTTAGTCCCAGATTTATGGATCAGTGTTGTTTTCTTGTGTGGGATCTACTTGCAGTTGGGCTAATTGTCTGAACTTCTTTTCCTATCAATGGAAGGTAATACAATTTGCTGAAGTATGAGCCATCTCG
>WEIU01003010.1:88614-100653 GCA_013389925.1 Aegithalos caudatus
CAAAACAAAACAACAGGCTCTGCATTGCTAGTGTGGAGGCACCCAGGACAATTTTTCCTTTCCTCAACTTTCTGTGTCATGTTTTTGTTCAGTGACCACACTTACCCTGTCCCTTTCTAACTTCCATTTTCTTTTGGTGTGTGTGCATTTCCCCCTGCAGCCTCAACTTACTCTTTTCACATGCCTTTGAGGATTGTGTGGTGCTGGAACTGCAATGGCTCAGAGTCACTCTGGGCAGCTGGAATTACAGCAGCGCTGAGCACTGTGGGGGAGCACAGAGGGATGGGGAAAGGTGTGATGCTGAGCTCTGGGGCTGGGAGAATACCTGGCCACCTTAAAGACCAACAGAGAAGCTGTGGAACTTCTTTCCCAGATTCTTTTGATTCTGGCTGAACACTTTCTCTCAATCAAGTTTTTATAACATTCTTCTGGAGTCATCAGAGAAAAAACCTGAGCGTTTGTTTGTTTGTTTGTTTGTTTTGGAAAAAGAAAAGATAAAAGGAGGTAAATTTACGCATTTTTTAATCAAATTACATATTTTTTCAAATAAGGCTCTAAGAAATAGTTATCTATAATGATGAAATATTAGGAACAGAAAGATTTGCCGTGAGCTGGTTGTGAACTCTTTGTTGGTTAGAGTGGTGCCCTACAGATTGCAGATTTGGAATAACTTTACCCAGAGAGAGACAAGGGGAGTTCCAAAGAAGCTTTTCTCTTTTTTGCTACTTGCTGCAAGTTATACTTGATGATGCTCAGAAGGAACTGTACTGGTTGGTGGACAAATAAAGATGCATAAAGCTAATGTAATATGGTTTAAATATATAAAGATTCTGAAAAAGAAAGTATCACTCTCACCTCCCATGGCTTTGTCAATGTAAAAAACCTTAAATAGATGAAAAAGTTTGATTTTCAAACTTGTATGACTTGTAGTTTTGATCATAGCACTGTAATACCTCTTTATCTGGGTTTGTTTTAATAATCTCTGAGCAGGTGCACTGAAAATGTGGCTCTTCTGTTGGAAGGATGCTGTTTGTCCCTTTCATTACAAGACTTCTCTTAGTCCCAGATTTATGGATCAGTGTTGTTTTCTTGTGTGGGATCTACTTGCAGTTGGGCTAATTGTCTGAACTTCTTTTCCTATCAATGGAAGGTAATACAATTTGCTGAAGTATGAGCCATCTCGTCCTTCANTGCTGCAAGTTATACTTGATGATGCTCAGAAGGAACTGTACTGGTTGGTGGACAAATAAAGATGCATAAAGCTAATGTAATATGGTTTAAATATATAAAGATTCTGAAAAAGAAAGTATCACTCTCACCTCCCATGGCTTTGTCAATGTAAAAAACCTTAAATAGATGAAAAAGTTTGATTTTCAAACTTGTATGACTTGTAGTTTTGATCATAGCACTGTAATACCTCTTTATCTGGGTTTGTTTTAATAATCTCTGAGCAGGTGCACTGAAAATGTGGCTCTTCTGTTGGAAGGATGCTGTTTGTCCCTTTCATTACAAGACTTCTCTTAGTCCCAGATTTATGGATCAGTGTTGTTTTCTTGTGTGGGATCTACTTGCAGTTGGGCTAATTGTCTGAACTTCTTTTCCTATCAATGGAAGGTAATACAATTTGCTGAAGTATGAGCCATCTCGTCCTTCAGTAGATTTCTCAGGCAGGTCAGATGAATCATTTTTCTTGGTACCTACTTCTTCCTGCTGACAATAAAGGGAATCTAATAGAGTAGCTCTGATATATCCCATACATGTTGTAAGTGTCTAAAGCTACTTGAGATGAAACCCACTTCCAGTGTTTGTGGAAAGTGTACTCAATCCATCAACACAAATTGGCTTCTGGGTGAAATGGAAGCACATAACCTTTCAGCAGAGGTCTACCCTCCAGTAAGGGAGTCCACATAATCACATCGCCTACAGTCGTGACTTTTATCTCTTCAATAGGTTTGTTGTGTACCAACCAATGCCCTATGCAGAAAGGCTTCCTGCTATGTTTAAGGGGCAATAAAAAAGAATGTTTAGCTTGCTGAATTTTATCAAGTGTATGGTACTTTTCCAGCAAAACCTCTCATGCTTATTCTATTTAATTGGAAAATTCCTGGCCTGTTTTGGTTGGGGCATTTGCTAACATGTAAGAGCAGTAGTGGTAACATCTGACTTAGATGTCTGCCATAACTTTGACTAGCTGAACTTGGGGTACCTGCATGGTACCTAATCAATGCAAAGAATTATGTTGTGGGCTTAATTAAGCAGTAACAGANTCCTGCTATGTTTAAGGGGCAATAAAAAAGAATGTTTAGCTTGCTGAATTTTATCAAGTGTATGGTACTTTTCCAGCAAAACCTCTCATGCTTATTCTATTTAATTGGAAAATTCCTGGCCTGTTTTGGTTGGGGCATTTGCTAACATGTAAGAGCAGTAGTGGTAACATCTGACTTAGATGTCTGCCATAACTTTGACTAGCTGAACTTGGGGTACCTGCATGGTACCTAATCAATGCAAAGAATTATGTTGTGGGCTTAATTAAGCAGTAACAGATCACTCAGTAATGTTATTGCACACACACAGAGTCAAAAAGACTAATTACTGACCTGCAGCTTCCTCCATCAATTATGATTAAACATTTGAGAATACAGAAAAATGAATAATGGGCTAATCAGATACAGCCCTTTAAAATGAAAATATGGACTACACAAATTGAAGACAAAGACTGAAAGACTTGGACCCTTCCTGTTTGAACCTTAATCAACACTGGCTCCTAAAGAAAATGTGATCTAACTATCAAAAGAGCTAGAGATTTTCTAATAGTCACAGTCTTAAATGTTCCTGCTAGCAATCAAGACACCCTATTACAAAATCCATACACAATTATCATATTGCAGTCAGAATTGTTGCATTTTTTCCCACATTATAATTTGTAATACTTTTCATGGATTTATTCTGCACTTAGACCTTCCTTAAAAAAATGGGAATATATTCAGTGGCTTGCATAACCACTGGTAATCATTACCACAAAGGTAATCATGAGAGAATTTGGAAGATGGCCTTCCGTGGGATCTCAGGTTGGAAGTGATCTCAGATAGGCATCTGCTCTAACATCCTGCTCAGAGTTAAGAGTGAATTCAGCATTTAGACCAGGTTACTCAGGGCTTTATTGAGCCAGTTGATTAAAGCCTCCATAGCAAAAACTCCACAACTTCCTGGTCAGCTTGTCCCAGAGCTTTGCTGTCCTCACAGAGATCCTTGGACAATTTGTTCCAGTTGGAACATTCCCTCTTTTAATCTGGGACTCATTCATCTACCATGCCCCTACATAAGAGGAATTTGTATTCTTGCTATTCTTGCTAACTTCCCTGTGAATATGGACAGACTGCTCTGAGGTGTTCCCAAAGCCACTTTTGTCCGTAGGTTGAACAACCTCTCTCTTGCAGCTTTTGCTCCCAGGGCAGGTGTGCCAGCCCTGACCATTGTGTTGGCATTCACACAACTCACTCCAGTTTACCAATGTCTTGCACTGGGAACAAAAACTGAGAGTATTCAAAATGTGATCTAATGAGTATCAGATAAAGGTGAGCAATCATTTTCCTTTGTCAATTGGCTGCAATTTTGTTAACAAAGCCCGGTATGCCAGGACACTGCTGATACATGGTTAGAGACAGACATACATTGATGTAGTACCAGACTGTTCTGCTGCACCTAAATGTTTGCAGGCAAATGCTGGTTTTGAGTCAAAAATAGCATCTTTGTCAGACAATCTTGGATTTTTTGTAACAAAATATGTCAATACTACTTGCGGTCTGACATCAACCCCAATAAATAAGATGAGAAAATCTATTGAGAAAAATCTATTGCATAACACACATTCCAAGTTTATGTTTTCTATACAAGTAAAAAATTACTCTGATGCTTTCCCTTTTTCTTTGGCTAAAGGGTGATATACTTAAAGAAACTATCCCTAAATAATAAATAAATAAACAAACAAACAAAAACTTTTCCACAAAGCTGCCCCTTATTAACAGAAACTGGCTAGCAAACTGTTTAAAAGAGGAAACTCAGAAAATGCTAGGTGAGCTCTAATTATCTAAACAGGCCACCTGGCTTCTGATAAGGCACAGGTGCACTCATCACCAAAGCAGAAAAACAGCCTTGTCCTTAATGGCTCACAGCTATGAGTAATAAAGACAAGTGTGATAAAATGGTGTGGGGATGGCAGGTCTTCTTTTTTTCTTGTCCAGTACGAGGAGCAGCCTGGAAATGGAAGGTAGGAAACTTTCTCCTCTTTCTTTAGTATGAAGAGCAGCCTGGAAATGGAAGGTAAGACTCTTTCTGATTTCAAAACATGAGTTTTAACTGGCATGCACAGTTCCTTGAAGACAGTTTTCCAAACATTTCACTTCCTGACAAGCAAATATTCAGATGAAGATTTACCTACATATGTTGAAAAAATGTGCAAATTTTGTTGTACTGGACACAAACCAAAAATTAATATATCATGTCTGTATTACAGAAACAGAGATCTGTGTACTTTAAACCATAATGATGATCAAAAAAGGAGTAAAGCTTGACTATTACAGAAAGGACAGGAGAGAAGAAAGGAAAATGGGTAGTTTTATGCTCCATCTGGTTGAATAATCTTTTTTGAATGAAATAACTTTTCACATAACAGCACATGAGAAAAATCCTTCCAAGGATAAGAAAAAAAGAAGAATTTTTTAATTTGAAAAGAAAACCAACCCCAAGTATGTTCATGTTATAAAGAAGCTTTGATATCTCCTTAGTGAGGAAATGTTATTTAATGATATATAAGAATATATGAATTCTTGTTAAGCCATAAGCATTTTAAGAAAAACAGTGTAAGAAGAAACTTTACTTAGCATTCCTCTGTTTTTTTGTGTTTTTGTTCAGCCTCCTATTTAATTTGATTAACTGGCCCCTGAGACCATTTGATCCTAAAAGTGTTTGAATTTCTTTTTAGCCTTCATATGAGTTAATTTTGATTTGCATGTCTTTCCCTTTAAATCTATTTATTATTGGGTTTCTGATGTATTAAAAAGAGATAATTTATCCATATTTCTTCTTCTCAAAATTATCTTCTGAGGTCCTTTCTATGTTGTGATAATTTGAAAAGTGACTTCTGCATAAATTATATGAAAACCATCTAGTTATTCCTGATGTCAGAGATATTTGAAACATTGGCTTTGCAAACTGACACAGTAGGATAATTAGGGCATGAAGCTGTGCTTTGTATATAACTTGGCCATTTTTACCAACAGAAACTTTGAATGATTTATATCTAGCACTACTAGCAGCTGGGAATTACATTCATTTATGCTTGGAGGTAATTCCCAGATGCTGCTAGAAGTACTTTAGATAGAGTGGGAAATCTTAAACTCAGTGGATTCTCATTAAATAGTTGGATTTCAAGTTAGAGTGTTATCCTGAATTACACAGAGGTAAATATTGAGCCAGGTTAAATTCTAGTATTGTCTGACATGACCTACTGTGAATCAATTATTTTCTAATGAATTAAGACAAGAAGAACTGAGCTTCATTAATACAGACAACTTGTCTTTCTCAAAGTCTTTTAGTGAGAGCTGTCACCATGGATTTATAAAGTTATTATGAAATAATTTTTCATAAATAACAGGTTAAATTTAATATACAAAGTTCTTTATGATAGCCTTAAGACCTTGTTTTAATTAGTTGATGTATGGAAGACTGCATGGCTAAAATAAGTTTGTGATTTTATTTTATTTTATTTTTTTTACAACAGGAAGGCTTTATTTTGTCTCTTTATTTTGTGATGTCTGTTTAACTGGGTGATTTTAAGGAATTCTTAGGCTAGAGAATCAGCAGTCTTATGTGATGAAGGTGTTTCTCCTTACTTGTTAATGAGTTTTTCAAAATGAGCTTGTGGGTTTGGAAAGTATTAAGTGAACTACTCTTTTGAATTAATTCAAAGATAATCCATTACCCATAAACTGGTTTAATTCCAAGCTGAACATCAGACTGTTGGCTTCATGAACTACCTGCATAATTACAAATATATTTATTGTTATTCACTAGGGTACCCTGACTGCTTAATCTATAATATAGTCTGAGAACATAGGCTGTTGAACAATAATTCAACAGCATGAAAACACAAGTTTCATAAGGAAGTAAAAATCTAATTGTGTCCCACATATTAAATCTACAGTTCTTGATTAGCATCCAGTCAAACAGAGATTAAAAGACAGCAGGAAAAAAAAAGGGTATCTCCATATCGAAAAGGCTATCAAGTTTTTATGTCTGATTGAAATGTTTGTCACTTCATTTTAACTTCATTTTAGGTGCAGTAATTGAGCAAGAAAGTGCTTTTGAAAATTTTGAGTGAAAGATACCTCTACAGGATGTAAATTAATGAAGCGAGATTGGGCTGTCAAAAAACAGAGCTAAAATTCAATTAAGTCATAATCACCAAGTTTTTGTATAGTGCACTATACAATTGATGAATGATGAAGAATTATCCTGCAGATACAAAATCTGTTTGCTCTGTTCATAGAAACAAGAGGAGATAATATTTGATGTGGGAAATACTCAGGGTATTAAATGGGAAAGATGATTGATTTTATTAGGTAGTTAGGTAATATGCAATTTGAATATCTCCAAGCAGTGTGAACAAAGAAAAAAGTCTACTTTTTTTCCCACTAGAATTTGATATTTTGAAAAAAAGATATGCCAACTTTTTTAACATCTAATGTAGTCTTCATATATGAAGGCATAAAGTAGGCAAATCAGATTTTCAGCAAAGCTGAAAACATTTTAAAACAATTTTAAAATTAATAGGATTTGATAAGTTTTTAGACAAAATAAGTCTGTAATTTAAATGCATGAAGAAGAACTAATCACAAATATATTTTTCCTCAATCATTCATGTGAAAAACTTAGGATCCAATTTCTGATAGAAGTAGGATTTGTATTTGCATCCAAGCAAGGCAAGCAACTTTTGTAAGTAAACTTGATTTTGTAGAGTCCTATATTGGTAGATTCTAAAACAAATTTTTCAAATAAACATTTTTACCTCCATGTGGCTGTTCCAAGTAGTGTGCCAGCACTGTAGTGAACACCAGCAGGAAAAAAGGCAAAACAAATTCTGAAGTACTGTTATGACCACTTCATACTTTTGTTTAAGTAACCTTCTGTGTACATGTGTCGTTCATTTCAGAAACACAGTTTGCCATAAAACACAGGTAAATAACATTTACTGTTATTCCTAGATTGTCAATCCCATCTTGAACTTTCCCTGCTAACGTTTTTAACATCTATTTCAAAGTATTTTTTTTTCACTGAAGATGATTGCTTTGCCCAGCAAAATACTGGGTTTGGTTATACATTTTGGAGAAGATAAAGAGAAGCTCCAGTGAATTAAAGATACATATATACCTAATTTTTCTGTTTCTTTTTTTTTCTGTTTAGTTTTCTATCAATAATAAAAATTCAAGATGTGTCCCTCTATTTCCAACATCTGACTCACACATTGGAAGAACTTAGATACAGGCCAGAGCCAAACAGAAAAATTGTTGTTGGACATAGGCAGAAATGATCACAAGTTCCAATCTGGACAAAAACAGATGTAAAGAAGTTTTTTAAACTGTTTTTGCTGGGTGTTAGACTTTGTAAATGCAGAGGGAGTACTCTAAATGAGAGAGTGTGTAATCACAAGTACATTTCTTACAGGGACTAGTCTATCTTCTTTCCTCTTCTGAAATCTTACTTCATATTAACGGAAGCTCAGTCTTGATACTTGATGAAAATCCAAGTACCAAAAATAGGTTTACGTCAAGCAGTTGGTGTGTACCTCACACAGACAAAAGCAGATGCAAAATTTAAGAATTCACATAGGTATTAATTGCATGCATTCTTTTTTCTGCTCACACCTGATCACCTGTTTTGTTTTGGTACCTTCCATACCATATCTTGTGCACCTCAGCCATGGAGAAAAAGAGATGAAGAATGAAACTCTGAATCAAATCCATCCCTGGGGGGCATTGCTGTAAAAACTTTTAAAATGTGACTGCTGTAGCACTGGGAAGGACGGATTAAGAAAGTCTGAGCTGTAAAATGGTCTTGTCCCTATCATTCTCATGACAGGATAACACAGAGAAAATTAATTTAAAATCAGTTGGAAAAAATAATAAATGAAAAATACACAAAGATTCAAATAAAATCTGGACTGTGAAGTACTACTTTTTAAAAATAAAATAGTAATTTAACTAAAACATTCTATATTCTAAATGTCTTTTTGCCTAACTTTAATCTGTCTTGCCTTAACCTGTCAGTGTGTTGTCCTAAACCTCTTTTTCTGTTTTTAATTGGCTATTTGCTAGAATTTTGTCTTTGATATTTATAGTACAATAAAAGATACACGATAATTAAAGCCTACATTTCTGTGACTATGATACTCCTTGGAAAGAAATAAAAATCATTAGCAGTCAACTAATTCATGTAGAGAAAGAAGCTAAGAGGAAAAAATAAGGAAAATGAGTTTGACCAAAATATTATGACTTCCATATAAATTGCTATATTTTCTGAAAGACATAGAAGATAAGATGAAAATACATCTTATATGTGTTTTAGACAACATCTCATTTGCTAATTTAATGCAGAGTGGCAAAAATATATCACCAATAAGAATTTTTCTTGTCTAGGGAAAGTCATGATCTGTTATTTTTCCTGATGACATATACTCCAAGAGCACAACTCCAGATAACTTTGAGAATAAAACTTTCTTTTCCAAGCACATTTGAAGTATACAGGACTGAAGCAAAATTGTAAAACTCATTCTAGCTGAAACTGTTTTGACTACTGTGGCTTGTTTCTTTAATTCAAGTTTGCTATCACTGTGTGACTCTATTGAGTTTTGTTTTAATAATATAAGTATAATAAAGATTCTTTCCACTAGAATATTCATCTCTGAGGAAGATGCCTGTATATCTTTCTTTTATGTGCTTGTTAATAAATTATCAAATTAAGATGACAGAATTATTAAGAGTAATATTTTCTTTCTGTATAATTCAATATTTGTTCTCATTTATCTTCCTATGTTAGCACTTTAAAAATATGAAACCAGCTCTTCTGCTTCCAGATGATCAGTTATTTAGCATCTAGCTGACAGCTTAGAGGATAGTCAACCAGTTTTTTTTTTTTTTCTATAATATGAAAGAATTAGTATGGTCACTACATCAGTAGAAGGTGATTCTTTCTTTTGCTCTCTCTCCTCAAGTTTCTGTTTGTGCCTGATTCATCTGACACAAGTATTTAATGGGGCAACATCAGAAATATAATTTTGTGTCCTACTGCTATTCATTAATAGATACAAGACTAAAGGAAAGTTCCTGCCCTTCCTGCCCTTCCTGCCCTTCCTGCCCTTCCTGCCCTTCCTGCCCTTCCTGCCCTTCCTGCCCTTCCTGCCCTTCCTGCCCTTCCTGCCCGTTTTTTCCTGTATATTAAAGACTAGTTTGTTATGTTGTTTGTGGATAATCCATCAGGGAAGAAAAGAGATTTAGCTGGATTATGCCCCCAGTGATCAAATATTTGTCATCATTTATGAGCAGTAAGTAGACTGAATGGACTCAGACACCAAAACAGTTCCATGAGTGTTATATAAAGTGTTTTAGGACTCAGTGGTTTCTGTGTTCCTTAAGGAAGATGGCATGAGGCCAGAAGGAGGTCAGCAAGTTGGTTCTGCCCACAGGCAGTATCCAGTTGGCACTTGGATGCTGGGTTTGTGGAAAACTCTCTGGCTCTCTCCCCATGCTCTATCCTGAGTGTTTCTATCTTTGATACCCTGGAGCACCCCTCTGCTGACCAGTGAAATTGGCCATCGGATTGGATAGGGAATACCCAACTCCTAACTGGGTCCCACATCTTCTAGGCACTGGACACCAACCAGGCTGTAGCTGCTCCAAGACTCCCCACAGCTTTGCAACTGCCCCAGAAAGTAGTGGGTATGCTGCAGGAGCTCCTCTCTTGTACTGAATTGCCTTCCCCAGGCTATAGGGTTAGCAAGAGATTAAATGCTTTATATGCTACTGCAGGGTCAGCCAGACCAGAGCCAGGCTAAGGATGCAATGGGTATGTTTGATGGCATTGGCACTACCTGAAGTATTTCTGCAACTTGTGTTCTGGAGATACTTATTATTCTATATTGGGTTCATTAAAACATTTTGTCTTATTAAAGGGAAAGATGAAGGTAGGACAGCTAAAACAAATTACTTTAGAAATTCATTCTACATGCATTTGGTTATTTCAGTGGCTCAGATCAGTGTTAGAAATTATGAACCTTGAATACGTGAGATCCTTTATTTCTGAGGCAACCTTCTGACTTACTGAACTTGCTGTGTCATGCATACTCTGTTGACAAAGATTAATGGTGAGGTCTTGAGAGAAAATATTCTTTTTCACTTCTAATGTTCTCTGTTTACCTGCTTCTTTGATCTTTGAGCCTCTCTCTCCATATCTTTTTGAAGCCATGGGAAGAAGGAGGCAGATTAAAGAAATGTGAAAACAAGAAAATTGACAAAACAGAAGATCTACTGTGACAAGAAAATAATATTAGAGTTAATAATAGTACATACCAGACTCTTTCTGATGCTGATAAAATGATTTAAATGGAGGGGATTTGAAGGATTGGGCTTGTGGCTAAGTAGGAATGATCTAGTTGTTAGTTACAGCTCTTTAACGCCTTGCAGATAGATTTGCTGGTAGTATCAGCCACCTAAGAGTATGTACCTTCTCATCCAGTGGCTGGGTTGAAGTGTAAGGATAATTTTGAACTGTGTTGGAGCTTTAAGTAATTTTTGTGGGTAAGAGAAGCACAAAGCAGTTAAGTATTAAACATACATAAAATTAGTAGACAGGATGTATTCATTAAGAAATACAAGTACATAGATATAGTCATCATTTAGGAGTAATTTAACACTAGTTTTGTATTGTGTTGGCATATTTCCATTTCACATCATTGGTTTAACAGCTGTAAAGCAGCAAGGAACACACTGTCAGTGTACTTTTTACTGCTATTATATTTTGGGGTGCAGGTCTCTTAAATCTGGATTTACACATCTTTGCTTTCAAAAATTTTTGGACTTAAACTCTTAGTGAAGACTATAATGAGACTGTCACTTTCTGTTTGAATTAATCCACAGACGATACTAAATACATTTGCATTTAAAATCTGAGTCATTTTAATGTTGAAATTACTTCAGTTGACACAGTAGAATAATTTCTGGACTTCTCTTACACTGTGTTCAGATTCACATGGGAATTTAACCTTTACAAATATCACCATCTGAAGTGGGAAAACGTACTTAAACCACTAGAAATAATCAGGAAGTCACAACAGAACAGTCACCCAGCAGCACTCTTTAATAATTCTTAATATTCACCTGACAGTCAAACCTGGGTTTCATAATTGGCTTTTGTTGATAAGACTGCTATACAGAGAAAAAGAAGACATGGATAATTAAACCGGTGAAAGAAGCTGTTTCATTCAGTTGTCTGCAGTTTCAAGAAGTGAAATACACACAAAAGAGAAAAACGTTTTTAATCCACATGCTTTTCTCTGAAATAAAATATAATAATAATAAAGAAAACCAACACTAAAAGGCAAGACGGAGGGATTATTGTCTGTACAAAGTACCTGAAAAATAAAATGGGATTTCTAAAAAAATGTCCGTTTTCTAAGACTAAATAGATTGTGAATTTACATTATCATATTTAGAAGACTACACCAAACAAATAGCTAAACATGTAAAAAACAGTAATTAAAGATAATGCTAAATACAGGTTGTAAAACTGAGAGTGACAAAACGTAAATTATTATTTTTCAGTGGAGGTGATGAGGTTTGACATTTTGTTGTCTTTAGATAAACAACAACGTGCAGATTTGGAATTCAATTCAAAGGCATTCCAAATTAAAAAGCATCATAACTCCTCATCAGCTGCAGTCTTGCAAGAAATAGAACACTGTAGATAGCTTTTTTTTTTTTTTTTTTT
>WEIU01003016.1:2252-18966 GCA_013389925.1 Aegithalos caudatus
CTGTTTCTCATTTTGTTTTGGAAAGCTGAATTCTTGGACTCGTGGATACGGTCTTTACAATGCAGGCATGTGACTTCTGTTCAGAGCTGACTGACAAGATCAAGTCTAATCTACATGGGTTGTTATTATCAGAAATATATTAATCATAGCTTTATACTTGATTTAGGGAATTTATCTAAACTATTGTTGAATAATAAAATCTCAATTATCAAGCATTTGCTGGCTGTAATATTAATTCATTAATTTCCTTGCCACTCAGGTATAAATCAAACAGATGGTTGAATCTAATGTTTTTCTGTTACACTTTAGTCCCCAAAGTAATTTATAAATTCTCTTTTTCTCCTTACTTCTTCATCTGACCAGAAACGGATGCATGTACTTGAACATATACAGGTGTTTGTATGAGAAATCAAGCTACCTAATAGAGAAAGTAGGAATTACTTAAACAGGAAAAAACATATGTTTGCCAGTTCAATCTAGTTCAAAGGTCCTCCTCCTACAGCAATTTTATACATATATTAGCAATTCCTACACAGCAGTGAATTGAAATTATTCAGGCTGTGTACAAGCAAGGTTGTCTATTTTGGCAGAGTCCTAGAAAGTTAATTTAAAACAAAATAAGGGATTCAAAATACTACATTCATGTATAAATGACAAGGACATTTTATCTATCTTAAACAAAAATATAATTAGATATATATTTGTAATAAAATTTAATAATTTTTAATTTTTTTTTCTTTAGTTATAACTTTTCACCAGCCTAAATAGCACCTCCTAAGTCAGTAGGGCAGGGGTGAGAACTGGAATGATGAAAGATCTGACTTTGCGGTATTTTCTAGAAAAGCATTTGAAGCATTTTCTCTATAATATTAATCACTACTATTCTTGTACTATGATGAACGTAAGTAATTGTTTTTATCTTACAAAGGCATAAGGAAAAACTTTGGCACAAAGGGACTGCAAATAGAGTAGAAATAAGATTTTGTTCTAAACAATTTTGAAGAGAACTAGCACAGTATTACGCAGTTCGAAAGGAATTAAATACAATGGGTTAAGGAAATGCTTGCTCAAAGTAGAAAAAATAGATGAAAAGTGTTTTGTCTGCTCAGAAGGAAGGGGAGAGTGGGGGAGGTTGCTAGATACAGGAAAAGACACATGGTTAGTCAGTGATTTTATGAGTTGCTTTTTTATATTTCCACACTCTTATTTCATGAAATGGAATATTTTCTTCCCTCGGGGATGAAAGCATTTTAGATTTGTTGATATTCTGCCTTTAACTTTGCAGCCAAAACCAACATTTTCTAATGGTAATGCATTTCTATTTAAAAGACATTTGCAGTAAAAAGTTGATTCTGGTCTGCTCATGTGCAATTGCAGTCATTCTGTAATTGTTTCTATAGGCGACATAGCTGTAGGCAAGTTGTCAGTATTTATGTTTAAGATACAAATCCTGGTTATAAGGAATTTTTCCATTGAGATAAACAATAGCCTGGAGAAAAAGCCAAGAGAAAGAAACCATATTTCTAAAATATTAAATAAAAATGGAAAGACAAAATCTAGTACAAAAAGCCGCAAGGCATTTGCAGTTGGTTCTTACTAGGAAATCAACAGATATTGTGCGTATTCATACACCCACACACACTTTAACACACTTGCATGTGTATTAGGGTTTGTCTTGCCTTATAGTAGGAGATCTTTAAAAGCAGAAATATATGAAAATACTAAAGAAACAGAACTTGGTTAAGCTGTTTAAAATCCAGTTCTTTAAATCTATTTTATTAATTTCTTCAATAACCCCCCTGAGATTTGCCTTAAACCTGTTTGGTAGAAAAACAAGGAGAAACATAACTTTTTTCTTTTTTTTTCTTGAATTTATTACACTTCAGTCACATGGCTATTTATTTCTGGCTTAAGTGATAGCCCTATATCAAATCAAGATGCTACCCAATATTTCTAGCTAAACAGAAAGCAAAGCCTAACCGGCTGAGCCATGGAAACTTTTGCAGTGAGGAGTGAATGTAGACATATACCTTCACATTCCAAAGGAATAAAGATTTATTCTGATTGGATGATGTAGAACTAGGTGTCCAGTAAAGTTAAAAAGGACCACAGCAGGTCATCTGGTTCATCCTTGTTTCTCAGGCAGGGTCATCCTAGAGCACATGGCACAGGGGTTTTTGAGAATCTCCAGTGAGGGAAGGTCCACATTCTCTCTAGGCAGTCTGTTCCAGTGCTTGACCATCTGCACAGTAAAGCAGTTCTTCCTTATATTCAGGTGGAACTTCCTATGAATCAGTTTCTGCCAATTGCATCTTGTCGTATTGCTTGGCACCACCAAGAAGGGCTTGGCTCCATCCTTCTGACACCTTCCCATTAGATACTCATTTACATTTATGAAGTTCCCTTTCAGTTGTCTCTTGTCAAGGCTGAACAGGCCCAGCTCCCTCAGCCTATCCTTGTAAGAGAGATGCTCCAATCCATTAATCATATTTGTTGCCCTCCTCTGGACCAGTTCCAGGAACTCCATATCTCACTTGTACTTAGTAGCCTGGAACTGGACACAGCACTCCAGATGTGGCCTCACCAGTGCTGAGTAGAGGGGCAGGATCACATCCCTAGACCTGCTGGCAATGCTCTTCCTAATGCACTCCAGGACATCATTGGACTTCTTGACCACGAAGGTGCTGCTGACTTATGAATAGCTGGTTGCCTGCCATTGTACACACAATCACCACCAGTTTTGCTTTTGTGGATGCCTGGCATTTGGCCAGCTTCAAAATATCTTCCCCCACTCCTGCCTAGTTCTTGGCCTTAAATTCACTCACAATTTTTCTCTACTTCCTACCCACCCAGCAGTGGAGTTCCTCATATGTTGTCTTTTTTCAATTGGGCAATTGTTTCAGTATTTCAGTCTCTCACACATGGTGAGGCAGCTCTGCCCCTGCAGATCATGGAGGTCCATGCTGGAGAAAATTGCAAAAGCAGCAGGTGCTTTGCTGAGGCCAGGTTTGTACTCGCCAACCAAAGGAAGGGAGGAGAGTTCTTAGGTGTATGATGGCAAAATCTCTTATCTGCATAAGAGAGCCCTGATGCAGAAGAGCCACATGCTCACCACCAGAGGATGACCACAACAAACCAAACTTTGTTTAGTAGCAATTTGGATATGGAGTCAGATGGGTGAGAAGGCTGATAAGAAGCAGATCCTGTAGAGGTGGGATAAAGCTTTTTACTATGCCAATATCCTCCCTTACACTATTGGCTCAGGTGTAAAACTCGCCCCTCCCCTGGGGAAAGTATCAGGACATTCATATATCAGCCTGAAGATGTTCATCCCTTCTGATGGACCATGACTGGTTCAACCAGGCTGTTGTGAGGGTGGTCATATCCTAGAAGGTGTCAAAAATCAGACTAATTTCTGAGGCCTTCCACCAAACGTGCATGATCTGCAGTGTTGCATAACAGTGTAAAACTCTCATCCTAAGGGGAAGTATGTGGGCATTCTAACCTGAAAGTATATTAACCCATTGAACTTTGTGATCCTCTTTCCAACTGCAGTTGCCTAGTTATTTTTTTCCCCCCCTCTTCCTAACTGTATTGTCTGAGAGGCACAACCACTGTCCCTGATGGACTCAGTTGTGGCCAGCGTCAAATCAATCTTCAAGCCAGCTGACATTGGCACTATCAAATGTAGGGGAAGTTTCTAGCAACTTCTCACAAAAGCCAGCCCTGTAGCTTCCCCCTGCTACTAAGACATTTCTACACAAAACCAATACACACAATTATCTTTGGATTAAATTTTAATGAAGGTCGTTTTCTCCACTAACCCTAGAAAATACTTGGTGTTTAATTTAATCATGTAAATTTGTAATATTCAGAAAACAAGCTCAAATTAGTCCTGCTCTCTGATTCATCTCCCATGACTAGGTATTAGAAAATATCTAGACAGATCTGGAAACAGGCGGCAGAATCTCCTCCCAAGTGATTATCCCCGCCTTTAAAAGAAACGTGCTTTCTTTATCATATTTTCTATTTGCAAACTTGGTGTAATACCCATGAAACAACAATGCATAATAATTCACTCTACTCTAGCATGTACGTGTGCATGCATATGTATATATATGTATATATACAATTACTGTAATTGATTATAGAATAGAGAATTCATTGTCACCAGAATATAGGAAAAATCAAGTCCACACAAGTTTGTTTAGGAAAATCTCTTGACCAAAATCACATTGACTAAGTGGAGAAAGGTTTTAACTTCCGAAGTTAGACTGTACTGTAAGGGCTGATTTTTGCCACAAAACAACCCAGTTAAGTTAGGCATTTCAGTGGTTCCTGGGTAACTGTGGCAAGAAACTATTACTGATGCATGTTTCAGTGTTGCTGTTATCCTCAAATACTTATAGTTGTTAAAAAAGTAGAGTACTTTGTATTTGGCATCTTTTTATATTTGGCAAAGATAACTGTTAAGCAGCCTTAACCTAAGAAAATAAAACAGAATTTTTTTTCTGTTTCAGGACATGCTGGCAAATAAATGACCAATCTCCTTACAATGAATATTATCTTTGTGTTAAGATTTAAAAAAAAAAAAAGGTTCACAGTGGGAACACAAACATAAAAACATTTGATGTACTCAGCTCTGTATTTCCCGTATCAGTACGCTGACTTTTGGTTTCCTGTGATACAAATCAAATGTCAGCATAAACTTCTATGAAGGGCCTTGTTTCGAATTGTCATTAAAAGATCTTCCTATGACATCATGAAACTCTGTAAGTATGAGCTGACTGCTTCCAAGAGTAAAATGTATTATTATATTTAATAACACTAACCTCAGCAAATAAATTGTCTATGTCTCTATGTGGAGTTTATATATGACTTCATTATACAATGAAGGAGAAGAATTAAACAAGACAAACTAAGGTTTTGAATTAATAGGATTGAATATCAAAAAGGTTACAGAATTGTCATTGAAGTCTGCATTTAGAACAGCATATGAGAAATTTAACTCAAGACAGATTCATAGTTGAAATTAATTAATTTATGAAAAAATAAGGTAGATCTTAATAACAAGAAGCAAGTTATATATCAGAGCTGATTGAGTAGTTCCAAATATTTAGACTCCATTATTTGTATCAGATCTAAGAATATGGTGAATAAAAAATATTGTAATTAAAAGGGAAAGGTAATATAATCCTTAGAACCTCAAGGTCTTGAAGTCCATTAAATATCTTCTACAAAACTGTCAGGGGGTTGCCTGCAGTAAGTTACAGGCAACTTGGTCTAATTCTTGTTAACTTCACTGATATTATCCCCACATAATTAAATGGAAGGGCAACATAGCCCTGAAACCTCAGTAAAAACTGTACATTAGTTGGGTTTACACAGAATATGTTGCTTCAAAACTGTTAAGGTGTAAAGTTTACCTTCACTTAAAAACTGTATTAAGACCATAATTGGAAACCGAGGCACAAACTAATGAGACAGATTTGTGAAATTTTGAAAAGCATGAAAAGAAAAAGATTGGGATACAAAAACATTTTGCTTGCCTTCTGTTTTGATTGAAAGGAACATGCAGGGATGATTGTATGTTCTCAAAAAAGGCTGCATCAAAAACATTCAATGTTTTTTTCTTCATAATATATCTAATAAAATTTGCGCATATTTTAAAGATTTGTAAACTTCACATAGGTATCAAGGACACAGAAGAAGCAAACGGAAAGTTTGTAGGATTTTGTAAACAAGTTTAAATGAGCAATAGAAACATCAATAGTGAGAATTGTTTACAAAATTCTTCATCATTATATAGTTCAGTATCTCTGCATGACAGCTAGAAAATATTCTTGTTACTACTATCCTCCTCTTTTCCCAAATTCTTTTTATATGGTTTACTTAACAGTTTTCAACAACATGAAGGAATGAACTCTTCAAATCAAACATGTACAAGGAAACCAAAGAAAAAGGAGCTTTTACCAGAAACTTTCTAATTTCGTTTCTACTCCTATGACAGGTACTGCACCAGTTGATTTTTGCCTTCAGAAAATCCTATTGTAATAGGGGTTAGAGGGTTTGGGGTGTGAGGAAGAAGCTTTGTCAAGGAGTAAATTCTCTGGAAGACCTTCAGTTACCATTATTTATCACATCCAGATTAGAAGCTGTGAGAAGTTTCTTCTTTCATTGGTAATTTCTTAATGTAGTAGAAATAGCATTAAAAAAAATCAAGAATTCTGAATGTGGAAGTCCAAATCACTAAAAAATTCAAATCTCTGAGATAGAATGCTCATTCTTCTGGTATAATTAATTTTTAAAAAATCACCAAACAAAACAAAACCAGAACTGCTTGCTTTAAATTCATATAAGAACAATAAATAAACTTGGACACTCATAAACACTTGTCCCAAAAACTGAAAAAATGGTGATAACAGTTGTATCCTAGACTTGAAACTACACACAAAGACCCTTCCAAATGGCATATGGATCATTTCCGATTTCATCTTAACAGGCTTCCCACAGTGGATGCTGCTTCCTAACTGTCTAAATTTGTACACAGAGCTGATAAATACTGGCCACAATTTTAATATGTGAGGAAGCTTCTGGCTTCACACAACAAGGATCATAATTAACCTTTTCTATTGCTCTGGAAAAGTTGGAGGGCCAGCCCGCTGCTTTGTATATATATGTAGTGACCCAGATGTTTATCACCTACAATTTAAAGACAACTCAGAATAACAGTCTCCGTGTTGATAAGCCACCACTTTCTACACACACCAGATCTGTCTGGTTGTTCTCTACCTTCAGAGCCCAGCACTCTGGCCTTGTCTCTGAGCTTTGACAATGTCTGAGCCCCCAAAACATTTGTTTGAGTTTTGATATGGGAACAACAGTCTGTAGCCTCCTGATAGCTGTTTTCACAAAGTACAAAATATATAATATAAAATATTGGAAGACATCTCCAAAGTTCACCAACTTCATGCTCAAAGAATGCTGACTTCAATGCTACATTAGGTTGCTCAGATGCTTATCCAGACAAGTTTTCACAATTTCTAAGTCTAGGCATTTTATAACCTCTTGGACAACTTTTAGCACCACCATTAAAATGAATTAGAACTTTGCAAGTTTAAGACTGGCTAACAGAAGAAAACGTTGTTGGAAGTTGCCTAAAAATATAGTGAGCCTCTTCAGGAAGGGTAAGGATAATTTTTGAAACTGCATTTTAAGGAAAACCTCTTTAATTCTTTGGTCTCTTAGATGAACCCATAGTACAAACAAACAACCAATCCAAAAAATAAGGAGCACTGAAAAATAACAGCACATAAATTATACATCTTTATTTATGGAGAAATGTAAATAAAATATATTTTAAAATGTTATGGGCTTTTTTTTTAAACAAAACAAGAAACAGCCAAACAAAAAACAATAAACAGAACTCCAGTGAAAAAAAAAATTAAAATCAATAAAATAGCATAAACTAATTTAAATAGAAGAAATCAGAGGTTTTGGAACTATGTAGTAGAGAAGGGATTTGTTAGAATACATTGTTAGAGAATTCATAAGGATCTGGTTAGCAGTAATTTNTTTGTTTGTTATTTTTTTTTTTTTTTTTTTTTTTTTTTTTTTTTTTTTTTTTTTTTTTTTTTTTAATATAGAGGAAGCTGACAGCTGAATTAGAAATTACCACAATGAAACAAACCTATGTTTTCTCCAATTAAGATGAGAGTTCTGGGTTTTGTATATCATGGTTTTCTGATATTGGATGTAGGAGAAGGGGACACTGATGACCTTGCCCCTGATAAATAATAGCTGTGTTAATTGCTCAATACAATCTCACCCCTGGTGAGTCACAGCTATAGCAAATAAAGATAAGTGTGATAAAAGGGAGTGGGTTAGCTGGTGAGGAGGATCACAAAGAACAAGAATCCTGGAGAGAGAATCCCTGCTGTGAGGGCAGTCTGGGTCTGCAGTTAGAGCCTGTTGCTGGAACCAGCAGTCACAGTCTAGTTGGGTAAAGGCCTGCATTCAGAGTCTGCAAACTGATACCTGCAGTCATAGTTTAGCAGGAAATACTCAGCAGTCACAGTTTGCAAGGGAAACCCACAGTAAGAGCTTGCTGCAGTCAGTCAGTGAATGGTTGGAATCAGGATGTCTGAGCTGTAAAGAGGAATAAACCAGGACCCTTTTTCACGTTATGATAACCAAGAAGTCTGTGTCTCAGCTTATTTCTACCCTCTAACAAGAGGGCTGCTGCAACATTGGAGGAGATCTACTCAGTCCCTTTCAATTTTCCATTTCTTCCCTAAGTTGCAATTTGTATTTGAGAAAATACTTTTTCTCTCTATAAGGCTCTCTTTATTGCTGCAGTGCAGCCTTTTGTCATTGCAACCAGTAGAGAAGGGATATGCCAATAAAAAACAAAAATAAAATAGATAACAGATTACTGCATCACAGAAAATTATTTAGTGCTGCTTTGCACTCCAGATATGCCAAAGATCCAGATTTCTCTTTGTCACACATGTTGTGTTGGTCTTTCTAAACACATTGTTTTAATACCCAGATGAGAATTAAACAATTACTGATTTACATGAATGTTCCTTTGGAATTTGTACTGCTTCAGCTCTTGTTTATCTCTTAAATCCCTATTAATACACATATCTGGCTGACAGCTTACAGAATTCTTTTGGGATACACAGAGAAAAGCAGGAAATGATGATGAGGACTCAATCGACACAGATGCATTACGATCAGACAGAATACCAGAACCTTCTAAGATCTAGCCAAGTATTTTCAAGTATTGGCATATAGTGATCTCAACCATTGACTTTGGAAGGATATTTCAGATCTTACCCTATTAATCAAACAGAAATTCCAGGGGATTAAAAAAGAGAGACAGGAAACTTTTATAGACTGGCCATTCAGATTTTTATCTATTGGATATTTTCTAACTCTGCAAAATCTACCTCTAAAGATCTCCATAAGACATCACTATCTTCCTACTGCCAAGTGTTCCCTGATATTAACAACAAATATTCTTTTTTTTTTTATTATTAGTTGTTCCAATATTCCACAAAATAATCAGTCCCTATACAGCACAACAGCCTTCAAATATTTGTAGAATGTCATGACCTACTTTGTCATCATCTAAAATTAGTTCTTTTAATCTTTACACAGAAGTCAATCTAATTCTTTCTAGTTATTTTCTATAACATATAATATTAGGCTAGAAGAAGATTGTACCTTTTTCCCATTACTTACTCTAGACTAATAATATTCATACCTATCATGCTAACAAATGTTCAAACTTATAGAATCTACAATAGATTCTAAAAAATTTCTATGATCTAGAAAGATCATAGAAAAAACCTTCAAGATCATGAAGTTTGACCATTAACCCAGCACCATCGAGTCCACCAATAAGTCACATCTCTAAAAGCCATATCTACATGTCTCTTAAATACCTTCAGTGATGGTAACTCAACCATTTCCTCAGGAAGCCTTTCAGTGAAGAAATTTTTCCTAATATCCAAAGCCCTGGTAGAGCTTGAAGCCATCACCTCTTGTTCTGTTGCTTGTTACTTGGGAGACAAGACTGAACCCCAGCTCGATACAACCTCCTTTCAGGTTATCTGTAGAGAGAGAGAGATAACATCTTCTCTGACATGCTTCTTCTCCAGGGTAAACAACCCCAGCTTCCTCAGCCACTCCTGACAGAACTTACCCTCTAGACCCTTCACCAGCTTTTTTGCCTTTCTCCTAACACACTCCAGAACCTCAATGACCTTCTGGTAGTGAGGGGCCTGGAAAGGACCACAGGATTTAAGGTGCAGCCTCACCAGTGACAAGTACAGAGGGAGAAAAACTTACCTAGTCCTTCTGGCCACACTTTTTTTTTGATACAGGCCAGGATACCATTGGCCTTTCTGGCCACGTGGAAACACTCGGTCATATTCAAAAGGCTGTTGACCAGCACCCCCAGCTCCTTTTCCACAGGCAAGTTGATAGAAACACTGCAGGGCATTGTCGTGACCAAGTACTGGACCTAGTATTTGGCTTTGTTGAATCTCATTTCGTTGGCCTTGGCCCATGAGTTCAGTTTGTGCAGATCCCTTTGCAGAATCTTTCTGCCCTCCAGAAGGTCAATGCTCCCACCCACCTTGGTGTCTTCAGCAAACTGCCTCTCACTGACCATTTTGCCTTGGATTATGGGGGCTTTATTCAGCTCCCTGTCCCTCTCTTCCAACCCAATGAAACCACCACCTGAAGAACAACTGTTCTTACTATTAAAGACTGATGTGAAGATGACAGTAAGTTCTTCAGCCTTCATAATTTGTCACTATGTTTCCATGTTACATGTTTAAGTATTGGACTAGAGAAAGATTCATTACAGAAATTATTGGAGAGAAACAATACAAGGATATATTGTAATACAGATCAGCTAAAAGTAGGTCCAACTGAGTGGCTACAAAATGAAGACCACTAGAGAATCTGAAAGAGAGAGAAAAAAATTAAAGCAATGGAAGTTAAAAGGAAAATTAAATCTCAGGAGGAAAAAATCACCTTGTATTATGACAGTTAACAGACAACTTATTTTTAACATAAAACATTAATAAGTTTGAAAAAAGTAGCCCCCCCGAAAACATCCACACACACACAAAATTCTTCTGATAGTAATTGAAATTGCTGAACAATTCTTCACGAAAATATTTAGAAAGGCAGAGCTGGGCAGAAAAAAAAAACCCAAACAACAAAACCCAATGCAATTTGTCACAGTGAAATACTAAGATAACGATAATAAAGTTGTAAAACCCAGAAACAATTGCAAGCACTGAATGTCTCTGTGTAAGAATATGTGGTAAAAATTCCATAAATGTGGTAATATTCAATGAGAAAAGAAAAGACTCACAAATTAAAGCAACACAAGCAATTTTGACACTGGCTATGCTTCAATGAATTTCAAGTCCTGATATGTAAATCATTGATTAAAATCTAGGAATAAATTTGCATGAAGGAAAATATAGTTTAAAGCCTCAACTAAATTGCTCAATAAATTCCAAGTCACATAGTTTATTGCATTATATCTTTGGTTCTAATAGAAAAATAAAAACAAATATGCAATATTGTGTATGTACGTTCTCAAACATCCTTATCCCCATTTTACTAGCTCATGTTTTGCCATTCTTTACAGTCTCAACTAAACTAGCCTATGTGAAGGTGATTTTCTTTATTCCATAATCAAATGTCCACTATTCATTTATTTTAATTCTTCTTTCTATAAAATAAGAACATTGTTAAAATGTTTTATTTTTTTTGCACTCAGACTTAAAATATTAGTTCTTTGCTATTATATTTCAATAACATATCAGAATGTTTGGGGAAAGTGAAGCATTACTTAACATATCACTTCAAAAAGAACAGGCAGGATAAAGGGCAGAAGGAATATTTCTATCTTATGATGTTGGGATTTTTTAGCTCCAAAGAATTTAGACCTATATAAAAGAGGTCTTTATGACTTTCTCTGAAATAGCTTTACAAAACCCCATAGAACACTGAGATATATGACCTGGTGCAAAGCTTTCCTTAATGCCAAAGGTTCAGTAACTTTAAGTGGAAAAAATTTAACCTATTAAATGCAACATATACCCCACTAGCTACTGGCTAGGTATTCTCTATCATTGTTTATAGGCTTTAGTGAACATGATGGAATTTATGCATTTCTTGATCTAGACTTGGCCAAGTACTCTAACAGATACTTTCTTAAAAATTAGAGTACTTTATACCCAGTGAGTAGTTTCTTCTTACTTTGACTTCACTTCCTTAGTTCAGTTTTCTATGTTTGATACTAAATAAATACTTAAATTAATTTCAGTTCCATAGGGAGAAAATCAAAAAGCATTATTAAAATAAAGAAAAAAAAATAAAATAAAAAGAAGAGCCTGTATCAATAAGCAAACATGATCAGACACTGATTTTCAGGCAATATAAAATATGTTTTCCAGGCATAGTTAGTACTCTGTTCATAGACCCTGCCTGAATAAAGGGAGAAATCATTCTGGATTGTTAGAGGGTCCCAGAGGAATCCTACAGGATTTTTCTCTGTCAGTGAAGGAACAGGGTCAGAGCCAAGGTTCTCCTTACTGCTTTTTTGGGTCCTTCCTTTTCCCTCACCTTAATTCTCTGTAACCTCACAGCTGTTGTTTGTCTTTATTTTTGGAGAGAACTAGTATGAGAGGAAGGATTAGTTGCAAAAAGAGATGAATAGCAATATATCAATTTTGCAGTTCTGCTAATGTATATAGAGAATTTTTTATAGCTTCAGAAAATTGTACTTGTAAGGTTTCAGTCTGAGACTAGTAGTCTGATTTAATAAGAAGGAAATTGAATCAACTTCCTCCATTAATGTTGTTATTAAAAACCTCTTGGCATTCTCCAAAAGAATCACTTCATTATGCTGAAACTAATATATCATCTTTATTTTAAGTAGTATCGACTAGAAGGAAGGATTTTTCTTTTAAAAAATTCTCCATAGGAACTAATACTAGAATCATTGAATCATAGAATTGTCTGGGTTGGAAGAGACCTTGGGTCTCTTCCCATCAGGGGCAAGAACACCTCCCACTAGATCAGCTCCCTCAGAGCTCCATCCAACCTGAACTTGAATATTTCTAAGGATGAGACATCCACAACTTCTCTGGGTAATGTGCTCCAATACATCACTAGCCTCACAGTAAAGATTTTTTTAAAAATATCTAATCTAAACCTATTCTCTTTCAGTTTGAATCCATTTCCTCTTATCCTATCACTACATGCTCTTGTAGAAAGTCCCCTTCCATCTTCTTTGTAGGTTTTCTTAAAGTACTGAAAGGCTGAATTATAGTCATCTCAGTGTCTTCTCCTTTACAAGCTGAACAAACATAATTCTATCAGCTTTTTCTCACAGTAAAAATAATAAACTCCATCCCTTTAACCATTTTTTGGCCCTCCTCTGGATAATGCAGAGTGCTATGTGCTGCAGACCCCAGAGCTGGCTGCAGTTCTCGAGGTAGAGTCTCACACGGGCAGAGCAGAGGGGTACAATTTCCTCCCTTTGCCCTGCTGGCCATGATGCTTTGGATGCAGCCCAGGATAAGTTTGGCTTTCTGGGGTGCAAAGGCACATTGCCAGGCCATGTCCAGCCTCTCATCCATCAGCAGCTCCACGTTCTTGGGCTGCTCTGGATCTTTTCATACCCCGGCCTATATTGATACCAGTGTTTTTCTGATCCAAGTGCAGCACCTTGCACTTGGTCATGTTAAACCTCACAAGATTACTATGGGCCCCCTTCTGGAGCTTGTCCAGGTCCCTCTGGATGGCATTTCATTCTTTGGTCATTCCAAATGTAGCACTCAGCTTGGAGTCATTGCAAATTTGCTGAGGGAGCACTTGATCCCTTCATATATGTCATTAATAAAGACATTAAATAACAGTTGTTCCATCATTACACAAATCCCTGAGAAACATCAATTGTCAGTGATATACATTTATGAATATGTTGGAAAGAACTATGTGGGAGGGAATATATATGCCCTTTTGATGGGTATAATATCTTCCATTGCATTTTCAACATTGGTTTTCTGATTGCTACCATATGCCATATCCAGACAAGAGTCAGACAAGTTACCTGTAACATAGGTCTCATACCCTTCCAGTAGAAAAGGCTGGAGACTGGCTTTCTAAGGACTGGCATTATTGATTTGAAACTTATACCCAAGAAATCATTTGAACTTTACTTATTGCCTATTGCTTCTTGTACACATTTTTATTACAGAGATCCCACAAGGAAGAGGCAGAAAGAAGATGGGTGAGTACACAAAATATTAAAGAAGCGTGGAAAGGAAGAAGAATTGACAAGGAAGAATAATGGTGATATTCCTATACAAGAAATTGCATCTATGACCTTATATATATATAAAAGGAAACATTATTTTAAAGGGAACAAATGAGGTCTTTAAGCAGGGTCATTGTCTCATACAAAATCAAGTATTTGCTGCTTATGTGTCTCTAAGTTTTGGAGTGTGACCATGTTTCATTTTCATTTCTAATCCACCCATAATAGAAAATAACATTTTGAAACTTTAGTTTTTAAAAGATATACACCTGTTAATTAGTTACTATAAAAAATACAATTCAGAGGACAAAATACTGATATATAAAACTCAGGAAGTTTAAGTTTTTACATTTTTTTAGGACTATAATTTTCTTTTGAAGGGCAGATTTTGCTAAAAAGAAATTGTATTATTTTTCATAAAAATATCAAATAAGGCACAATATTCATTCAGCTTTTCAGGGGGCAATGAAATAACAATGTATTCCTATAAATGACACTTGGTTTGGTCTGAAATTATAAGATAAAAAATGAATTATTATATTTGCAAATTGAACTAAGTTTCTTCTTTTTACAGATTTGTGGTTATAAGGGTGTAGAAAAATTGGTCAGATGTATAATTTGATATGTAACATTGTCATTAAACTTCGTATTATACCTATTTTTTCACAATATCAGAAATTCCATTTCCTGGCTCTCGTGATAATCTAAAGCATTTATGAAGATACTTTAAAATATGGTCCTGGAAGAGCTTGGCCAAAATATCATCCAATAATAACTTTTAAATCATTGCAATTCACAAGGCTGGAAATAGAAATTTCAGGCTGAGTGTCCTAGTTCATATTCTGCTCTTCCCAATCTCTGTAATAAAGTTCAAATCACTTTGCTTCTATGTATCTTAACCATATCAAGCCTCAAGATTGAATGCTGTTTTTCTTAAGGAAAATATAAAACATTTTGTATTTTTTTTTTAATTAATAGAAGAAACTTGTCTAAAGAATATTTAATATTTCAAAACATGCAGTAAAATTGTTAACGGATTGAATATTGACCTAATTTTTAAGCAAAGAAACCTATAAAAGTAAACAATATGGTGAAAAGTGCTCAGCAATCTGTGTTATTTTTTTCTTTCTAAACATTTATAAGAACAATTTATAAAGAACTGAAACTACAAAGTTGTTAATAGCATGTCCTTATTTATTTTTTTAGAGATTTCTTTATTAAAAAACAACATGAAAGGCATATCAATCTTTTAATAAATGTATGCATTTAAAAATACTAAACATCAAAGAGTTATGAGGGATTTTACATTTTGTTTGGGATTTTATTTATATAGATTTACATGCATATATATATACATGTTTACTTCAAATGAGTTAGCTGCATACAATCTGGATCGCTTATAAGCATAATTTTAGAATTTAGTGGAAGATTAAGCAAAAAATGTTTAGATCTTAGTGGAAATCTGCCAGATTCCAATAACTAATGATGAAGTACATTATCAAAGCGCTATGTGAAAGATACATTCTTTAACACATATATAAGTGTATGCATACATATAAACATATGTATATGCTTGCACATACATATAATTATGTTTTTTAGGTTAAATACATTTTATTTTCTGTTTTATTTTTTGTTCAAAGGTTCCACACGTATATTTCCTTTATTGTCACTCATGTTAACATATTCAAGAAAAGGAAACTTACAGCTGGACATTTGAAAGCCTTACAGAGTCAAACTGAAGAAAAATAATCTTTGTAGTAGGGGCTTACAGTTTTTCTGTGTTTACAACGTGTCATTTAACTGTTAAACATGCCAGCTGTTCTCATGGAAATATCACTTATGCTCTAATTTTAGGAGGTCTTCAAGTATGGTTTTGGCTGAAATTATATAAACAAAATACCTATTTTAGAAGGAAATTTAAACACTTTGGACAAGATATGGTTATTTAGCCTAACAACCCCTTACCCTTCACATTTACCCTGTCTTCCATTCCTGGTTTGACATTAAAGAGGTGAAATTCTCATTAGAATTTGCAAAACATTTGACTTGCTATTAAAGTATAAAAAATTGCCCTTTTATGAAGTATGAAATTTTCCAGTAAATTTTTATTTTAGAAATGTAAAGTTGTGTGTGGAAATATTATAGGCAATACCAAAGACACCTTTTTCTTTCAGTGACCACACTTTTTCCTCATTTTATTCTTCATGGGTTTCTTGGGTAACTTGAGATAATCATGCTTGTGAATACCATTTTTTTTGAGACTATGTAGCTATGCTTACAGCACATTTAATGGGATACTAAAGAAATTTTGACTTACAGAGTTGTTTAACATTAACTCAATATTTAAAAGAAAAAATCCATTATCAATGAAAAAAAAAATCAAGATTGTGAAAATAATTACTTTGCATGGTAGTAATCAATGTTAAGCACTCAGGGGTGTAATCCACTTTTGGATCATCCGTTGAAGACCTTACAGTGGTATATCAATACTTAAAGGGGGCTCTAAAAGTAGAGGCTTAACTAAAGCCTGCAGTGATAGGACAAGGGGCAATGGTTTTAAACAGAAAGAGAATAGGTTTAGATTAAATAGGAAGAATTTTTTTTTATTATGAGGATAGTGAGACACTAGAACAGGTTGCCCAGAGAAGTTGTGCATACCCCATTCCTGGAATTATTCAAGTTCAGGCTGGATAGGACTTTGACCGTAGTCATCTAAGTGGAAGATATTCCTGTCCATGGTAGAGGTTAAAACCAGGTGATCTTCAAAGTCTCTTCCAACTCATACTTTTCTATGATTTTATTATTCTGATGAGGTTCCTTCTTTCTAGCAAATTGTTTGAATTAAAACACATA
>WEIU01003016.1:20004-33936 GCA_013389925.1 Aegithalos caudatus
ATATGCTAGTAAACCGTATTTCATATGGAGGAGAAATTAACCATACAGTATCTCATTATATGCTGAGTGAAACTAAGGTGAAAAATGTGATTCTTTATTTTTGATAAAAAAACATTTCAAATTCACTTTCCCAGATGTTTTAAGCCCAATTATATTTCCTCATCATTTTTACAAGCTGATTTCACACCAAAGAAGTGCATTTCAAGGAGATCATTGATAATCCATATCACTCAGCAAGTTATGAATCAGACAATTATGCTGTCTCTTAAGAAACCAGGTATCTCCATACAGACTGAGCACTAGAACTGATCCTCCTGTTGATGTCTTAAATCCTTGGACTATTCTCAGGCATTGCATCAGACAATATTAGTTGTGCTCAGTTGGGTCTCCCAGATAGTGTAATAGCAATAGAATGGGTAAGCTAAAATTTTCCAGACACCTGTTTGTCCAGATCAAAAGGTCAGATTCATGCTCTAATATTGTTTTACTCATATGGGTCTACATTTTTAGTCAAGACACTGACTTTTGATGCAATATTTCATAATCAGAGAAAGCAATAAAGTATAAAAGGATAATGTTCTACTAGAATGAATGAAACGATGGTTGAAGGCTTAAACTGCACAAATGAAAAAAATGAAAATGATGAAAATAGGAAGATATTTAAAATATCTTGATTAGTTCAGATGCTAGCAAGCTACCTGCAAAATATAAATTTCAAAAAAATTGCTGGACTTGATATAATATTAGCGAAGAAAAATGCAATTACCTATAATATACTGGTCAGACTGAATGTCCTGATAATTTCTTATGAACTTAGACGTTTCTATTTTACCAACCTATGACTAAGTGAAATATTTGATAAATTAGTGGTAAACTCTCATTTCAACACAGAGATATATTCTTGGCAATCAGTAGTTTCTTCAAGGTTGTGTCTTTAGTAGGAAGTATATTGCACAAACAATATAGTCATTATCTTGTGTAGCATATAATCATCTAGATCATTATACTATTTGTACATTTTTGTTTTCTTTTTCTTTTCAGTTTATTGTCTCCTCTAGTATTATGAAACTATGTTGAAAGGTGTGTGGAGGGTTGTATTTGTGTGTATACAGGTGTGCACAGGGGTAAATTCATTGGGTAGTAAAAATGATTCAAAACTGATAAACTTCAAATATCTGAGAAACTTTTTATAGTACCCCAAAAGCATTACTTGCAATTTGGAAAATGCAGACAAGAATAAAGAGAAATTAAACTTTTGAATAATGGAGTATTGCAAAATCAATTTACTTACATAGCAGCAATGCTTATTTTCAGACTATATTAAAACAAGCTAGCATGTTCAGCTTAACTGGTCATTCCACTGTAGTATGTTTTATACATCCCTCTTGTCATTTTAAACAAAACCAGACATCTTAACTTTCACTATTTCCTCAAAAGAATGGGAGATAAAATACTTCTTCATTCACATATTATCACACAGTCATGTGATGACCCATGAACAAAACCAGTGGTTTGTTTGTTTTGTTTTTTTTTCCAGAGTATAAGGCATTTTCAAACATACTTAGTTTAAACTTTGTATAATCAATGAAACCAGAAACTAGTAATTCAGCTTTTTTTTTCTTGCTGATGAGAGACACACTGACACAGGAACGCCATGATGAGACGCAACAGAGATGACAGAGCCAGAGAGAGAGGAGGAAAAGAGGAGTTTACTTTTTTGATTTCACCTTATATACATTCCACAGAAATGGACCACATTGGAAGACAGAGGTTCAACCTCTTCAATTCCACTGGTCTGAAAAGGTGTCTATCAATTGTCCCTCCTAACTGGAGGAAAGTAAACAATAGTATTGTTTATAGAAAATGTGTGAGAATCTGACTCCTAAGTATGAAAACAATCAGAAGGCTAAAAGAACAGAAAAGAACAGGGCAACAACACACTATTCTGTTTTTTTCCTCATGTCATCAGAATTACCTCAAAGAGGTTCTCGCACTGACTAATAAGCTATTACTAGGCTGTTGTTCCTCTGGCAGCCAAAGGTACAAATCAGCACCTTTTTCCCAAATAAAATATCAAGAAGAATTTTGGAGGTTAATGTTCCTCCAACAAAAGCCTGATCTAATCTTCCATAAGTAGCTGTTAGTCACTCTCTTTAAGTTCTGCCTCTCAAAGTACTGAGTAGATTATTTTGAAAGACACAACAGTATCATAATTATGAGCTTTCTTTGGCTGGAGATCTGCTGAGAATCAAAGGATCTCTCAAAATTTTGAAGACACCCTTTTGTGATTTTATCATTGTCAGCAGCAGTTTTTCCTATGTGGGCATCTGGAGACATAATACTTATATAAATAACAATTTTAGGCTGAGAAAAATAAAAAAAAAATCCAAATTCTTTGCCGAAATAAACACTAAATTTACTTTTAAGCCCAAATATACTATTTGCTCAGCATGACAAAAGATAGGAGCAGGAGAAGTTCTGATAATTTTTTGTTTGTTTGTTTAGCTAAAACTGAAGCAAATTTTGAAGTGACTGGTTTTCTTGATGATAACCATAATTATTTGACATAATAATTAAACAATTTTACTCAGAAACTTTATATTTTCATTGAAAATGTTCTAAGACATTTAGTCCACTAATGTCACTGTTATAATTTCCATCATTTGATGGCACCATCTATTTCACTTTCTAATAAACTTCATTATCTGATTGTGTGAGATTTCTTCCTGTTTAACATTTTTGACTAAATTTGATTGTTCTACAATTCTTACTTGAAATCTTATACTATAATAGTGAAACATTTACAGCTCTTAAATTTTTTTCAAGATTTTTTTTTCAAGTTTTTTAACACTATTTTTGTGTTTTGAAAGTAATGTCAGAAAAGAAGGATGATGATCAAAAATAATATAATTAATTAAAGTTAAATTTAATTTTTTTTTCTGTTGCAGATCTTAACTGAAAGGGTTGAAAGTCTATGAACAACTGAACAAAATCTTTTTATTTCTTGTTATAGCTTGAAAAAAGTAAAGAAAATTACAGATTGAAAAATGCTGTATTGATAAATAATTTGATTGACTAGGTTTGTGTAAATCCTTCAAAGCCTTTTTTTATTAATCTTATTCAATAAATGTATATTCTGAATTATTTGTAACATTTGTCAAACTTCTCCATCATTTTCTCAGATTAGCTCTTGACTATGTATAAACTGAACAGGAGCAAGTAGTCATTACTAACAGTTTCTGAATTTTATTTCTGCATCTTCATTTGCTTTAAAAATGTCACTGAATGTTAAAGTATTAAAATACTGAAATTGTTCGTAGGTAGAGCTAGCAATAAATGATACAAGAAATTATCTTCCTTTAAAATATTGTAAAGAGGAAATTAGCTTTAAATTATACCTTTTTTTCCCCCATGAAATAAAGACTTCTTTTATCAGCTGACAAGCACCAATGCAATTCCTAGTAAAAAAGTTTAATTCCCTTCTACTCTTTCCTACTGTGTCTTCCACCTGCATTTTGGGTTACTGGTAAGCATGAAGTTAGCTAGGTGGGGCAGGAGTGGTGAAAGACTGAGGTTGTTCTCTGAAGTACTTTTAGAACACTCCAAGACACTGCAAATCAGTTTAAATACCTGCTCACATTTACTTGTGGGAGTTTCCTTAATGTTAGAATAGAAACCATTTCTGTTGAAAACAAAAAAATTCCTCCAGTCTTCCTTGGAGAATTTGATTTTGTTCTTTGTGAATAAAAGTGTTTATAGCATGGTACTGAAGGTGAAGTTGTTTCTCCTTCTGTGTTTCAACAGCCACTTCCACAGGCTTATTCAGCTTTTGTTTTTGAGAATATTTTTTAAACCAGAAAACATGCCTACAGCTACTGCATTTTTTAGAAAATAAACTTGAAATTTCCATTTAAATTCCCTATTAATAAAACTGATTCAAAATACTACCACAGTTTTAAATTTGGCCTAGAAAATATACTGCTGGTTCTATTTTTCAACTTCTTTTTATGACCAATCATTTTTAATATTTTGAAATTGGTTTTAAGTGCAGAGAAGGTCCTTTAGCAAATTTTATCTACTAATGGAACAAAATGAATAGCTCAGATGAGACCGAGGTATTAAGCAAAAAGCACACATTGTCCCTCATGAAGGTTAGCCACCAATGTGTATTTCATTGACACCTTGTGAGCAAAATAATCACCTTCTAATTTTCTTTGTATTGTTCATGACATTGCAAAACTCTCTGAATGTAAATTGTCCATGTTTAAAAAAAAAAAAATCCTCTACTGGTAGCTTTCATAAGTATCTTTTGAATACTTTTAAAAGATGCATGCAATGTGTGTAAAATAATGTTAAAATACCAGTGATAAGAGAGCACAAGTTTGTAATTACTTAATTTTTCTTTCTGCTTTCTGATTCTTTTATGGCTGGAAAACTTCAGTGATAACTATCTCTTGTTCTCAAATTCTCTCATGCTTGTCTCCCTTTGTTCATGGAGTATAGCACTTTTAATAAATCAATTCAAAATCAGAGTGAATTATTTCTGATTTTTTGATGCTTTTTCTAGTTTGCAAAGAAAACAGATGGCTAGCAGTTATGGTCCCATGGTCTGCTTTTGGCTATTCATTGGTGCAGGAGAGAGAAAAAAGGAGGAAAGTACTAGCAGCCAGGATCCCTCAAGCAAAAAGCACTTCCAGGAGGGTGAGTCAGAGCACCTGAGGGAGGCAAGCAGAGTGCTTATCATCTCTCTCATTTATTACCTGAGAGCTGATGGCAGATGGAGTGAGAGAACATAGGTCTCCTGTAGGGCTAGATAAGGAAACAAGATCATTGATTGCTATGTACAAAAGCACAATGAAGAAACCAGTGGAAAAACTACCAGGAAGAAAAATAGGCAAATGCATAAAACAGCAATAAAAACAATAAGACCAATAACAATAATAAGCAAGCAGATGTCATAGAGCTGTGAAACTTCAACCTCTCTGCTCTTTTATCTCATAATACAATACGCCAGTTCTAGTATTATAAAAAAAATTTTATGAAATATAGCTTGTGGTTTTAACATAATGAGACTCTCTTCTACAAGTCCAACATTGCCCTCCTAATAGATTCCAGGGTGTTAGGGAAAAACAGGTGTTCAACAATCTGTGGCATATGGAGTTTCTACTCTTTGGTTTTAATTTACTTCTGTTCCCTTCTCTGTAAACTGCACTTTGATATACATTACCTGGTTTCCCTTTGAGTAAACGTGGAATAGTTACAAAACCAAGCTTTTTCTTTTTCTTTTCTTTCTTGACTTTTTTTCCAACTCTTTTAATGTTAACAATGCAGAATATTCTGGTGACTGGAGAGGAGCTGTGTAAAATACACTGCAAATCAAAGGGAATGTTTCAATTTTGCTTTGTATCAATGCTAAACAAACCTACATAAAAACTTAAATTTTGCATGTATCTACAGACTATGGAACGAATCTGCAGAACTTGAAAGAATAGGACTAGTTAAAGATTCAACCAATATTCCACTTGTTGGCCTACTTTTTGTTACCTCTGTTATTGTTTAAAGCTATACTATCTGTCCTGAAAATTCTTTTGCCTAGTTTAAAACTACAAAAGAAGAATATTTTGAAAGTTCAAAGCAAATCAGCCAAGCTGCTTTCAGCTTGTAGGGCAGCAAAAATGTAACATGTTTCTGCTTCAATTTACACATTCATTATGTTAATTCTTTGAAGATATTTTGGGAGGAATGTGTTAGCAACCTTCACTGAAACATATTCTGTTTCATGCCTGCATGCATTCCTGTTCATGCATATTTGTTCAGGAAAAATCTTGTATATGATTTAAAAAAAAATTGTCCTCGTTTGGCAAACTGGTTTTTTTTTTGTTTTTTTTTTTTTTTTTTTTTTTTTTTTTTTTTTTTTTTTTTTTTTTTTTTTTTTTTTTTTTTTTTTTTTTTTTTTTTTTTTTTTTTTNTCTTTTTCTTTTTCTTTTTCCTTACAGCTTTGTGGATTTTGCTATTGAATTGTAGTGAGATTGGTTGTTTTGGACAATCAAGTATTCTCACTCCCCAAATCTCCTGAAAGTGTCTCATTATAACAGAAGTACATCCACTATAACTTACATCATGGATAATATATTTATTCTGATTTTAGTTTGTACGTCACTCTCCTCTTTCACATTGTTGCTGATGTCAGATTGGTGATATGATAGGCTATGTCTGCATTAATCACAGAATCATAGAATCATATAATCACAGAATCAATTAGGTTGGAAATAACATTGGAGATCATCAAGTCCAACCTATGACATAGTACCAGCTTATCAACTAAACCATGGCACAGAGTGCCACAACCAGTCTGTTTCTAAACACCTCCAGGGGCAGTGACTCCACCGTTTCTCTGGGTAGCCCATTTCAACGCCCAACCATACTTCCTGTAAAGAATTGTTTTTCTGATGTCTAGCCTAAACTTTCCTGATGCAGCTTAAGACTGTGTCCTCCTGTCCTGTCACTGGCTGCCTGGGAGAAGAGTCCAACCCCACCTGGCTGCAGCCTCCTTTCAGGGAGTTGTAGAGAGATGAGGACTTCCCTGAGTCTCCTTTCCTAACTCCAGCGCTCTCAGCTGCTCCTCACAGGACTTGTGTTTCAGACCCTTCAGCAGCCTTGTTGCCCTTTTCTGGATGTATCTGGGAATCTCAACAGGAGAATCAGCAGGAGGATCTCAACATCTTTCCTAAGTTGAGGAGCCCAGAACCGGACACATTACTCAAGGTGCAGCCTCACCAGTGCTGAGTACAGGGGAAGAATGGCTTCCTGCTGGGCATATCATTCCTGATACAGGCCAGGATGCCATTCCTGGCCACCTGGGAACACTGCTGGCAAATAAATTATGCATGCCTGTATTATTTTCTCTTTGGTGTTGGAATTTGCATTATTAAGCTCTCTCACACCCCACTACTGGGAAGCCATGTCAAAGCTATGTGATGTTAAGTTACTGTGCAACACTATCCCTCAAAGCATGACCAGGTACGACCTGGGGTGTACTAGCTGTCCCTGACCAAACTGCTAAAGGTTGCAGTAATTTAATGGCACAGTTTTTTGTTCTTCCAGTACCTTGTGATGGTCCCTGACCCAGTCAAATAAACCAGCTTAGGTGTAACCTGTATATAACCCTTCTCCCAGGGACTCACTTGGCTGTGATACAAAATCTGCTTCTGATAGAGAACAGCTGTGCAACCTTGGCTTAGATTTCTGAGAAAACTGTTAAGCAGCAGGAAGGAGCCATCAGAAGGTGCATAAGTCGTAAGCCATTCAAGGTAAAAAAGGTAAAATTTCAGACAAGGAGAAGACCATTGAGACTGGGTAGTTAGTAGATCAAGGATTCAGGAGGGAAAACACTGATATGAAAGAGTAAAAAGTCCTAGGAAAAAAAAAACAAAAAAAAAAACCAAAAAAAACCAAACAAACCCAGGGAACTGAAAAATAGCAACTTGGCAATATAAGAGCAGCAGTATAATTCCATAAGTAACAGCAGTCATCCCTTATTCATCTTGGTGAGGGAGTGAACAACAGAGACCTATTATGTGTCCTACCATGAGGAGTGAATTTATTAATGCTTAACCTTTTGATCCTCACTATCTATTGTTTGTGTTAGTCTATAAGCATTTGTTTTGGTCTTTAAAATGGCATATCACAGAATATTCTGAATTGGAAGGGGCCTACAGGGATCATCAAGTCCAATTCCCTGCCCTGCACAAGTCTACCCCAAGAGTTACATCATGTGCCTGAGAGTACTGTCCAAATGCTTGAACTCAGTCACAGTGTTGTGACCACTGTCCTGGGAGCCTCTTCCAGTGTCAACCAAACTCTGGTTGAAAAATCTTTTCCTGATATCCAACCTAAACCTCTCCTGACATGACTTCAGGCCATTCCCTGAGGTCCTGTCACTGTGACCAGAGAGAAGGGATCAGTGTCTGCTCCTCCCCTCACTCTCACAAGGAAGATGTAACTTCAATATTTCCCTTCTTCTCCAGGCTGAACAGACTAAGAAACCTCAACACAGCTTCCCTTCAGGGTCCTTCACTATCTTTGTTGACCTCCTTTGGATGATCCTTAATGGTTTAATATCTGTCCTGTATTCTGGCACCCAAAGCTTCCCCCAGCACTGGAGGTGAGGCTGCCCCAGCTCAGAGCAGAGCAGGACAATCCCCTCCGTTGCCCCCCTGGTGATGCTGTGCCTGATGTACCCCAGGACAGGGTTGGCCCTCCTGGCTGCCAGGGCACTGCTGATTCATGTTCAACTGTCCTTAAACCTGTATCCCCTGGTCCCTTTCTGGGGCATTGCTTTCCAGAGTCTCATTCCTCAGTCCATCTGTTCATCCAGAGTTGCCTCACTCATATTTGTAAAGAGATTTTGTTCACAGTAAAAATTGTCCATCAATATAATTCAGAAAGGTAAGGTTGGTGAGATTATAAGAAAAGACAAATTATCAATTTGATGATACCTAAAACAATTTTTTTCTCTCTTGGAAATGGTTTTGTTTCATTGTGCAAAACAGAGAACAAAATAAAACTGATTTCCTATATCTTAAGGGTATTGTAGTTTCAAAATTTATGGCCCTGATCTTGTAGAGAACTTGACTTTACATGAATGTCACAAGCAAATGATTCATTGCAAGATTAGGATTATATTAGAATATAATTTACTGGACTGCAGATGTAGGAAAATTGTATTGGATTAACGTGTCCTCAGTCAGGGATAATTTTTTTTTCATTAATTCTTTATCAGTGAGAGCAATGTTATGGGGAATCAAGTAACGTTTCAAGAAACAATTAAAACAAACAAAAATCAAAGTGTGGATGGCCAGGCTCTGGTGATGCCTCATATTCAGCTCTGCTCCTCTTCGAACTTCTCTGTATATTTTGAATTTTTGAATTCAAAATACACAGAGCAGATTCAAAAGTAAGGTTTTGAATCTCACTGTAATTGTGGCCATAAAAATCTGAGTTACTAGACATACAAATTTGGAATAATAAAAAGTATATATCACTTGATGTTCTTCATTCAGCTTTCAAGTTTTGTTATTTTGGCTTGTAAGCTCTTGTAAAATTAGACAGTGGTGATTTAATGCATAGGGCATCTGTTACTATGTGGTTATGCATGCCTTTATACATTCTCAGAGGACATCTATGCAGGCAGTATACAGAAAGGATAAAATAGAAATACAAAGAGAAAATAGAACAAATCCTAGCTTTTCATTTAGGCACTGTCATGATTTAATCTCAATACTCATAAATACTCAATAATCATAAAACTACTTATGAGTGGGAAGCATAAGCAAAACAAATCACTGAATCAACAGCTTAAGTTAGAATATTTTTATTTAGTGCCGTGTAACTGCTCACTTATTACCCCGTCAGCAGGATGGGAAGAGACTTGGAAGAGTAAAAATGAGAAAACTAGTGGGCTGAGATAAAGACATTTTAATAGATAAAGCAAAAGTCATGCATGCGAACAAAACAAAGTAAGGAATCCATTCTCTGCTTCCCATGAGCAGGCAGGTATTCAGCCATCTCCAGGAAAACAGAGCTTCATCACACAGTTTATTTGGAAGAGAAAGCCCTTATTGTGAATATCTTCCCTTTCCTGTTTCCCCAAGTTTTACAAATTAAACATGACACTATGTGTTATGAGATATCTCTTTGGCCACTTGGAGTCAGCTGTTATGGCTGTGTTCCCTTCCCAACTCCTTGTGCACCCCCAGACTCCTTGCCATTATGGCAGTAGGAGAAGTATAAAGGACCTTGGTTCTGTGTAAACCCTGCTCAGCAATAACAGAAACATCTCTATATTGTCAATCCCGTTTTCAACACAAATCCAAAACACAGCCCATAGCAGCTACTGTGAAGAAAATTAACTCTACGTTACCTAAAACCACCATATTATTCACCCCCCATTCCACATTATATGGTGTCATGTTCAGTATGTAAAGATGGGGGAGGAAAAAGGAATTGGGAACACAAAGCGTGATGGTGTTTTTCTTTCCCAGACTCTGTTATGCATCAGGGAGTGCTGCTTTACTGGTTATGGCTGAACACTTGTCTGTCGATGGGTGAATTAATTCCTCATCTTACTTTCCTTGCAAGTGTGGTTTTTGCTTTTTCTATTAAACTGTCTTTATCTCAACACATGACTTTTCTCACTTTTTGCCCTCCTGATTCTCTCCTCCATCCCTTTAATGAGGGAATCAGCAAGTGGTTGCATGGTGTTTAGTTGATGGCTGGGGTTAAACCATGATAAACAAAAAGTTTCATATTCATGAAGGTCTCTCCACATGTATCATTTCAGTTTTCAGAGTTCAGATACTTCTCTATTCATCAATGTGTTTTAACATAAAGGCTTTTCAATAATGAACATATGAAAGTAAAGCATCAAGACACCTAAGCTATTTTACAAGCGTTAGACTTAGTGTAATGTAAATTAATAAATAAAGATGGATTTTATCACAGGATTATTATCCTTTGATCTACCTGCCATGTTGTAAAGAACAAAAAGCAACATGAAAATTTGACCTTTAAGTAGAAAATATATTTTACCTGATAAAAGGTTTAACATGCATACATACCTCTTGTTCCTTTTCAGTCATTTCTATGTGCTTCATAGTTATCTTGCAGTGTGTATACCCATTTTTCAGGCTTTTTCATTCATTTAAGAAAATAGGAAAATGTAGCATAGACATATTCAAGGAGTTAGTTCCCATAATCAATCTCATCCCATTAGAACTGTATGGCCTGCTCAGAGTCTAGGACTTGATGATGGATTTCAAAACTTTCTGCTTCTTGAGAGTGAGGAACATGCCAGACTTGGCAAACTCGTATATAAAGCTCTTTATTTTACAGCTGGAATATTCTAACCTAAGCTGTTGATTCAGTGATCTGTTTTGCTTCTGCATCCCACTCATAAGTAGTACTTCCCATTTCTCTGCTTCCTGCTTACCCCTGGATATCTGCTAACTAATTCTTTCCAGTATTTATACATTTCCTGGACAGGATAGGGCTAATTTTTGCAGTAACCCAGAGGGGGAATGGCTACAACCCAGAGGTTATTCGATACCAACTCACATAATTTTGCAAGGACAGGGATGGAGGTTCCAGGTGGTGTTGGGGGTGACCACATACATGTGAATTGTTTGTTTCTTGTATGCACTATTATTAATATTGTTGCTGTTACTGTTTGTTTTCTCATCTCATTGCTATTTCCAATAAATTGTTATCTTACTCCATGATCTTTACCTTTTGTACCTCCCGGCTCTATGCCAGGGGAGGAAGAGGAGTGAGGAGTGATACGGCAGCACAGAGTGTTCCAGTCGGAACACTAAACTAGGGAAATACCATTCCTAAACTACAATAATATATATTGCTTCAAAAAACTGTTGAAAAGTTACTCAAGTTGTATAAAACCATGGTATCTATGGAGCTTTAAAATAATGGTAGAATTCCTCTGAAAATTAGCTTCATACCACCCTTAGATGGAATTGAAAATAAAGTCTCACAAAGGTTAGCTGAAAAATTTGTTACTTACAACAGCTTCCTTTCTTTTCAGTTTCATTCCACATTACCTTTTGTCCATATAGCTGTCTCCATCATCAAAGCTTGTCATTTGAATGATATCAAGAGTTTATTCAGCCCCATTAGGTGAAGAATAGCAGTTGAATACCAATTACTGTACAAGAGTGTACTGAAATATTTGGCAGCTCTTTCTACACTACTGACAATAAGAGCAAGAGTTTGCAACTTGTTTGTAATTCCTCTGTTTAAACACAGAACAGCTGACACATAAACAGACCTTGGGTTAAAAACTTATCATGACACTTTGTTAGCTTAGAACTTTGGTCTTTGACCTACCTACACATATCCTGAGCAATTTGATGTATCTGTTCTCAAGCTTCTCAAACATGTATCAAGACAGCAGTATTGAAAAGAATTGAAATTGTGGCTTAGCTTCTGAGGAAGTTTTTTGCTATATCATAAACATTGCAGCATAAACCACTTTTTTTTTTTTTTTTTAAATTTTTTATTTATATATACCTAGATCCCTAATCTATGCATGTCAAAAAGAACTAGGAGCAATTGCAAGAGCAACCAAGAACCTGTTGGATCTGCACAGACAAAGAGTTAGATTCCAGCTTGCAATTGTACACATATTATTTTTTTCTAATCGCTAGAACCACCTATAAATAGATAAACTTTAGAGAGAAAAAAAGAGAGAGAGAAAGTTCATGGACCTTAGTTCCTGAAAATTAAGGCAGCTTCCTCTGTTTTCATTGATGTGAAAATAAAAGCAAAGCCTTTTGCAGAGGTGTTGAATGTTTTCAGTGTTCGTTATTCAAAATTTGAGCTGCCACAATTGTGTAACTTTGGACCTCTTTCACTTCTGCTCTTTTTAAGAGAATTTGTGTGAATTATCAGGTCTGATCTACCATTAAATATTGCTAAGAATTAGTATTTGCTGATGTCAGGACTGAGATTTATGATTATGTTGTGGCGAACTAAAGAGAGGATAAATAATTTTGATCTGTGACACATGCATTGACTGGTTATGGTGGTGTAACGCTGCAAAGGAAGTAATAATGTTTGTGACATGCAACTGTTTTGTAGTGCAGTTTTAGGGAACAAATACTGCTTGGTGGCATTGTTTTAATTTGCTAAATCTCAGCAGATGACTGAGAAAAAGTTCTGCTTTTTGATACAGATGGGGATTTAGACTCCTACAGAAAGTAGAAGGTACATTGAAGAGTTTAATTATTTGTGTTAGACACCCTTAAAGTTTTTCAAGTCACTTTCATTTCAGTCACATGCTCAAATTCTCTGAATGCTGATTTTGCTAAAGAAGTAACAATGTACCATTAGTAGTTATATATTATTTTAATTTAGAAATGCTATTCGGTTCCTGATTTTCAATATTTGTCTTTTTTTCTTTAATCAATACATTCCCCTAGGAGAAACAACATGTAGCAAGTTAAAGCTGTGAACATAAGGGAAGGTTTAGTTTTGTACTTTATTAGCCAAAGGCAGACAGTGGACAAGCTATGTATGAATTCAGGAATTCTTGGTAACTAACAAATAGGTCAACATTGCTAGTATAAATCATTCAAAAAACATTGTAAAATATATTATATTTTGGAAATTAATAGTTTTATGCAAATTTGGACCTTTAAACTGGAAGCTTTAAACCAGAAAAATATTCCTATATATGGACAGCTCTGTTCAGCAGGAGATTTATAACCTAAATGTTGAATGACAGGGTTGCTCTATCTAAATATTCTGGGGAAGTCTCCATTTTTGTAGTGAGAAAAATGACTCTTAAAGAAAAAAAAAGTCTTTCAGGGCTAGAAACAATTCAATCCAAATTCATGCTTATTTTTAAGAGTATGTAACCACATCCTGAGTTACTGAGTTTTGCTTTAAGTTTTCTCTTCTGACATTTCCATTTCTTGGTTTATATAGATGCATGTATATACTTTTAAATTTTTCAGCCAGTTTAAAAGTATTTTGGAGCAGAAATTTATTCCCCATCTCCATCTAAAGAAACAAAAATTCCAAAGAATCTTGAAAATTGACCCTAAGTAAAAAATACAGCAACTGAGAAATAGAACAGCAAAGTCAAAAATATCTTAACAAGTGAAAACAAAATGTAGAAAGTGTGACTTTGAAATGAACATACATTTGGGTAGAATTAAGAAACAATCTAGTCATCAAAGTATTTATTAAACTCTCTTATTGTGATAACATATCAAACAAAGAGGCATGAACAATAAAAAATCAGAATGAAATTGTTTGTGGTCTTTTTAAATGTAAAGTCATATCTTTTAAATTTTCCTTTGAAAGTATGGTATAACATACTGGTGTCCCTTCTATGAGAAATTAAAAAAAAAAAAA
>WEIU01003016.1:42219-54250 GCA_013389925.1 Aegithalos caudatus
AAAAAAAAAAAAAAAAAAAGATGAAAAATTTATACTTTTTTCTGATAAATTAGATTCAGTTTTCCAAGAAATATCGTTATATTTTAACCCACATATCTTCCTACATAGAAACAGAGGTAATGTACTTTTCTAGATGTTCTATAAATCCACAAATGCCATAACAATTACAAAAGGAGTTACAACTATCTTCATAGCTGTAGTGCCAACACTGATACTTGAAAGTGCTTCTGTGGGTGTTAAATAATGCAGAGTTGGAGATAGCAAAACCAAATCAATAAAATAAAATAAACACATTTCACTGCTCTTTTTAAGCTATTTCCTGATGGCAAAAGGATTATATTAAAAGGTAAGTAACTTAGCCAGGAGGGACCTTTAGAATTTGTGCAGTTCAGTCCTTTCCTGGAAGCAGTGCCAACCCAGAACAAGATGCTCAAGGTCTTGTCCAGTTCAGTGTTGGAGAATGGGGTTCCAAAGCCTCTAGAACTTGCTCTAGAGGCTCTAGAATCCCAGTAATCACTACCTGATTACTGTCAGAGTGAAGAAAATCCACTTAGACACTATAAATTTCCAGTGCAATATCTGACTCTTTCTTCTTATCCAGTTGCTACACACCTCTGAGGGAGTTTGACATGATCTTGTATTGTCAGACAAGTTTACAATTGCCTCCCTAAACTGTGTCTTTTCATATCTGGACAAGACCTGTTCCATGAACCTGTCTTCACAGGACAAGTGCTACAGTCTCCAACTGTCTTGATGACTTCTCCTGAAGTTTCTCCAACATTTCAATGACTTTTTGGTACTGGTACTGTCCAAAACTACAAATTAAAGGCTGCCACATTAAGTGTTGAATCCCAGTGGTTCATCTTTATGATCTTCTAAATAAATTTTAAATCAAATGATAGTTAACAGCTAAATGTGAAAGAGTAACATTTAAAGATATTTCATTCTCTCATTCTCTGAGTTTTTGGAGAAGCTATGCGGGGGAGGAGGGATGTTGTTGTTTTGGTTTTTGATTTTTTTTTGTTTTGTTTTGTTTTGTTTTGTTTTGTTTTTTAATTTTGTCAGTTTGTTTTTGGTTTTTGGGTTATTTTTGTGAAAATCACTGGCCACTTAACAAAGAGAAAGTCCCCTCTTTACACACTGGAGGAAGGGGTACAGCATATCCTTACCTGTCATCAGAAAGTACATAGTACAATGATTTTGAGGTATGTAACTAAATTTTCTCACAATAAAAGATAATGGATCTTGTAGCATAAAATGTGAGCGACCATCTGCACCACTTTCTCTAGTATCCTACTATTGTTAAGAAGTAACTCTTCCACATAACTGAAATGTTCCAACTTCTAATAATTACACTAACCCTGATGTAGCGTTGTTCGGATTTATTTTATAAGTGTTATGATAGCATTTATTGTAAACTGTAATTGTAGCTTAGCTGGTTAGATATTTTGTAGAGGGGCCCCTGTCCTTATCAGAAGTTGATAAGGGTTTCCAAGACAACCCAGGTCTTCGCCCAGATTGGTCCCCCCTCCGCCCTGAGATCATCCCCTTCCCATCCTTTGTAATGTATCTTTTCCCCTTTATCCATCAATCATCCCCAAGGTCTACCGGCTAGGCCAGTGGTTGGTGGACCCCCAAAACACTCCATCCCCATTTAGCTTGATTTGTTCTTGTTTAAGTAATTCTGTTGGTATGTACTACCTGGCTCTGTTTTATTGGTTTCCAACTTGTACCCACCCCTTGGAACGGGACTGGTAAAAGCCCCCTAAGGGCTCAGGTTCGGGGTCTCTCTCTCTCTGGGGAAGCTCCGAACCTGGGACCAGGGCTTCCCCTGTGTACCCCAGATAAAAGACATACTCCCAATGTCTCGAGAGAGAGAGTCCCCTCCTTCTGATCTACGGCCATGTCAGCGGAGGCAATCAGTGCTGCAGAGCTAGAAATCCACACAAAGGGGCTGTTGGAGCGCAGCCAGGGCTGCTGGGTGGACAGCCAGGCAGGGCTGACCCCAGAGACAGAGCTGCACGCTGCAACACCCTGTCTTTTTTACAAACTCTTTTCAAAGACAGGGCTGTGAGTAAGCTACATTGGAACATGGTCTTGACAGGACTTTTGACCCCATGAAGGACCGACACTGGAGCAGTCCTTCATGAAGGACTCTATAGAATAACAAGAATAGAATAGATTAAAATAGAAGTGAATAGAATAATTTCAGCTGGAAGGGGCCTACAGTAATCATCTTGACCAACTGCCTGACCAGCTGACCAAATGTTAAAGCATGTTATTTTGTCTAAATGCCTCTTTGCTCTGAGAGGCTTTGGGCATTCATTTTTACAATAAATTAGATCAATTTGGCTAAGTTGAGTCTGTTTTGCCTGTGATAGTAATCGGTAACTGATCTCCCCGTTCTTGGCTTCCATTGTATTTTCTCCTCCATTCCTACTGATGGGAAAGTGCTAGAGTGGTTTGATGAGCACCTGGCAATAATCGAAGGTCAACCAACCATACTCTTCCACAATTTTTATTCTCCATATGTGGACACCATTTTATGAACTTCAATTATGTTTTTCCTTTCAAGCTGAAAATAAATAGCTATGCTGTAAGAATACCAGAGTTCAAAACTGCAAGGAAGAGGAAGGACTGTGCAATCAGATTGAGCTATTGACATATGGCTTTTTATGTGGGAACAAATGTAGGAAACAGTAAGATTCCTGGAGCAATGCCCATATTTAATATTCAGTGAGAAATTATTTTGTCTTTTGAAATCATACTGCAGGATCTGTGGTGTTAGATATATAAATTTAAGGATTGCTTTTGAAAACATAAGCATTTATTTGGTGTAGTTATATTTTCTATACTGATAAATGTTTTCAAATGTGAATAATGACATCTGATGCTTAAGGGAATCTACTAATCACTACAGAGATCAGGAAAAATTATTTTCTTTCAAACACAGGACTATATAAATAGATATAGATATAAAAGATATAGATATGAAAAAATAGTTGTTTGTCTTTCCAGGTGGATATAAAAATCACCTGGTGATATAAAAACATAAAACTAAACCCCCAAAAGCTAAAAAGCAATTCATTTAATGAGAAATAAATAAAACACTTGTATAAAAATGTTGTATCTGACAATGTAGACATTGTTGTGTAACCAATGTGTCTGTTTGGTAATTTTATTGTAATACTTAGGGAGAAAATCCATAAATCTCACCTTTAAATATTTACATGATGATATTTACAAGATGGAATTAGTCCTCCTATACTGTGAAGTAATGGTAGAAAAGGACATTCTGTCAAATAAAACAATTCAATTCAGTAACAATGGGTTTGTGAGTACTAAAACTACTAAAACTAGACTGACTTTTTTTTTTTTTTTTTTTTTCTTTTTTCTTTTTTCTTTAATTTGGAAAGGATTTTTAACAAATGATCCAAAGGACAATTTAACAGGTGAAAGTATTTGGTAAACTGGAATAACGAGGATGTAGTCTAATCCACACTACAGTGATCTAAGTGAAAAAAATCTGATTTCAGTTCACTGAAATGAACTGGTTTAATGGTTTAATGTTTTTTGTTCTACATTTAATAAGAAAAACAGTAAAAGGAATAATACTTAAACTATTGACCAGCTGGGACACTTTTCTAAAAAACAATTTGTTAAAATTTGTTTGTAAACAACTGGAGTAATAGGATCAGAATTGCTGGTGGGAAAAGGAGTTTGCAATTAATAATCCAGCCATATTTCCATCTTAGTATTCTTTTTATAGTACATGCAAAACTGAAAGTATTAGTTACTCGTGAGAAACAATAATGTGTCAGGCAAAGGGAAATTACAGACAAAAATATTAACTATTCTTGATATCACTAAGAGTAATTTTCAGGCAATAACTTGAAGTGGAATAATATAGTAAACAAGTACAAATATTATTTTAATTCTAAAATACATATTCTATATAGTCTATATTCTATATATTCAAATAGCAGAAACGCCTTAGCCACACATTTCTTTCAACTTTTTTCTTATGAATATAAAATGGTCATACATCTTTTTTTTTTTTTGATGTTATAGGTATGAAAAATATTTCTGTCACCTGCATGGAAAAATAAGACATTATATGTACAGTCTATACTACCATGTGAAAGCACACTAAAGAAACATTTCATATGTATGTGCATTTTAAAATTCAATGTAATTTTTAATATTTTGATTTGAGGTATGGTGTTTGGTTTTTAGAGTACATTGGTTCAACACAACGGAGGAAGAACTAAGGAAAGGGAATTTTCAGTTCTTGATCCTATGACCTAGCTTTAACAATAAACACAATTATACTCCTTCCTTAAAGAGACAACATAGTTTTCTCAAACCTGTTTCTCTGTTATTCTCCTAATTTTGGGGAAGTGTATATACTGTCAGCCAGGCTCTAGCTAATTATTCAATTTGAATTTCTGTGTCAGTTTTCCAAACTAGGTTGTATATATATGTATAAAAACATCTCTGATATTTATTTCTCTGTGAGTGTAGGTAGAAAAGCAGTCTCTACAGTACATGATTTTTGAAAAAACTAGTATAAATGGGCAACATTGGGATCAGATTTTGTAATGTCCTTTCTTCCATCCCTTGAAAAATGCAAAAACCTTTTGTTATTTAATCAGACTTCTGTTCTAAACTTAGCACCTGTTTTCATAATGTTACCTTCCTCATTTCATTCCTGACTCACCATTTTTTTGTCACATTCAACAAATATCTTCTCTCCTCTCCACTCTCAAGGTCCTTCAATACTTATCTTCCTCTCATAAACTTATACAGTTAAACACATTGACCTTTAACATGTCACTTTATGCCCCCAATCCTTTAGTGATGCCAGTCTCTCCCATTTGCCTATTAAATTTTCAAGGAAGCATGCTGTTGCTCTGTCCCCTACAGCACCTGGGACTAAACCAGGACTTATTCTAAGTTCTTTGTCATATCTAATTTCAAAATACATTTGTGGCCTGTATCCCACTCCATACAGAGAATAAGACAAACCAAAACAAAAACTATATAGACAACAGATAGACAGATGGTTTACTAGGACCACTTACTTCCCTGCTGAATGAGACAGTTTTAACATTTGCCTGTTTGCCTCCTATCTGTCTGTTTATCTGTCATTTCTCCTTTTCTAAGACAATAAACTCTTTGTGGTAGGGACTATAATTTGTGTTTTCTTTAGTTCGGTGGTTTTTGTGAAAGGCAAAAAAGCTCTGCATTGGTCCTGCAGGATGTGCCACGGCCTGAGCAGTTTTCATGTTGCTTTAGCATTTTGCTAGTGTCAGTGATTTTTCCCTCACCTGCTTTACCTGAAGCTCCAGGAGCACCATTTTATGACTTGAAAGCTTGTTCCCTTCAAAAAATGAATGTGCCAAACACAAGCTAAGGATTATGGCTAACCCAATTAATATTTTAATAGCTGAATAGTCCAAATTACATATTAAAACAGAACAGCTTCATAAAGTTTGAACATACAGTTTGCATGTCTGTACAAAAACACCTACATGCTGGTGCTGGTGCCAATCCCTTTCCCCAACAAGAACTTCAGCCCGCCATGGTCCCTGAAGTTTGAGTTGTCTCTGGTCAGGTCCAGCCTGGGAGATTGTTGAGGGTAGGGTGGGTAGAGCCCTCAGCCACCCTGAGCATCACCCCAAAGGAGCAGTGGTCTGGCTGTGGTCATGATTTCTTCCTTATTCATCTGGAGTCCATGGAGCCTTACTTTCATCATATTTTAACCACACTGCAATCCTTCCCTCAGGCAGCCAACAGGATTTTCCTCCCCAAGACAGAAATCACATTTTCTGGGCTATGAAGTAGGGCAGTTTCGTATTAGCACTGTTAGAACTGGTCATGGTGGTAATAATAGTGGTAGTAGTAGTTTTTAGCCATCCTATTATATCCTAGAAAATACTAATGTCCTAATTGTAACCTTTGGTCTCCATTTATGATGTTCAAAGCATAGTGTGAATCACAAAGTCCTGAAGGGGTTCGCAATAAAACAATCCTGTTGAACCCAAACCAAATAAACAAACCCCAGTTGTGATAACGGTTATCTTAATCCTATATTTGATAAGAAAACATAAAAGGAAGCTCTTTGAATTAAATAAGAAGCACTGTTTCTTCAATAGGCTGTGTTTATTCTACAACAATATACGTAAAGCAGGACAAAAATACATCTAACTTTTAAAATAATCCATGTTCTCTTTCTTGGAATTATATAATAATATGTCTTATACAGCATGAGTATCTAGAAGGTCTTTCCTTGTCTTCAGAATTTTTAGAATTAAAATGTTGTGTATTATATTTATAATTAATATTAATGTAAAGACCTCAAGTGTTTGATGTTGTACTGTCTTATCTTCATGATAAAATTGTTCACACTCAGTAGTGACTGATTGAAAATTTAGAGTACATAAAAAGAAGGAAACAAAACAAATTAATCAATGAATATTCCAGATGTGAAGCAATTTGTAAGCAAGTGATGGCTTTGCTCATCAAGCTTGATCTCAGACACATTGCTGGAAGTTAACTTCCCACTCACGGGCCTGTGGAATGAGACATTTATGCAAGCCTGACATCAGTTCACTAGCTGGAAGGATTCAATGCACTTTTAATACCATACTTAAGCAGGTTTGATTACTTTAAGCATATATCTCAGATGCATCCACAAAAATAATAAAAAAAAATGCTGGGAAAGTAAAAATATATCCCTTATATTCCAAAACACAAAATAAAGTCAAAACTGATGGAAATCTATTTTTTATCAATTTTATCCTGCTGTCTTAGACAAAATGATCATATCTCAAGCAATGGAAACACAAGACAGCTGAGTAATTTTTCAGATTGATATATTTCCAGGTGAATAACAAAACTTTTCTGGAATTCAAGTCTTTCAAATTGCTTTCAGTATTTTATAATATGAACGGTATTTCTAATTCTAATTCCTTATCATTCTGTGCACTTTAATTGAATTTTCTCAGAAAAAATTACTTACAAAAAGCTATTTGTGGGAATTTTAAAGATATACAGAAACATCTTTATATATAAATATCTTGAATTTAAATTGTGAAAATCCTGTAATTATATGTGCAGTCATTGCAGATTTTTATATTCTTCAGTGAAATACAGGGCTGTAAAAATTGCAATTTATAAAATCATGATAAGAAAATATATGTGGTTGCTGTTTATCTGTTGGTGTTTCCTAACCTTTATTGTGGCTGACTTGATTTAACACCCAAGTGTGTGTCGTGCATTTTGGCAGAGATGGATGTATAACAGCTGTTATGTAAAATTATATAAAAACAAAAGTATCACCATTCAAGAGGCAAAATTGCTGTGCAGGAAAAACAGTCACTTATTTAGAAAATACGAACTGAAGATCACAGCTCTCCAAATATATATCTATTCTGTTACACAGTCATTCCAACAGGGCTGCTTTATCTAAATCTTCATGGCCAATGAAAAGTCAAGCTAAAAAAGTTTAAAGGTTTTTGGCTTTACAGAAACACTGAGGGGGAAAGGTCTGATGGAAAAAAAACACTCTACCTAGGACTGTCAGTCTAAGGATTCTCCTCTTTTTAAGAATGACACACAAAACTCTTCAAAGATTCTTGTGTAAATTTTCATAGGAGAATAGACCAATTTCCTGTTTTGTTTTTAAAGCAGGATTCATCAAAAGCAAGGAAAAATTTTTTATTAATCTCTGACTCTTTCTCTCCATTTTAGGATTTTATTTATTAAGAATAATATTGATATTTTTCAAACAGGGTTATATTTGACACTCTTAAATCTAGGAGCTTCTCATGGCTTAATTTTCCTAAATTTTATCCTTCTGTGAAATGAAATATTTGTATTTCTGATTTCTGAAGGAAAGGAAGTTAAACTGAGTATTTAGTTTTTCTCATTTTCTGTGAACCACAAAGTCACTGGTGACCCCCATCTAACTACTTTGTAAGCAGTAACAGATTGATTGTGAGTTGAAACAGTTTTCTTCCCTACTATTTGTCTTAATTTTGGATCCGGAAATGTGGTTTCTGGAAATTTGTATCTGGAAATGTGCTTAACCATCCCATGCAACTGAAATTTAGAAGAATACAACCACTGTATTAAAAACAGTTATTAATGAAAAGTTTAAAATATATGTTTAAGGCTAAAACAAGAAGAGAATTAATTCTCCATTTATTAAGGGAATACATTTACTCTCCTTACCAGTTCAGAGAATGCTATTTTTTTGTACTATTTTCTGGCAAAATTTGCTTAGGTTTTAAAATAATATTGTGTTGAATCATATGCACATACAGAAAACAAAATGCTGACTTTGTCATTATTGATTCAATTTCTAACTACACTAGATAAGACATTATGGTATTTCTGTAAGTTCTCATAGAGACATACCTAGTGCACTGCAGAATTTTTCAGCTTCACTTTACCTCAGTGAATAATAGCCTTCAAAAAAAATGAATTATCTCTGACATTCATATAAACATATCTGCAGCCTATTTCTAAACATGTAATTTATCTTTAAAGATGTTAGTAAAATAATTAGGCATCTAAAACATCCAACTGGAAGACTAATTAGATGAAAACATCATTTTGTACTTACGAAACATAGTATTTCTTTTCTTCTGCTAAAGAGAAATCCAGGAGAAAAAAACCCAAAAATCAATTGAAAATACGAAGAAACTTAAAAACTTCAAAGGCATTTATCATAGTGTCTGAAAGGAGGAAAAACCCTCAGCTCCATGGAAGAGAAAAAGGATCAAACATCTTAAGAAGTCAAGGGTTATTTCATTGGGATTGACTTTATGCTGGAATGTATTTACTTAAGTCAGTTTTCTATTAACATAATTCATTTCTCAAAACGTTTTTCCCCCTCATATATATCATTTCCTATTTCGATGAAAAGCTGGGAACAAGAATTTAGTACCAGATTTTGAGGTATTTGCCTTAGTCATCTTCTGATGTGAATATTTTATGACCCTTATATAGACCAAAAATTTATGGCTGCAGCTGGGTTGAATGACTGCAACCCAGGGATGGTTGATCACAGTCATGGATATGTATAATTTTTCTGCTGTTTATGAATCTCCAAACCATGCCTCAACTAAATCCTTTTGTTCACTGCAAGCTCCAATTTCCATGCCCCCAGTTCAGCTTGACACACTAACTGCCTTGCCCCTACTCTGTTTCCCCTATAGCTTTATAAATTATTCCAAATTCCCACTTCTAGACATTGACACAACTAAAAGAAAGAGTTATTTCTAGTTTTCCCAGGACTTTTATTCCATAGGCTATGAGTTCTTCATAGTTTGCCTTTTTATTGTCTTTCTTGCCTTCAATTTGTCTACATATATACTTTTAAAAAATAAATTGCAATTCAGGTCTGCCAAGAATTAAAGCTCAGAGTTTTGTGTTTGTTTATTTCTCATTCATATAAATTCTGATTTAAGAGTGGGTTCAGCTGCTAATGCATAAGATTGGAGTAAGTTCGAAGGGTTTTCAGCTCAAGAAGTTTTAAGTTTGTTGGACGGTAGGTTGTGTACACCACTGAAATTTTGTCTGTAATATTTTTATTCTGTGTGTTCTCATCATAGTAAATAATAGGTCAATATTTACTGAAAACCTATCCAGACTTTCAAGGGCAAAAGGTACCTGTTTTCAGAAGACCTAAAAAATTACAAACTATTTTTTATTACAAACAAATACAAATTACAAATATTACAAATTACAAACAAAAATTACAAAAAACAAATTATGTCACCACCTTCAAGATAATTGTCATTAACTGTGTTTGTGAACATAAGTGTATCTTTCAAAATTGAATAAATTATTTCAGTGCTAAAAGTGGCTCAAAGAAGAATGAAGTCTATTAAAAATTACTAACCTTCATTACAGGCAGTGTGTTCTTTGACAGGTAACTGTTCTTTAGTGGCTGAAGTAAATTGCTATCGGCCACCAAGTTTTTAAGAGAAGTCCAAATATTTTACTTACATTTGAAAAGTTTAGATTTATGTCAGCTGTATTAAATAAAAAAATCTCCTTGACTAACACTGCTCAAATATATGATATGTAATTTATGTCATAGCAAAGTTTTAAAGACTTTTTTTGAGATCTGATCCAGATTTGTTCATGCTATTATTTCTCAGAATTTCTATTTAGCCTGTAAAGTTGTAAAGAATTTTTGATCTAATAAGTATTTCAAAAATATTTTTTACACAGCTTGTCTTTTTCTCTTTTGCTTAGCTTTAAGCACAATTCTTGCACACGACTTGGAATTGTATAGTGCTGGGAAGAGGCTGGATATGATTATGGCTTCATCACTTCCATAAAATATACCATCTTTCATTTATTAATATCCTATGAAGAATAATTATAAATAATTTAAGATCTGTTTCTCTAACAAAGCATCAGACTGCATTCAATGGTACAATTTCTTTTGTCATGTGTGTTTTTTTACTTATTGGCATAACCTTCCCAGATCTTAGTATAATATATTCAAAATTCTTCTGTGGCAGTAAGGATCACTTGCATGTTGATCCTTACTGCCAAGAAGTTGCAAGAAGAAGTTGCAATAGAGGCACGTTAATGCACAATCCATTTTAAGTCCCATATCAGTATATGTAGTTTTCTCAAAATCTCTATGATTAAATATATCACTGTTAAGATATTCACTGTGAATATCTTGAAACAATTACAAATGCTCGTTTGGAATTATATATTTTTAAGAATCAAAAATATGCTCTAAACCTACTTTCACTTCATCCTTCCTATGTGCTGCATGAAAAAGGAACTACATACACTAACTCTTTAAATAACTTGAAATAAGAAGACTGGATCAAATTTTGATTCATTGGTTGTTGTTTTGGTTTTGTGTCAATGTATAATAAAATATATACACCAGAAAAACAAACAAACAAACAAAAAAAAAACAAAAACAAAAACAAACAGAATTGGGTTTATAGGAACATCATGAAGTCCAAAAAAGGGAATTGCAAAATCCTGCACCTGGGGAACAACCCCAGTACCAGTATATGCTGGAGGCTGCATGACTGAAAAGGCTGGAAGGACCTTGGGACACTGATGGGCACAAAGTTGAATAGGAGCCACCAATGTGCCCTTCTGTCAAAGTCAGCTAAATGTACCCTTGATTGCATTAGGAAGAGCATTGTCAACACAGCAAGGGAGGTGATCCCTCCCCTTTGCCTAGCACTGATTAGGCCAAACCTGAAATGTTATGTGCCTGGATCCTCAATAAAACAGAGAGACAGGAGTCTATGAAAAACCATGAAGATTATTAGGAGGCTAGAATGTCTCTCCTGTGAGAAATATCTGAGAAAGCTGTGACTATTCATCCAGGAAATAAAAGGCCCAGAAAGGATCAGATCAATGCATGCAAATACTTGGAGGGAGGGTGCAAAAAAGACTTCCAGGCTTGTTCTCTGGTTCCCAGTGACAGGATCAGAGGCAACAGGCACAAAGTAGGACACAGTACATCTGACATCTGAGTATCAGAAGACATTTTGCACTTTGGGGGTAGCACAGGTTGGCCAGGAAGGTTGCGGAGTCTCCATCCTTGAACATATTCAAGAGCTCTACTTGAACAGGGGGCTCCTTCCAACTTCAACCACTCTTTAATTCTGAAAATATAATTAAATGTTATACATGCAGCAACTTTACATTTCAGTACTAAGTAACAAATAACAGCATTTTACTAAGCTTTATAACAACCTCTTACATGATACCTGTTTTCATTTATGGTTTGGAAAATATAATCTAGTGATTCTGTACACACACACACACCTTTCACAGAGTCCTGTGGAGTTTTCCAGAACTTCTAAACTACAATTTGGTCTGTAACTTGGGTTTCAATTTTCACTTTTTCCCATCAACTTAGGCTTGGTACTTTATGCTCTGACTTCTTGTGTTTAGAAGAGCTGCCTTTTGTTTTCTGATGTTGCAATGTTAATCAGCAAGAGGGGATTGTTTTAGGTGAAAGGGAAAA
>WEIU01003017.1:0-13018 GCA_013389925.1 Aegithalos caudatus
AAGGCTTCTGAAATGCAACAGCTCAAATATCTTACTACTACTGTGCTCCTCCTGTTTGCCTNCAGCACACACACACCACAGGAGGGGTAAACTCCTTTTTTATTTGGTCTAAAGAAAAATAACACCACAGAATTCAACACTGTTCAAAACACATACAATTTAACAACAAGCAAGCTTGTCGCTTCTCTTTTCTCAAACTGCTGGTCACAAATCACTATCAACTCAAGTCAGTTATACTCTGCGCTGCTTTTATTGCAGCTAGGATGCATTAACTCTTGCCGAGCTGTGATCAGGGTACAGATAGGGATTCTGCAAAATACCAACCAGACTTCGGCAGAGGTTTCAGATTCCACACTATACCAAGGGTTGTGCAAATCACAGTTAGAGTTCGTTCTAAAGCCTTCTGAACTACAGACCAAGATTCTTCTGCTTTTTGACTTAAAATATTGCAGGGGGCAGCGTGAGCTGTTTCAGCTGCGTACCTTAACACTACAAATCTTTCAGCTACCTCCGCCAGTGCTAGACGTGAGCTCTGGGCTCTGCTCTTTCTACACAGTCAAAGCTACCAGGTTGGGTTTTTCTCCTCTACTGAAACACAACCTCAAACATTGACAATTTTGGACTCAGAAACAAATAGCTGCGAGTTCCTCATGACCCCAAACACACTCAGCCAAGGGTTTTATCAAGGTCTTGCCAAAAATTCCACAGACTTCAGCAGGGGCACAACACAAATCCCTCCGCATGGGGGGGGAGGGGGTTGTGGGGGGGGTGTCGCTCCGATTCCACACTGGCTTTCCGCTTCTCCGTGGCTAGGGATCATTAGCACTCTGCCCCACAGTAGTAACTGCAAGCCTTACAAACACCTAAATGCATTCCCTCTCAATGAAAACAAACACCCCCCCCCACCAAACTTTTCAGGGTTTTACAGGGAACTAAAAAACCCCGCAACCTGAGACTGCAAAGCCTGTATTCCCCCGCTGGTTGCTAGGGAAACCTGAATCACTCCCCTGGTCGCTGGGGCTTTGCCCGACTAATTTCAAACTCCTCTTATGCCATTCACTCCTTCCAAACTCAAAATAAACAACTTAGACACACACAATTAATCCTTTTGCTTAACAATATGCCAGTCAAAATCTTGCTGCTAACATACACTTTGCCTAAGCACGCACACACACACACACAGCCTAACTTTCCTCCACAGTCTAAGCACTCTAAATCCTTCCACTCTTTCGGTGGAGGTATCCCTCCGCTAGTCAGGCGGGGATTTTAAAATCCCTTAACAACCTCAAACGTACAATATCTTCAAAAGCACTTACGAGACACTACTAACATACTTCAAAGCACACAAATCCAAATGCCTACAATGCAAACCTTCAGAAACCACAACACACACAGTGCAGCAATAATTTTCACAGCCTTAGCACACAAAAATCAGAAATACTCACAAAACACAGATCTACCGCACTACACACAGACATCTGGCGCACGCACGACCGCAATTATGACCTTCCACAACCTACAACGGGACCTCCTGCATCCCGATACTTGCGGCTAGCCCCTCAAATTATGGATTACCAAGCCACCTTTAAACCACAAACTACACCGGAGCTGCCGCTGCTCCTAAGCCACCATAAAACCGGCGATTTTCACTGCAGCCACTGCTCCTGCCTCGGGACACAGATTACCAAACCACTAATACCAGACTCTGTGGAGCTCTTACAAACAAACCCAGATAGGCATATGTTACGCACAGGGCGTCCCCTGTGTCTTACTAACTGCCTGTATCAAAGGTACCTCTTTTCAATTATAAACATACCTTTTGTCCGTAGTTCCAGCAGGCTCTGGTCTATCTCCGGGTGGTCAGGGGGACGCAGGAGCCCTCTTTGCAGAAAATTCCGGGTGGGCGCCCAGAGGGGTCCCGGACCTCACTGGCCCCATGGCCAGAAAGAGCAGATTGTCCTGCCACGGTCGCCAGAAATAATTTATTTAAAAAATACGGATATTGATCTAATATCGATATCCAACTATGATGGACAAAAACTCTCTAACAGCTTAAGTTAGAAAGTGTATGCTTATTGCGACGCTGGGCAGCACGTGGGATAACTTCCTAATGCGCACTGCGATTTACAGAAAATCCCAGTGTCTTTATTTACAGAAGTATTGAATACTCAAAACACAAATGCATATTCATAACCCCGGTAACTCCCATTCTCCGCTTCGTATGGTAATTAACTGAAAAGCTATTAAGCATGTGTAGTTTGTTCTTTGATATGGGTCAGTGGGTCCATTCTGGGGAGGGGTCACCAAAATGAGGAGGTAAAATGAGTCTTCCTCATTCTCACCCTTTTACCTTTTCAATGTATACGTGACAAATGAATCCTTGGTAGAACTTATAGTTTCCTGTGTTCAATGGGTTTTTCAAGCGTGGGAAGTCCGCAACTGTTTTGTGTCCTTGAGATTTGTTTACTACATTTTGTTTTTCATTACAAGCACAGCTACACAAACATAAGGTTGACAAGCAATGAGTTACTAGATCCGGGATGGCTTATCTAAGATCCGGCTTCTGTTAGCTGTAAACAATGCTTATCTACCTACTTAAGCTAATTCAGCAACTTAACTTTCCTAAAATCCTTAATTCTTCAAAATGAATGTTTCATTAGGGCTACCAGTTTTAAGCTTGTGCAATTCAGGAAGCCATGTGACTTACCCACATAATTTATTAGAGTTGGTGTGCCAAGCAGAAAGTATCGGCATGTCTTTTGAGGTAGGTCAACATTTAAAAATATAAATGTACAAGATACTTAGCCAGTAGCAAAATTCTCTATAGTTCAAAGGAGCTTGTCTCTCAGGTCAGGAGGAAAAAAACATTGTAGTTTGGGGACTATTGTTTACTAACGGGAGCACTGGATAAAGGCTCAGGGGATGTGGATTCTGGCCTTGGCTCTGCTGCTTTTTGTCAGGTAACCTTATAAGTTTTTAATTTGCTGTCATTTTTCAGTCTATAAATTGAGATGCTTTTTTGTAAGGTGTAGGATAATGCAATTTCTTCACATCAGTGGTATAAGCTGTATTATTTGTTTAGGGAGTAAGTTTAAGGTATTGTTCCTGTTGGAGTATCAGTGATGTGGAAAGCAAGTTTATGGGTGAAAAAATATTGGAATTTGTGCAAGTTAAAGTTACTGTTGGTCCTCATTAGGATTGTCTTAATAGTAAGCAGGAAGAATCAGAATCAAAAATAACTGTTAAAGCTTGCTTGATTTTTATATGCCATTTATTGTTTGTCAGGTTTACAACTGATGCTAGGACTGCTGAGTTTTAAGCAAATGAAAAAGAGCTACTCCTGAGTACTTTAGTGACTTACCTGCTCAGTGAATCCTGGTATAAAGCTCTAACTAGTTAGAATAATATCTGTATCTGGCACTTCATGCTGCCATTAAGAAGACATATTAGTCACTCAAGAAAAATGTTGAGTCTGCTTTATTGTCAATACTGAGCCCCAAATTATCTCATAAATAGTACTTATTTTCCCTCCAGTAATGGAATCAAGGCTTTAATTGGCTTCAGTAAATTCTAAACTATTCCTTGTTTACTGTGGTAATTTGCTTTTATATCAGGCCAGCTATTCAGTGTGACAAAGATTCCTCTCCTCATATTTTTCTTCTGTAGAAGTTAGCCAATTTAGTTTTCTTGGGACTGTAACAAAACAGCTGAGTGCTGTTTTTACTGGTGTGAATGTTTTATGACAACCAGAGCAATTTTACAGAAAAAAACCCCTTCCTGCTTATGTTGCTCAAGCAGATAGCTTACCAAGAACTTCTAGGATAAACAACATACCTCAGTTCTTTTATTGTTGAAGCTTTGAACACTAATAGCTAGTTATTCGTCTCCCTACTGGTTTAATCCTGCTTGTAATTTATACCTGCTAATTTAATACAAGTAACTTCCCATGTCTTGTTTACTACTTGTTTTTGTTTCCTTAGTCTGACTGAGTTGCAGTGCTGATTGGTGGACAACTAAAATTTACTGTATAAAATGCTGTAGTCTCATAATGAACAACATTCTTTGGCTTGTCATGCTGTATTATTTGAAGCTGACCAGCAGGATACAAGAGAACAGTCGAGAGCAGGAGTAAGTTCACATCTTGCTCCATATGCTTAAAAATTTGCAGAAGAACAATGAGATTGGGAAAATCCCCTTGAACAAATGCTGCACAGTAATGTGACTTGAGCATTTGTTCAGGAAAGATTCCCCAAATTGTGGCTTTTTATTCTGAAATGTACGGGCAAATTTTAGTAGGTCTGGAATTGAGAGTTTTCACTTAGAATCTGCCTGTAATTGTAGATAAACTGACCATTTCTTCGGATGCTTGGGTTGCCTTTTCTTGGGTATTGGATGGAAAAAAACCTGATGCAAAAGAAGTATACTCTAGGTTTTGCTTAAATGTGCAATTTTAAAGTTATTGTTTAGTTGAACTGGTAAGTTACATTCCAGAGCTGGTTTTCACTTCCTCTTAGTTTTGTGGGAGGGTAAAAATCATGTTCCTCTGATATTTTAAATAATTGTATGATGCAGTAACGCCACGGAGAGACGCAACAGAGATGACGGAGTCAGAGCGAGAGGAGAAAAAGTGGAGTTTACTTTTTTGATTTCACCTTATATACATTTCACAGAAATGGACCACATTGGAAGACAGAGGTTCAACCTCTTCAATTCCACTGGTCTGAGAAGGTGTCTATCAATTGTCCCTCCTAACTGGAGGAATGTAAACAATAGTATTGTTTATAGAAAATGTGTGAGAAACTGACTCCTAAATATGTAAACAATCAGAAGGCGAAAAGAACAGAAAAGAACAGGGCGACAATTGTACCTCTGTCACTATAGGACACACAATGAATGACACGCACACAGTTCTCATCTGAACACAAAAAAGGGGAAGGTTATTTTCCTACTTGGATTTATATAGATCTCGGACAGTGACCATGGATTGGAGAATGGGGTTGTCGCCTCTCCAACCACACTGGTCAAACCAAAAGTCCATCAATTGTCCCTCCTCTAGAGAGGAATGGTAAACAAGAACTTTGTTTACATGACAGTCCATGAGAAACTCCATTACAAGAATGTAAACATCTCACCCTTTTCAGTTAAAAAAAAAAAGAAAAAGAAAAAAGAAAAATGAACACTGTTTAGTGTCTGCTTGTGGAGGGACCACCGGAGTGATCACTCGTGTCGTCTGCATCTGAGTCATCACTCGATGGTTCATCCACTTGATGACTTTCACTTTGGTCACGGTTTCCAGGTTGCCTATTGGCCGGATTTTGCCTTTGCGGTCGCAGGTCAGGTCAGGACGAACACACTTCGCAGGTACCCAGCGTAGCCCAGTATCTGTGGATACAGATGCATACCCACGCCCCAAAGCGATAAGGTCATTGGGACCTTCCCACTGTTTGGTGACTAAATTCCGCACCTGAACCTTTGCTCGAGGTTGATACGTCTCGTCCGAAGCCTGTAATGAAAGGTGATGGTTCAGAATTACAGGATTACTACAATTCTGCGGCACCGTAAGGTGATTGATGGTATACAAAGCTTTTGCCAACCGACTGTGCGGGGTTTCACCCTGCATTCCCCGTTTTTGTTTTTGAAGAACCCGCTTTAGAGTACCATGAGTGCGTTCTACAATAGCTTGACCAGTCGGAGAATGTGGGATACCAAACTTGTGTGACACACCCCACAACTGCAGGAACTGCCGCACCTTCTGCGAGGCATAAGCAGGACCAATGTCAGCTTTTACAGCAGAAGGTATGCCTAGAACGGCAAAGGCCTGCCTCCAGTGGGCAATGACATCGTGGGTCTTTTCTCCAGTGTGAGCAGAGGCCCACATTGCAGAGAAGGTGTCGACAGTGAGATGCACGTACTTGAGCCGGCTGAACTCGGCGACTTGTGTGACATCAATCTACCAAAGCTCCAAGGCCCTAAGGCCCCTGGGGTTTACCCCTGCCGGCAAGGGTGCAGCAAGCGGATGACAGTTGTCACACGACTCGGCAATGTCATGGGCCTCGGTGTCAACTGAAACTGCTTCTGCAGAGTATGTGCATTCTGATGGGAAAACCCATGCAGTGCCTTGGCCTGCGCGAGTGTATCAGGCTGAGGTGCTACCCACGCTGGGTTAGCCAACTTGTCAGCCCTCGCGTTACCTTCTGTTACAAACCCGGGCAAATTGGTATGACTCCTCACATGCAGAACGTAGTACGGATGAACCCATGCCTGAATGGCACACCACAGGGTCTTCAGCAAATGAAACAAAGCAGCATTGCTGACTTCCTTCAAAACTGAATGACCCAGCGGCTGTGCTATGTCTGCCACATAGGCGGAATCCGTGGCCAAACTGAAAGGTTCCTGGGAAAATTTTTGAAATGCCATGACAGCAGCCTTCAATTCAACCAATTGGGCTGACCCATCCTCATGACCTTCCATAACCTGCCACGCAGATCCATCCCTCCAAGTAATAATGGCCTTCCTGAACCGTCAGTGAAGACGGTGGGTCCTTGCACTGGCTTCTGGCTAGTTTTGGGCCGCAAAGAAATCCCTGTGTGCTTTGCCACTTTCAGTGGCTTGTGGCTGGGCAGATGATAAGTGATCTGCCCTGAAAAGTTTTCCAGAGCACTTTCCAAAGAAATGCTGTTCACAAAGCTCCAGTCAAAGTCCTCCCGCTGCACTGGAAGTACGATCTTTGCGGGATCTGCACCCATCAATTGCAAACACTGTTGTCGGCATTTGATTATCAAACGAGCGATCAGCTCAAACAATGCGGTTGCCATCTTCTGTGGCTGATGGGGCAGGAAGACCCATTCCAAGACGTGCAAGGAATCGGACCATTTGTCACTCCATTGGCCAATGATGCCTGTGGGATGCAAATCTGGGGTGGTGATGAAAATAGTGACATCAACGGAGGGGTCAATTCGATAGACTTGGCGAGCAGAAACAGCTCGTTGAACCTCCTCCAGCACCTGACGTGCCTCAGGGGTCAATGTACGAGGCGACTTCAAATCAGAGTCTCCCTTTAACAAATCAAACAAAGGAGACAGTTGTGCCATGGTCAGTCGCAAATATGGATGCAACCAGGTGATGACACCCACCAGTTTCTGGGCATCATTCAGTGTCTTCACCGAATGCACGAATTGCACCTCTTGGTGTTGGACCATTCGTTCCAAAATTTTGACCCCCAAATATTTCCATGGAGGTTGTTGCTGAACCTTTTCTGGAGCCACCTGCAGCCCATGAGAGTGCAAAGCACGGAGCAACTGAGGCTGTGTCCTCAGCAGTTCATCCTGAGTGGGTGCTGCAACCAGGATATCATCCATATAGTGATAAAAATGAGCACCAGGAAACTGCTTGCGAACTCCAGACAAGGCTTGAGCCACATACTGTTGGTATATGGCTGGGGAATTGCGCATGCCTTGTGACAAAACCCTCCATTGATATCTCTGTGCAGGCTCAGGATTGTTAATTGCTGGCACTGTGAAGGCAAATTTTGGTTTGTCATTGGGATGCAAAGGAATTGTAAAGAAACAATCCTTCAGATCCACGATGAGGACCGGCCAATCTGCGGGAAGCATGGTGGGCGACGGCATACCAGCCTGCAATGTCCCCATGCTTTCCATCGCGGCATTGACTTTCCGGAGGTCTTGTAACAACCTCCATTTCTCGTTGATACAGAAGACAGGAGTGTTCTAGGGTCTTGTAGAAGGCTCCAGATGACCCTGGTCCAATTGCTCCTGGACCAAGTTACGAAGGATGACTAGTTTATCTTGACAGAGGGCCCACTGGTTCTCCCAAACGGCTTTGCCCACCAGCCACTGTATAGGAGGCATAGGGCACTCTGTGCCCTTCATCGCAGTGGCCCCCATCAAAAATCCATCCCGATGCACACCTTCAACACAGCTAGAATGTCCCTCCCCCAGAGATTGGTAGTAGTTACAGTGACATGAGGCCAAATCATGGCCTTCTGTCCCTCTGGGTTCATGATCATCACGGGGTGCTGGCTCATGTGGCATTGCGCCATTCCTCCCAATCCCGCGACAGGCGTCTCCACCGGATCCAAGGGCCACTCGGGGGGGCCAAGCAGCAAGGGAGATAACCGTGATGTCCGTGCTGCTGTCAAGGAGCCCGTGGAGGCGGATCTCTGGCGGTGTTGCACCAGGGATGGATAGGGTACGCAGCATCTCAGGACATTTTCTGGTCAGGACAGTGCTCCAGTGGACCTGAGGGGGCCCAGTGGATCCAAAGCCGCTGTCTCCTCACAACTGGGTCTCTGTCCTGCAAACAGAAGACTTAAAATGCAGAAGTTGAGCAATTCTGGTCTTTTCAGGGATAGTGACGGGGTGNGGGTGTGGAAACCATGGCACAAATTTGTCCTGTGTAATCTGCATCAATGAGTCCCAGATGCACAATGATACCCTGAATGGTGGCACTAGATCTCCCCATGAGGAGAGCACTCATGCCCTCACCCACGGGATCAAAGGCATCTAGTTGGACTTTGTGCACTTTGCAAGAGTCTAAGATGACTGTGTCTGCTGTGCAGGCATCAAGACCTGCTGAGCCACAGGTGCTGGCTGCAAGCTGGCCAAGCAGACCTCCATCTGCTCTGGGGCTTGGAGAGAAGCTTGTGTCTGGGTGTGTCTCCCCTTCGCGCTCCACTTCCCGTTTCCTGAGCTCAACAAAGGCTGACCATTGGCGTGAACCGTTGCCTTACACTATGGTTTGGCCTTCCACACCGACCACACAAAAATGAGGGAGTCACCCTCTGCATTTTTTTTCCCTGTTTCTTGCTGGCCTGAGCATTTCCCTGCTTTCGCTGCCCTCCCTGCGGCCCTTTCCAGACCGGCCGCAGAGCAGTAGCCACGGCAGCCACCTTACAACCTGTGGTGCCTACCTTTGCACAGGCCTCGGCCATTTGCGGTACAGAAGGATCACCAGGAACGGCCTCAATGATTTTCCTACAATCAGCATTACAGTTACTTCTCACAAGGTGCTTGAGCAAAAACATCCTCGCAGCCTGATCGTCGACCTGCCTCTCCACAGAGGCAGTCTGCCTCTCTGCAAATCTCAGGATGGATTCCTCAGCCCTCTGGACAACAGTCACAAAGGACTCCTTTGAAGCAGCCATTTCTATGGTTTGAACCAACGCTGCCATGACCCTTTTCTGTCACTGTTCGAGCACAAGAGGGGCAAAGGCACCCTGCCTGTTAAGATCAGCAAAATTGCCTGCACCCAGCAGCACATCGCTTCCAATCACACGCCTGGGATCCTGTGGATCCAACGTAGTATTTTGCGCTACAACTCTGGCTGCCAGCTGAGTCCATTTAGATCCCGTGCAGCGTGGGATGGGAAGGAACCATGGTGGGGGCAGGAAGCAGCGTGGGGCCACTAGAGCCTGGGCCAGGCCCTGCCCCACAAGCGTCACCACCTGCCACACCTGGCGGGGGCGGCACTGGAAGGGGAGCGGCCGGGATCGCCCCTAGCAGGGTCCCCCCCCAGGACATGGGAGCCCACAGCAGGCACCGCCCACTCTGCGCAGAGCATAACAGCCTGCCCGCTCACTGGGGCTGGGTCAGACAGAAGATCAATCAAAACCCCGCCCTTGGGCCTCCATTGCCTGCGCAAGGGCGGCGGGTAGCGCAGAGCCAGGCGCAGCCAACACCGGTGGGGGGGGGGGGGGGGGGCTGTAGCTCCACCTTCAGGCAGACGCAGTTCCACGCCCACCACCCCAAGGGGGTACCTTGTAGCAGTGCCACAATGGGGATGGTGTGTCGTCACTGAATCACGCTTCAGCAGAGGCACGGGCTGAGCCAGCAATTCCTCACACCTCCGCAGCGACGGGAAGGTGCAGAGGGAGGGCACTTCCCTGTGTTCTTCCGCCTCTGAGGTGCAGGGATGGGCGGGGCCGGTACAGCTGGCTGCATGGGACCCCCAGAAGCCTGCAGGTTCCCGCCCATTTGCCGGTCGGCTGGCACCAGCTGGCAGGGAGCCCAGTTCTCTCCCAGGGAACCAAGCCCATGATCAGGGATGGAAATATCTCCCAGTGCAGGGGCTTGGGGGGGAGGGCTCTGCCGGGTGCCCAGACCCGAGATCCTCGGCTTCGGAGATATCATCTGAGGGAGCTCCATCCTCCCCCTCTGCCTCACTGTTTGCCTCGGAAGGATCCCCTGGAGAACTGTGTGCATCTACAGAAACCTCAGAACTGGTGGGTCCGTAACCCTGTAAAACTATGTCAAAATGTTTCTAGCATATCACCAACTTTAACACATCTGCACTGTATTCTGCAGACAAAATCTGGAGCAAATGGTCATCTAATAGACCCCAAGCTTCCTGAGCAAAAGCTTTTTCCATCGTTGGAAAAAATCCATTTTCTTTCTTATTTCTTATTTCTGGAAATCGTCCCCAGAAACGGAAGCTTGCTTTCTCTCTAGCATGTCCGACCGGATGTCCAAGACCAATGCATCTTCTGCGGAGAGTGCTGGAACTATCGTTTTTACAAAGGCTACAAACAAACCCTCGCTAGCTTNGACACACAATGAATGACACGCACACAGTTCTTGTCCGGGCACAAAAAAGGGGAAGGTTATTTTCCTACTTGGATTTATATAGATCTCGGACAGTGACCATGGATTGGAGGGTGAGGTTGTCACCTCTCCAACCACACCGGTCAAACCAAAAGTCCATCAATTGTCCCTCCTCTAGAGAGGAATGGCAAACAAGAACTTTGTTTACATGACAGTCCGTGAGAAACTCCATTACAAGAATGTAAACATCAGAAGGCTGAAAAAGATCAGGGGGACATACCTCATGCTGTAGTTTTGCAATTTCGAACATGAAGAAAGGCTGACAACTGGCATGGAATCTTGCAGCTTTGTGCCATGGAAAGTTGTGTTTGAAACAATGTTTGACTCTCAGGTTTTTGGTTGAAGTCTTTTCTGCTTATTAGAGAACTCAAATGTTGATTTCATGGACTCCAACTACATTTTCCAAGATTAGCCTCTGAACCTTGCTGTGCTAGTGTAAGCCTACAGCAGTGCAGCCTCTAATCACCAAAGCCTATTGACAGTTCTTTACTGTCTTTCTGTGATAAATCTCCTCTTCTGTTATGGGCGGGGGGGAAGAATTTGAATATAAAATTAACAGCCATATCAGGGAAAGAATTCAAGTGTGTCCATACTGATGAATTCCACAAAGTTAATAATGAAAATACCTTTTTCATCCCTTGGTATTTAAATTTTGAGTGTCTAATGTTTGGCTTGTCCCATGTACCTGTCTTGCAGACTGATGCCTTGCCTAAACATAGTAATGAAAAATCAATGTTTTGCTGTCACCTATGCATCTCAAATTAGGTGAATGTAGTAAGAGAACAGAAGGCCTTGTACCTGTTGCAGGCTGCATTGGTGGCAGCCATTTAAAAAAAATGCTGTAATAAGCTGTTTAATGATAAGAAGTTTTTATTTCAACCCAGTGTCAGTGCATCTCATCATATGGGAAACCTTCAATGTTTTGGCCAACAACCACAGACATTCCAATAAGGGTTTAAACAGCTCTCCTTCCAGCAAGAAGGCATATAACTGTTTATTTGAATATTAATGTTCCTCAAGCCTTTGAAACTCCCATCTTTTTGGCTGCAATAGGACAGAGAGAGAGAGAGCAGAGTAACTGCCACCTCAGCAGAGGGCAAATGATGGTAGAGCATGGTTGACTCCTGCTAGGTGGAGTGAGGAAAAGAAATTGTTGGATGTCCTGGGAAACTGCTTTAACTGTTAAGCACTTGCATGTGAAGCAAGAGCACTTGTGGGTATCATCTTCAGATGCATGTTCTGGGTGTGAATTGTGAGCAAGATTCTTGAAGGCTTCAGGACTTGTCTGTGATCTTAATACGTCCTTTCTGGCTACCTGTAGGCAGTGCAGCTCAGGAAATAGATTTTGATTCTTGTTCTACAGGTGTCTCCTGCATACTCAGTTTTCTGTCAACAATATCAAATATGGGGTCCTGTGTTATGTTCTGGGCCTGAGGAGAGCAGGGTCCTGTAGTTAGATGTAGCGTTGTTTGGATTTATTTTATAAGTGTTATAATAGCGTTTATTGTAAACTGTAATTTTAGCTTAGCCGGTTAGATATTTTGTAGCAGGGCCCCCTGTCCTTATCAGAAGTTGATAAGAGTTGCCAAGACAACCCAGGCCTTTGCCCAGACACTGTTTTCTATTGGTCCCTTCCTAAGATCATTCTCTACCCATCCTTTGTAATGTATCTTTCCCCCTCTGTCCATCAATCATTTTCAAGGTCTAGAGGTTCGGCCAGTGGTTGGTGGACACCCAGAGCACACCACCCCAATTTAGCTTGATTTGTTCTTGTTTAGGTAATTCTGTTGGCATTTGCCACCTTGCCTTGTTTTATTGGTTTACAACTTGTATCCACCCCCTGGAACGGCACTGGTAAAACCCCCCTACGTCTCTCAGGTTCGGGGTCTCTCTCTTTGGAAGCTCTGAGCCTGGGACCAGGGTTTTTCCCCTGTGTTTCCCCGAATAAAATCTGCTCCCAAAGCCTCGAGAGAGTCCCCTCTTTCTGACCACGGCCGTGACAGCGGAGGTAACAGTGCTGCAGAGCCAAGAACCCACACAAAGGTGCTGTTGGAGCGCAGCCAGAGCTGCTGGTGGTCAGCCAGGTGAGGCTGACCCCAGAGACAGAGCTGCGCACCGCAACAATTAGACTCCTTGGCTAAGTTGCTTTCTTGATTTTTGCCTTAGCAAAAACACATAAGGTAATATAATATAATATAATATACTAATAATATAATATAATATAATATAATATAATATTAGTATAGTATAGTATAATACGTCAGCAAACATGCTAAGTTAATTTTAAAAATAAAATGCTGACCCAAATTGACCCAAGGGATATTCCATACCATGTGATGTCAGGTCAGATATAAAAGCTGAGGAAGCAGGGGGCATTTGTTATTTACAATGTTTGTCTT
>WEIU01003018.1:6707-33938 GCA_013389925.1 Aegithalos caudatus
TATCAATAGACTGTGTGTTGGATAGGCTGCATAAGAAGCCCACAGTAAGACGCTGTCAATAGGCGGTCTACTTGTAAACTTTCACAGTCCCTTTTACAGATTCATGGTAGTGCAGAAATCATGAAAATAGGAGAAAAAACAAATATTACAGAATACCTGCTGCAAGAGGTAGACTTTTGGAAAGAAAAGGAAGAGTAATGTCCTCTTCATTAATCTCTCAAGTTCCTTAAAAGGATGTGAAGCACAGTCTGCTGTACATATGTTGTAGATTTTATGTAAGAGACTTTGTGAGAAATATTTTCAGAGCCTGCTGGGATATAGTCAGGATTATGGCAATTTCCCATAAGAACATGTGTTTACCAGCTACAGCTTCCTTCTGAAACACTATTAAAGAATTACTTTCATGAAGGGTTGGGTTTTTTTCTGTTTGAACAGGCAGAACAAACAGGATATTTTGGTCATAATGAGCAGCATAATGAAATGATAAGTACAGTCTAATTGCAGTTGTTTATGTCATGATTATGCAAACAATTATTTTGATAGGTATTTCTGTTTCTACATATGCTAAAAAGCCCTTAAACAGCATTATCTCTTTTTTGTTCTTATCTCTGCTAAATAGTTCAATATATTAAAAGGACACTAGAATGAAAAAGCATTGAAACCCTGCCAACCTAGAAAAATTGGTCCTCATCTCTGCCTTGGATTTAGTTCTCAGTGTTGGATATCTTACATTACTAACATTATGATATCCTGTGTTTGAAACATAAATTTCCAATTAGGGAGTTCCACACACATTTACAAACTAGCAAAGTATTAGAAAATAAATGCTTAGAGGAAGAAGTCATTGTTAGTATAGAAGCCACCAATATTGGTCCATATATCAGAGACCTGCTTGAAAGAATCCTATGGGTATAGCCCTGGAAAGAAGAGTTGGAAAGTGCTTGTTGATTATAGAAAGGCCTAGGTTGGGAGGGACCTTAAGGATCATGGGCATGGTGGGATACACCCCAGAATAATGAGGGAACTGGCAAAAGAACTTGCCAAACCACTCTCAATCACTTAACAGCAGTCCTGTTTTAGCGGAGAAGTTCCAGCTGACTGGAAAATAGGAAATATAGAGCCCATTTACAAGAAGGGTTCGAAGAATAATCCAGAGAGCTATAGGCTTGTCAGCCTGTCATGGGTGGGAGTGGGAGCTTCAGACAAAGTTTATTAGAGAAGCTGTCCTGTTAAGTCATGAGGTGCAGAAAAGGACCTCCTTGCTTTCTAAACTCCTCATAAGAAAAGCCTGCGTGCCGCTGAATCCAATCTTAGCCCCAGACTTTTGTCAAGAGCTTAAATAACCTTGTCTCACAGAATTAAAGGAAACACATCAGATGTATATATATAAAATGTATTATTTATGATGACAAATGATCAGACAAAAACTTACTACACTTACTAAAACCAGTAGCATATAGTATAAGATAGGATAGTATGCTATATCAAAGCAATTATATTAAAGCTATCAAACAGAAAGTTAATAACTGGAGATTGATGTAACTCACCATACCAATGCTTGTGGGCAGATCTCTTTCTCTCAGCCTTCAGGAGTATCCTTGAAGGGGCATTCCCACTTTAGGGGAGGAAACTTCATACCCACAGCAAGAAGGAATATGTTAGAAGAACCTGACCGTGTAAGAGGACTAGACCTTTATAGTATAAAGTGGTTGATTGCCAGTCATATGTCTCCAGTTGCCTCAGTAATCAGGATGTTAATTTGGGTTTCATGAACCAGACAGGTCTTAGTATAATTGAACACCAAAAGCAGCACGTGACTCCACCTCTCAATACAGTACTGACAGCCTTGCAAATAGGATATTGTCCAGTGGCTGAACCACATTCCAGGGCAGAACATCCTGCTACTCATCCTATCCTTGGTCCTGGGCAAAGTTTTGGATGAAGTCGTCCTGAGTGCCCTTGCATAGCACATGTACGACAACCAGAGAATCAAGCCTAGCCAGTGTGAGTTATGAAATGAAGCTCCTGCTTGGCCAGTCTGATTCACCTTCTATGACAAAGTGACATGCTTAGTAGTTGAAGGGACAGCTGTGGACATCATATATCTAGACTTCAGTGAAGCCTTCATAGCCATCTCCCACAGTATCATCCTAGAAAAACTGGCTGCTTGTGGCTTGGATGGGTGTATTCTTAACTGGGTAAAAACCAGGCTGGATGGCTGAGCCCAGAGAGCTGTGGTGAATGGCAAAAATCCAGTTGTCTGTTGGTCCTTAGCATGTTCCCCAGGGCTCTGTTTTGGGGCCAGTCCTGTTTAACATCTTTATTGATGATCTGGATGTGGGGTAGAGGGTAACCTCAGTAAATTTGCAGATGGCACCAAGTTGTGTGGGCGTGTTGATCTGCTGGAGGCTAGGAAGGCTGTGCAGAGAGGCCTGAACAGGCTTGGTCAGTGGGCTGAGGATACTGTAGGATGTTTAGTTGCAATCTCAATGCCAGATCCTGCACTGGGATTGCAGTAACCCCCTGCAGAACCACAAGCTTGGGCAGAAGAGGCTTGAAAGCTGCTCAGCAGAAAGGGACCTTGGGTGCTGTTTGACAGCTGGCTCAGTATGAGCCAGTGCATGCTCGTGCCCTTTACTCTGCAGTGGTGAGGCCACTCCTGGAGTTCAGTTCTAGGCCTCTCACTTTGAAAAGGACATAGAGGTGCTGGAGCACATCCAGTGACTGGCAACAAGGATTGTGGAAGATCTAGGAAGCATGACTTACAAGGAACTCCTGAGGGAGATGGGTTTGTTTAGTCTCAAGAAGAGGAGGAGAGAGGGGAACTTTATGGGTCTCTACAACTCTCTGATAGGAGGTTGTGGTGAGGTGGGGCTGGTCCTTTCTGCCTGCAGTGAGAAGACCAGAGGAAATGGCCTTAAACTGAGACAGGACAGATTTAGTTTAGATATTAGAAACTCGTTTCCCTGTTAGCATGGTCAGGCATTGGGATAAGTTGCCCAGGGAGGTGGTGGAATCACCATCTCTGGAGGTGTTTAAGAGGGGAATGTTTAGGAATTACAGTGGCAGTGCTGCATTGATGGTTGTACTTAATGATCTTAAAGGTCTCTTCCCATCTTGATGGTTCCATGTCCCCAGTGATGGGGCAGGACAACTTTCACTACCTCAGGTTCCTCCCATCCAACAAGGTCTTGAACATTCCAGGGATGGGGCATCCACCACTTCTTCTCACATCCTGTTCTAGTGCCTCACCAGCCTCACATTGAAGAATTTCATCCTAATATCTAATCTAAGGCTCTTTCAGTTTGAAATCATTGCTCTTCTCCTGTCACTAACTTATTAATAGTTTCTCTCCATCATTCTTGTAGGCTCTCTTCAGGAACTAGAAGGCCACAATAAGGTAATCTCGAAGCCCTCTCTTCTCCATGTTGAGATAGAGTGAAGAAGAGTGAGGCTCTTTTCCATGAAGGCTCCTCCAGTGCACACTGACAGAACAAGAGGCCATTGGCACAAAGTGAAACACGAAATTCTGTCTAAACACAAGGAATGCTTTTTTGCTGTGAGGCTGTTCAAACACTAGCCCAAGTTGCCCAGGAATATTTTGGAGTGTCCATTCTTAAAGATATTCAGAAACCAGCTGGGTGCAGTCCTGGGTTTAAACTGCTATACCTGACCTTGTGTGAGCAGAAGGGTTGAACTAAATGAACTCAGGCAGACCCTTTCAGCCTATGACATTCTGTCCTTTAACTTCATCCACTCTGTGCTGCTATTTTGGGTGATAGTATCCATATATTTTCTAGTTATTTTTGAGAAATAAAACTATTAAAAATGTCTTTGCACATTTTAATTTTTTTTCTTTGAGAAAATGATTTTTCTCTTTTCTAAAAATTGATTTTTGTTGATGGAAAATAATTTGAGTTTTTGCTGTTACAGTTTCTTTTTGTAAATGCAGTGTTTACCTCTAGTGTCCTTTTTGAAATTATAAGATCATTTAATTTGAGAAAATAAATTATATTTCATGGAGATGATACTGGTCTTTTTTGTGGGAAGTGGCCATTTCACACATGAATGATAAGAATTTCACACTTTAAGTAGATTGCTTTATTTGTGACTATTTCTTATGCCTCTGGATGACACGTTTTTAAATTTACAAGTAGGTAATTTCAAATGGACATTATTATTTCTCTTGTAATAGAGATTTGAGAATTTTTATTCTCTGTACTAAGCAGAAGCACTTTGTTATTTTATAGTCATGTTGTCACAAATATGTTTAATAGAAAAACTGCACAAATCCATTTTAAGAACAAATAATAACTGAACATAACGTGACAATAAATACATAGTCACTGAGCAGTATAAAGGAAGAAGCAGGAGGCCATTACCATTTAAAGACCATTTTTAAACAAGTGAAGGGAGCAGCTGTCATGCCCAAGTAGGGTCAGTGGCTGGCAGGAAGAAGTACTCCACAGCTTAGGTAAGTGTCATGAAAGCAGCAGTAGAAATAAGTAGAACTACAGGCTATTTTCCATACTTGACTAGTTTAATGGCCATTAACAAAAAAATGGCTAAGAATGAATAGTACATTGTTTAATTGAATCTCCCCTTGCAGGTAGAGCCTCTTTTTTTAGTATGGAAAATTACTAAATAAGGAATGAGCTTATACATGTTAATGGTTAAGGTTACTCTTGGTCCCTGTGTGCAAATACAGCAGCATGTCACAGTGAAGAGAAGAGGATGCTGCTGCAGTGCACTCAGCAGAAGCTGTACCTCTGTGTGTGGTACCTGGATAAAGCAATGCTTTTCTTACTGGCATTAGTTGACAACTGGTAAGTGGCAAAGCCAGACCCAGTTCCACTTCTAGTACAAAACTTAAGACATTAGAATCCCACCACCTGCTTTTCTTACAGTTTGTCTGGGGCTACATCCGAGGCAGCAGGTGTGTTTCTCACTCCAAACACAGTGTTCATGCGGCCACCATCCCACTCTGGCCTCTTGTCCATAGGTCACTATTGTAGAAACAAGTTGTGATAATGGAGTAGTGTTTATTCTTGCTCTGTCTTCTAGTGAGGTTTTTGCCCAGTCTTTCCCTTCTTTTACACATATGTGTACATACATTATTTACAAAGGGAAGTTGATACGATTTTGATCTACATGTCGGTAAGTCCTAAAACATATAGAAAGAGTTAGCTGGTCTGAAATAACTGAAACAGTTGCAAGATTACAATGAGATAAGTGTACTAATTTTGCATGACTGTAAGATATTTCATATTAAGAACAAATAACCATGTAGTACTTCAAAGCAAATAAAAACAAATTAATCAAATACAGTCAATTAAATATTCTTGAACAGATCAGTTGACCTCTTATTTTTTGATCCTGTCATCAAAGCCAAGCAGACAGTGTATTAGCTTTTTTACAGTGCTTGAATTGTATGCTGTGGCAGTTTTGAAATAACAACAATTAATTTCCAGCTCCTAAGGTTTCTCTTTCAAGGCTAATTGAAACAAACAACTTTAATTTTCTAGGGCTCACTCCAAAATGCTCAAGTGCATTTTGGCTGAATGCTCAGAGTCCACATTTCTTTATGCTTGAATATCGAAGGAACATAAAACTATTGGATGGAAAGAATGTTTTTGGTTTTTTTTTTAATAAGAAATCTGAGGTGGTTTGCAGTGAGCAAATGCCTTTCCAGTTGGGTTACAATAAAAACAACTTTTCTGTTAGTCAGATCACTCAGTGGCGTGAATATTAGTTTCTTCTTGTTAAGTTACTGTGTTATTTTGGAAATGAAGAAATAGAATCACTCTCTTTTAATATGAAGTGTAATGGTTGTTCAGGAGACAACTAAATGGACTAGAATTGAAAAAAAACAAGAAAGAGATGCTTTCAACAGCCAAATAGACATTCCTTGCACTAAGATGGCATCTTAGTCACACAGATATCAATGGCAAAGCTTGCTTGTATATTACTGCAGCTCAGATGTCATCCTTAGGGTAACACTTGTAGGAAATTATCTGAAGTATTCTTCAGTGTGCTAAAAAGACCCCCAACAAACATGGGGAACTGTGTCTTAATAAGCATCCTTTATTTTCACTCTGTGTATGCTGACATGCACCTTACAGACTACATAGTGTCAGTCTTCGTAGAAGTCAAATATATTTGATGTTAAAATGCCTAAGGTTGCGATGAATTGTCCATTCATTTCATGGAAGTAGAAGAGTAGGTGAACCATATACTATTCTCTACTTCCACATGACTTCTTCAAAATCATAGAATCATGAGATTTTGAAAGGTCATCTAGTCTAAATCCCTTGCAATGAGCATCTTCAACTAGATCAGGTTGCTCCGAGATGAGTCCCTGCCTTAAATGTTGGCAGGGATAGTTGGCAGATGACAAGTTGTCAACTTCTTCCAGTGTTTCATCACCCACATTGCAAAAAAAATATTATTTATGTCTAGTTTAAACTATCTATTATGTTTTGTTCTGTCACTACAGTCCCTACTAAAAATCTGTCCCCATCTTTCTTATAAGCCCCCTCTGAAGTTTTGAAAAGCTGTAGTAAAATATCCTTGGACCTTTCTCTTCTTCAGACTGAACATCCCTGACTCTCTCAGCCTTTCCTTGTAAGAAAGTTGTTCTTTCCCTCTAGTTATTTTCATGGCCCTCCTCCCAACAGATCCTTTCCTGTGCTGAGGACCCCAAAACTGGTCACACTATTTGAGCTGAAATCTCATGAGAGCAGAGTAGAGGGGCAGAACCCCCACCCTTGACCTGGTGGTCACACTGCTTCTGGTTTGGACAAGTTTGGCTGCAGAAATTGTGAACATTGTGCACCTCTTTTAAGAGACCATTGGACTGAATAATAAAATCATAGAAGTGTAGAAAATCTCGAGTCAGTAGATAAGCACAAGAATTATCCAGCTCCAGGACCTGCACAGGACAGCCCCAAGAATCACAAGATGTATCTAAGAGCAATGTCCAAACAGTTCTTGTCAGGCTTGTGCTGTGACCATTTCCCTGGGGAGCCTGTTCCAGTGGCCAGCCACCCTCTGGGAAAAACCTTTTCCTGATATCCAACCTAAACCTTCCCTGACAGAGTTTCATGCCATTCTCCTGTCACTGGTCAGCACAGAGAAGAGATCAGGGTCTGCCTCTCTGCTTCCCCTCATGAAGAGACTGCAGAACTGGAATGAGGTTTTCCCTCAGTCTCTTCTCCAGGCTGAAAAGGCCAAGCAACCTCAGCTGCACCTCCTATGGCTTCCTCTCAAAGTCCTTCACCATCCTTTGGATGGTTTTTAGTAGCCTTAGGTCCTTATATCGTGGTGCCTAAAACTGCACACAGCCCTCAAGATGAGGCTGGGGAGGCAGAGCAGGGCAGGACAGTGCTGCCCTTTATAAGCAACTGATACGGATGAACACATGTTCTCAAAGTCTGTGTATGTAACCGGAAGTTCAACTACATTTGGCTAGGAGCAAATACATTTATTCTTATCTTAAACCAGTCCTCTATGTACACTGGCTTCATTAAAATCAGAACTGGTCTCAGTATTTATGACTGTTCAGGGCTGTAGGTGGATTGTTTCTGTGTGTCTGGAATGCAGAGTTTTTCTGAAGTAATATTTTACAAACAGCATCTTTTGGTCTTGGAAAATTGTGCTTTGTGGAGTTCTGTCTCCCTATCAGTGTAGCTTATGTACTGATAGTACTTGAGTGGTGATTAAAAGCAGTACTTTTATTTTTATTTGCCTTAGAAGTGTACTATTATGAATTGCTGTTGTGAACTTTTAAACTCGGGAGTATTCCTGAATAAATGCGATAAGGGATTAGGTAAGCCTGCTTGCAGAATACATTCCTTCACTGAAATAAATCACATAATTTTTCAGCTTCACTGTAACTTCTTTTTTCAATAAATTGTTATTTAAATTTCATCTTAACTCTTTAATATCTCCTACCACTCCTATTGAGCTTTCCCTTTATATTTTTTTATGTTTAAGTTCTGACATTTGATAGGCAATTTCAATGACAAGTTGTAGAAAAAATGTTACAATTAGAAAAAATACTTTGGCAGATCTAGAGAGTAACAAAAATTGGTTGCACAATGCAGTTCAGAGTATATTATATCATCACAAAACTTTATATGACTTAAAAATACTGACATAGTCTAACCATGTGTCATGTTGCCAATTTATTTGAATGCATGAAGTTAAAGTTGTATGCTGGCAAAGGAAACCAACCTCCATTTTGAGCTTCATTGTCACTCTTTATGTTAGTGAAATCACGTCAAATGTATTGACTATATCAAAGTGACTTCCCCTTTAGAGATTATGAAGATAATAGAAATATGTATTAGAAGCTGGGGTCTTCTAAGCAGTATGTATAGTGTTAAATTTAAACAATTACTTGTACCTAGATGATCATGGTAGGTCCCTTCCAACTCAGCTATTCTTTTCTATTATAATGAAACTGTATGCTTTCTGTGTCTTTGATGCTTTCTATGTCTTTGATGCTTTCTCCTTGACTTCTGCATTTATCACCCCCAAAGGCACTATTTGTACTTAGTGGTCAAAGGTGTTGTTTTGGGGCTCTTCTACAAAGCTTCAAATGTGTCCTCTTCCAGGGCCTGCTCTGGTGTATTTGCATTACGTTTATATTTAATTGGATTACTCTTGACCCACAAAGCTCTGTTAATAGACAAGGACACTAGCTATACGAAAACTTAGACAACTGTAGAGCGACCACACAATCGCTTTCCTGAAGAGCATGTAATCTTTAATAGGAGACAACACACAGGCAGGTATCAGGGAGCATAAGAAGTGATGGGATAGCTAGAGATGGTAGTGTTAACCCAGAGTAACTCTGTTAGGACCCAGCAACTAAGCTTTCTTGCTTTCATTCAGCAGTCCAGTTCTCACATCCTCAATTATGGCAGAGTTCCTGGATGTAATGTACTGCTTTCTGCACATTATGTATTAAATAGTAGTGGAAGGCCAAAATAAGTTTCAGTAGAACTTACGTGTTACAGTAGAATACGAAGATATAGGAACTGAATTCAGTTTTAGGTATTTCCTAGTGCTGATGTCCCTTCCTCAACAGTAGATTTTAATTGCATGCTGAGTTTTTCATTGCATGCTGAATAGATTTCACATAATGTAATCTTACACTGTTCTGTTTGTTTGAAAGTGAAGAAATTTGGGGTTATGATCTTGGTATTTCTTAATGGTAGGGAATAAAAGTCAGATGCTTACCAGATTTCAAGCATTAGTTGAAACACATACTGTGTGCTTAAATTAAAGATGTAAAGTCTTTCATTTCTGCCCACAGATCTTGTTCATCTTGAGCTACTATAGCTCCTGATGCTTAGGAAAGGACCATATGTTTGTTTTGTTATCTTAGGCCTATAATTGAAAAATGTAACTTTATCCCTTAATTAAAAAGCAACTGTCATGGTATTCTGGCATTTAAAGCCTGAATCGTTAATATTAACTGTGCTAAAGGAAACTTAGAAGTATTTTACATCTGATTCATTTTATATTTGATTGAAAGTTTAAGTAAATCCCCAAATATTTTGTTAAAGTAGTTCTGACATGTGGAAAATAAAATCCCATGAGGCATTTAGCAGGATTTCTTTGAATTACAACTGAAATAAAGGTTTAATTGACAGCAGATCTTTTATTGTTATTTGTTCTAGGTTTTTATGTATCCATAAAAAATTAAATTTATGCATTTTCAATTACTTGTTTTATTTTGGCTCAGTAAGGGACATTTTCCCTATGCTCCCTCTTGGATTTAGCCTTTCACATGCTACACTTTCACAGACTGCTTTGGGCTGAGATACTGGATCAGTTTGCTTTCCATGCTGCTGAATTCACTGCAGCCTAGTGGCAAAGGCATTGCTACAAATCAGTTTTGTTCCATTTAACATTGTGTTAAATCCTGAACCTGATGTTTGCTCATATCCTGCCTCCTATATCAGTGTCCTCATTCTCTTAGTTAATTGTCTGACAGAAAATGTTCACCATAGGGCCTTGTTCTTGTCTATGAGCAGTAGTATGGGTTATGTGATAGAGCTGATCTGACTCTTAAAGCACTGCTGCCATTCCTATATTAAGTCTTCAAAAGGCACACTGGCCCTTAGGGATTGTTAATGGTCGGACTGTTTATTTGAGACTGGATGGTGAGGAAAATCCAAGGCTTGATCTACCTTAGAAGCTAAATCTGTGAACAACTATAAGCATTACTTCTGTTGGTAATATGTGCCATCAACCCAGAGTGGTTTTTTAGTGTTTGCAGAAGTTGATGTATTTGTTCCCTGCATCTAATACATCATTGCTACTATTATTAGTAATATTAATATTATATTGCAAATTGCTCTTTTTGTCTCTTTCCCCCCTCATTCATCTCATTGTATTGAATGTTAGCAACAGGATTTGAGCTCAGGTGTCTAGTTTTAGCTGAGAAGGAAAGCAGCAGAAGAAATCTGTTTGGAAAAAAACAGTGATTGTTGCTCGTGTTTGAATAGGAGAAGGATGATGAGTTTGGTTCCAAACATTGGAACCATTGCAACTTATGCCATATGTTGTACCTTTAATCCTAGTATTACCCAATTTCTGTGGAGTAGTTTTTAGCTTGATTGCTCTTGGTGAACTGGTTCACAAAATTGTAAAAAGCCACTTTTTCCCCATGGTGATGTTTATGTGGGTTTTTTCTTTGAGTCGTGTATCCTGAGAGCCGACTAGATTTCTTTAACCTGTGTAAAACATACATGTGTGTGCATATGTCTCTCTGCAAGTCAAATTGCCAGACAGGAAATGCCCTTTTTGGGGTTAAAATTTTGTGCAATATTAAATTACTAGGTTCCAAAATACAGTTCGGAACATTTATAGGTTAAATGTCAGACATTTCTGCTGACAAGCTAGACAGTCATCTGTGTTACTTTGATGTTGGTACTGGAAACACATTATTCATCTCATGTCAGCTGCTGCTTGCAGTTGCAATTTTGGTTGCAATTATTTCTACCTTAAATTGGACCAGTTGTGCTTATGATCCTCCTGTGAATCCTATTCAGATTGTTTCTGCCTCTGGTAGAGTGCTGGATTCAGCCATACAAAGCTCTCAAAATAGTCACAGCTCTGAGTACCATCCTTACCATATGGTTTGGATTATGCATGGTGGACTTACACTGTTAAATTGTTTCCAAAAAGTACACCTTTTGCATGAAACTCCAAGTATAGTCATGAGAAATCTTGTTTAGTCATAATAATGGAATTGAGGTGTTGTTCCTTTTTACTTAGTTAAGAAAAAAATCTGTTAGTGAAGCAAATATATTAATCTCTCACACTTTCTTTTTGTATAACTGAACACTATTTTCAGAAGGCTTTCCATAGAGAAAATGTCTTTCTTTTGGTTATTGACCTCCTTTTCAGCCTTTGTGTGTTTCATAGTCTTTAAGTTTTGAAAAAAAAAAACCAGAAGATAACATTTTGGGGAAGTAATGATGCAGGACTGTGGACTGACTTCATGGGTTTAGTACATCACTAGGTGGAATGAAGTCTTTTGTCAGCTGCTCATGGATTCAGCAAATTTCTTTTGCTTCAATGGCTTCTTCCAATTTGGAGTGAAAAAAATAAGTTAGAAAGGTTGAGATCTTTCTATTCTAAATCTTGAGATATGTGGTAACCAGGAATAGTAGTTATTTCACTACAGCTATGGAGGTTTTTTTAACTGGAGTTTTTATGAACTGAATAATTTTTAGTGGCTAATTTAATTTTACTTTTAAAATATATTTCAAAGTTTTATTTTAAAAGAATTATAATTTAATTTTAATTGAATAACTTCCATTTTTGTTGAAAATAAAAACTCTGGGTCACTTCTTGATTCTTCCTTACATGGCATGTTTAAAGTAGCTTTATTTATCTCTTCTGTTGACTTTTAAATTTAGTGGGTGGGCAGCTCTTAATCCATTTAATTCCAGGGAAAAACTGAAACACACTGAAACTTTGGTTTGTTTTCAGACTATTTCTATATTATATGGTCCATACATGTTTTTATCCTTTAAACTTGTATTTTAAGGCTCATTCCTACTTCAGACATTTATCACCTAATGCAGTGATAAACACAGTCCTTTAATTTGTGTAGGACAGTACATACAGAATTATACAATCATACAAAAATATCCAGAGTTGGAAGGGAACCACAAGGAAAATAAAATCCAGCTTGCTACACAGAAAGTCCCAAGTGTCACACCATGTGTCTTGAGAGCATTGTCTAAATAAACCTTGAACTCTTTCAGGCTCGTGCTGTGACCACTTTCCTGGAAAACCTGTCCCAGTACCCAACCACCCTCTGGTAGCGGGCGTATACAGTCAGAATTTGTCAAATACGTTTGGCATAGACAGTGTGCCTTTGTCGTACTTTAAAAATCTGATAATAATTTGGTTTGAGCTGATGTCAATAGTCACAATGATAGACTGATAACTCATCTCTACTTCTCTGTTTGGATGTCACAAGTCCTGTCTGCAAACTGCTTCCTGCATATTCTCCATTCTGCAAAGGTCCTGCAAAGACCCTGCTCCAACATGGACTTTCCGTGGGATCACAGACTCCTTTTGGCTACTCTGACCTGGTGTCCTCCACAGGCTCCTCCATGGGCTGAAGGGGAACAACAGCTGCCCTACTATGGCCTTCACCATGGGCTGCAAGGGAATTCCAGCTCTGTCACCACCTTGTCCCACTCCTTCACTGACCTTGGTGTCTTGCAGGGCTGTTGCTCTTGTATTTTCACTCCTCTCTTCTGGCTGCTGTTGCACAGTAACTTTTTCCTTTTCCTAAATCTGTTGTCCCAGAGGTGCCACCACCATCACTGAGGGACTCAGCTCTGATCGGCAGTGGGTCTATCTTGGACTGCTCTATCTGGAACTGGCTCCATCAAACACAGCAGAAACTTTTAACATCTCTCAGAAGCCAAACCTGTAACTCTCCCACTACCAAAACCTTCCTTTGCCAATCACTATAATACATTACCAATGCACTTTGCCACAATTAAGCTGTAATTTTTACCAAATATGTAAATCTTTAAAAAATATACAGACATTTTATGTTTCTGTTAAGGAAAATATGCAATGCAGAGATTTTTAGGCATGAATGTGTCATGCCTTTTCACAATAGCTGTTTCCATTCATTGTCAGGCTTTTGTCTGATTTTAGTGGGTCCCTCTAAGAATAAACTTAGCACTTGGGAATGTGCGAAATAAAAAGCTGCTGGTTAATTTTGCAGTAGAGACACTTTCGGTTTTACTTTTCTGTAGGTTTCTCTTTTCCCACTGCTTCACTCAAATCTAACAGTCACAGTGAGAGAAAATTTTAGGTAGCTAAGATTGTTCTTACATGCTGCTGTCCTCCACAGTGTCCCCACAAAATTGCTTGGAGAGTAGAAGTGAAAATCCTTTGGGTTGGGATCAAGACAGTTTAGTAGAGAAGGCAAAAGCTCTGCATGCAAGCAGAGCAAAACAAGGAAATAATTCACCATTTCACATGGGCAAGCATTTGGCCATCTCCAGGAGAGCAGGGCCCTATCATCCGTAACACTGACCTGGGAAGACCCAAACACCCTCCTTTTCCTTTCCTCCAACTTTCTATGCAGATCCTTCTCCTATGCAGATCTATCCATCTGCTGTGGAATATCTCATTGAGTTAATTAGGGTCATCTGTCCAGGCTGTCCCAACTCCTTTTGCACCCCCAGCCTGCTCAAAGCTGGGGAGGGGTAAGAAGCAGAAATTGTAATCCCTGCGCAGCAGTAGTGAAAATATATCCCTAAATTATCAACTTTGTTTCCTGCACAAATCCCAATTCCAGCCCCATACTACCTACTATAAAGAAAATTAACTCCACCCCAGCCAAAATCGGAACATTCATGTAATGAGAAAATTATTCTGATAGTGCTTCAGTAATTTAGTGAAAAAAAATTGCTTTTCCATCTATTTGAGCATAATACTCCAGTTTTGCCTACTGGTTCTCTTTCTGATAGCTTCTCAGGAACTGTTGTATTAAGGTCAGCTTTGTGCTTGGATAGTGTATTGTTAGGGAGATTAATTGCTGAGGTTTTGTTTTGTCTAACACTTACAGAAAAGCTTTTTTTTCAGAGCCTGTATTCTAGGACATTTTTAAATGCATGTGAAAGTTTCATGCAATGATTTTATTTAGGCCTAGACAGCTAATTTCATTATTCAAAAACATATTTCTTGGTAGTCATATGAATAAATTGGGTTTTGTTATTTTTTTCCCCTTAAGGTGTTCCTTTGTTATATACAAGTACTGAAGGATTTAATTTTCTTCTATAATACTTAATCCTTATGTAGTGACTGACGTTATTTAAAAATGCATTGTGCTTTTGTTTTTCAGCTTCCTTTAAAATATCTTCTTTTTCTACTTTCACTTCTCTTTCCCTTGCCGGTAGTGATAACACACACGTTCATTGTAGTTATGATTGACAATGAGGGGGTTTGCATCTTTGATCTGATTGTTGAAGCTTCAATTTATTCAGATCTAATATTGACTTTCCCAGACAAATTTCTTGCTTTGCAAGTGGATTTGCTCTTTTCCTCTTGCTGTAAGAAAATGTTTAATGCCCCTGATAACTAGTGCATGTGATAAAATGCTGGTATTGAATTCATTGTTGTTCTGGGGAACGAGCACTCAGAGCCTGAGGGGTGGTAAATCATTAATCTGTAAAGCACTGGCTGCATTGTGTGTTTGTCTGCTTGTAAGCAGAGATAAGGTGTGATGGGATTTTGTTGTCTGCACAGCAGGATTCTCAGTTCTTTTCTGCCATCTTGGGCAGAGAAAACCTATGGTAACAGGAGTTGCTGTGAGTAAATGTCTCGTCCTTATGAGAAGGAACATCATTAACACAGCTATGGTTGCAAGATCATGAGGGTGTTTAACAGCTTAGATCTTTATACCTGTATTGAACCTCTGGAGGGACTGAGTAATGCTGAACCGAGTGTTTTTTACTTCTACTTCAAGCAGCTCTTAGCTGTTCTCCCAAAAATTGAAATGTCTGCTTCACAATATGCAGAGAGGGCAAATTGTATTTATGTTTTAAGGTTAAGTTATGAAACACTTTACTATTCAAGTTGAATGTTTCAGTAATGTAGCGACTATATGAAAACTCTTCTGTGTGATTTTGGCTCTCTAAAGACAACACATCTCTCTTTTCTTATTTAGGTCTTACTAATGTTCTGATTCACCCAAAAATGTCCATAAGAGAATAATGGAAGCCCCTGAATACCTTGATTTGGATGAAATAGATTTTAGTGATGATATATCGGTAAGTACAAGTCTTATTTTATTTCTTCAAGTTGAGACAACCTTAGGTATCTCAGTCCTAATCTGAAAAGCAACAATCTTGTTAGAAGCCACATATTTTTACTTCATATAAATGGATGTTTAGATAGGTTGAATCTAGAATAAAAATCAGACGTTTTGTAATGGAAATTTCTCTAAAAAGCTTGGAAAACTTGATTCTTATGCTTCAGGTAGTAAAAATTTCTTGTAGACAAAATTAACAAATTAGTTTCATTTCTGAGTTGGGTTGCTTCTCTCCTGTATTGTCGTGAATGAGATATATGTGCTGTAGTGCTAGCCTTAGACACCAAAATTTTAAGTTTATTTTTTTTAATCTAATGTATTTCAGTTGTAAAAAACCTGCTTCTCTCACCTTTTCTCTTTTTACCGGTAGCCATTTTCCCAATATAGCTTGATTTTATCAGTAAGTGTGGTGTGATAGTGTACAGAAAGAGATAGAAAGACTTTGAGAGATTCAAAGGCAAGTCACAAATAAAACAGCCCTAATTCAAGCAAAAATACCATGTTACTGTGTTACTTTATACATTTTTAGTGTTTTTATAGGAGGCATTGGTACTGTATATTTCTCTGTCGCTCATAATACTACTCCTACTGTCAGTGTTTCTGCTTTTTGTGCAATGGAGTTGTTTCTATGTTCAATTTTGATAAAAAGTAGACTTGAATACATAAATTAAATCTCCTATAAGAGAATTTATTAATTCAGTTTTCAGATGAAAGTATGCCACCATCTCCTTCCACATGTTTCACAGTTTTATAGAAATTTTTTTTTCCTACAAAAGGCCAGGTTTTCCTGTTAGCGTTTGGGACTCTTGATTCATTTTAAAACATTCCAGATGCTTTATGCACTGACAAATTCCTTTTGAAGAGAATTTTTTTTTTCTACCTATTGTACTGTTGAATTTTTATTAAAGCAGAATATGGCAAATGCCGAAAATATTACAAGGAAATGAGCCAATCCTGAGTGGGCAACTTTCTTTATATTACTGTTATATGCCAGATTATGTCCTGGTATCTGTTTCTATACTCAGTTTAGTAAAACTGTAAAACATAATAGATGTAACCTTTCCATGTCCCTCCCATTGTGGCTGTTGCTACATACTGGTGGGTTAGGTTACTCACTTTTCTGCTGAACAGCTCAAGCTTCCTGCTTTAATAGGCTGTTCTTTCAGTGGATGCTGAACATTAAATAAAAAATCATCACAAGTTATTGAGGTAGCAATTTTGCTCCCTGCTTTAGCAGGTAGGAGGACAAAGGATTTGTTTCCAAAACCCAGATCAACAAGAAAATTCATGGTTACTCTAGTGTTCTACTCATATCTCATCATACATAGTTTAGAAATACCTGATTCTCACATTTTATCATTAGCCTGCTCTGGTAAGAGCAGCTGCATCACATCTGTATTAGCAAATTATATTACTCATGTTAGCCTTCTGGTTCTAATCCAGCGCAAAAAAGTGACTAATAATAATGGCAGCAAGAAGGCTGTTAAAATGATGCACTTACAAAGGTACCTCACTTAGAAAGCCACTGTTTGTAGTCCAGACCCTTGTCACCCTTTTCAGCAAAAGTGACCAAAATGTAATAATCAAAAAGACAGAAGAAAGACAGGAATTTGTTTTAAAAGGCAAATATATATGTAAGTTAGGAAAAGGGGTTGGGGTGGAGTTTGTTTGGTTTTTTTATTGTTGGGTTTTTGGAGTGGTGGGGCGGTGTTTGTTTGTACATGAGGAAAGGAAACTGCATTTCTCCAATATCATGGAATCCTAGAATGGGTTTGGTCGGAAGGGACTTTCCAAGGCCATTCAGTTCCAATCTCCCTGTCATAGGTAGGGATACCTGTCACTAGATCAGGTTGCTCCAAGGCTCATTGTGATGGGTTGAGATAGACTGGTCACCAGGTGCCCACCAAGCCACTCTGTTACTCCTCCTCCATCAAGAAGCTTGTGCTTTCAGGAAAGGGACACCACTCACCAAGTAGTGTCATGGGAAAAAAAAAAAAGCCTCCTCTTGGCAATATTAATGTATTGCCAGTTAAACAGCACAGGATGATGAGAAATGAGGACAAATCTAAAAGCACCTTTTCCTGACCCCTCCGTCTTCACAGTCTCGACTCTGCTCCTGAGTGCTTTGTATTGCCACATGGAAAAGCACAGGGGAATCAGGCAGGATGGCGTTTAGGTTATGTACTAGTTTGAAAGTAAACCAGTAGGAGATCCCAGTCAGAAGTACAATTTAATAGGAAAATTAAAATAAATGCAATAATACAGAAACACTGACAGAGTCAGAATACAATCTGATACCCTGTTGGTTAAGGTGTTGGTAGCCGTGTGATTAAATGGTGGCTGCAGTCCTCTTGAAGTGATAGATATGGTTCTGTGGAAGGAGTCATCCTGTAGAAGGACTAGATCTTCCTCTGAAGATCCACTGGTGGTTATGGGGCTCTTGTCTTCTGGGAATTCAGTGGATAAGGCTGCCTGTTGTGTTCCAAATGCCAGCTAGGTCTGTTTGATTTCTCCCCCTGGGCAGAACATCTCACTGTGTTCCAAATGCCAGCTAGGTCTGTTTGATTTCTCCCCCTGGGCAGAACATCTCACTATGGGATGTCCTGCAGTGGGACTCAATGGCCCATTGGCAGAACATATCCCCTGGAGTTATCAGGGATGAGTCATGAAGGAGATAAGGAACACTGCCCTACCTCTTTCTAACAGTTTATGAAGATGGTGATAACATACTTTTGAGTACAGTTTACATTGTAACCTAAAACAGATTATCACAGGTTATCACGGAGTGTCACTGCTGTTCCCTCCTCCTCCACTTCATGCCTGCATCACCCACTAAAGGCAGTCCTCTGTGAACTTCTCCAGTGCGAGTTCTTCCCAAAGACCACAGTTCTTCATGGACTGCACCATCATGGGTCTCACACAAGAGATACAATCCTTCAGGAACGGGCTGCTCCAGCATGAGTCTCACACAGGGTCACAGTTCCTGCTAGAAATCCTGCTCTATTGCTCACAATTTCCTCTTCACAAGAATTAGTCCCTGCTAGGAGCCTGCTCCAGCACTGTCTTTCCACAGGTTTCTTCAGGGCACATCTACACACTCCAGTGTGAGGTCCTTTATGGGCTGAAGGCTGGATATCTGCTCTATCATATTATCCTGTGACTGCAGGGGAATCTCTGCTGCAGCACCTGGAACACTGCCTTCCCCTACTTCTTCACTGACCTTGGTGTCTCACATTTTATTGTTCCTCTCTCCTGGCTACTCTTATGCAGTGGTTTTTATCCTTTCTTAAATCTGTTATCCCAGAGGCACTACCAACATCTCTGATGGGCTTGGCTTTTGCCAGCAGCTGGTCCTACATGGAGGCAGCCTCTGCTCTTAGTTTACCACATAAACCAAATACAATCATGTGTGCAAGGCATCCACAACTTCTCTGGGCAACCTGTTGCCGTGTCTCACTACCCTCATTATAAAAAATATCCTTGTCGTATTTCATCTAGGTTGATGTTCTTTCATTTGCCCCTTGTCCTGTCACTACAGGCCCTGTATTTCTGTATTATTCTTTTAAACCTCCTTTATATATTAGAAAGCCATAAGAAAGTCTCCCTGCAGCCTCCTGTTTACCAGGATGAAGAATCCAAACTCTCTCAGCCTTACTTCACAGAAGAGGTGGTCTAGTCCACTGGCTATTTTCATGATCTTCTGGACATACTGGACAAGTCCATGTCAGGGGGAAAAAAAGACCTTTAGGTTACATTAAATGATAGATACATTATCCAACGTATGTTTTATGCTTTCATCTTTTTCTTATTTATCCTGATTTTTACTATAAATTTATTCCTGCTCTTAAGTTTTATGATGTTGGTATGGTTACCTGAAGCTTTCCTAACCCTTTGATTGAAATGCAGGATTTATATTGCACTGGCAAATTGAGAAAATTGGAACAATTTTGTTTTTTGCTTTACAGAAATAATACAAGATAACCTCATCATAACCAGAGTTGCTGGTGCTAAGATACTTGTAAACTGTTAGAGATTGAATGTATAGATGATTACTCTGACCATTCTTAGCTCAGCATGAATGAAAGCCAGGCTCAATGGTGCCAGTGTGAGACTGTGCCTAATTTAAAGGTTTGTGAAATGCAAGTATAGTAATTGAGTTCAAATCTAAGTAAAAAGCTGTTGAGTCATCAGGAATTTTGGAGCAACTTTAACAACTTCTTGTGAATCCTCTCCTGGCAGGGAAGATGTAGACTATGCATGGTCAGGAGTATGTATGCTCAAGCTGCTAGCCTCCCATTTACTCAACACAGGACCCCTCCTGAGCCTGTTGAACCCTTCCTTGGCTACAGGAAAAGCTGGATCAGCCCTCAGGCTCACACACAGCCAGACATAGCCTACCCAGCCACCTGGGTCCTGCTGGGCTCAGCGTGCAGAGTCCTGCATCGATGTGCAGGCACAATCATTAGCTGCAGCAGACTGATTTATTTACCACCCAGCTGGAGCTCTCTCTTACATCTCTCTCTTTTCTTCCTGTCTCCCATTTCAGAAGGAAGCAAAATCCAGATGTCCACTAAGTTGTTCATAGGAAGTGTTAGTTTCAGGCAGACATTTTGTACCCCTAACAGTGTAAGTGGTGTCTATGTAAGTCCCCTTTGAAGCTAAAGGGAAGAATAACATATCAAGTATCTATATAAGATGCACAACACATAACACAGATCACCTAACCAGTACTCCAAAGATGCTCATCACAGTTCTAAGAAAGACATTTGGTTAGGGGAGGTGATATTTGCCACATGCATCATACCAGTCTAATCACTCTTTCTCTGTTTTTAGTTTGGAAGCTGCTTAACTTGACACTACTGTTGAGAAAAATCTTCCTACAACATCAGGCCAAGAACTGTTCCTTTACTTTTTCTCAATATGTCTTGCTATTCCCAAATAAATGTCTCAGAAATATGGTGGCATTGCACAGTTAATAAATTATTAAGATAATGCATTGTAAAGTTACTAATTTAATAGGTTTTTAATATCATTGAAACATTTGGTTTTCCACTATCACAAGTAAACTGAAATGAGACTTTTTACTTGGAGACACTTGGAAAAAAAATCAGCTGTAATGGAGGAAGGTGCCTGTTTTTCAGTATCAAAATGAAAGCAAAGAGCTGTGCAGCTAGGATCAGGACAGAGACATTGGTGTCTGTACCCTGTTAAGATCATTGGTGGCAGTAAATGATTTGAGTTCTGATACTGCAAACAGTCGGACCTGGTCCTTCATGCTTTTGGGGCTGTCATGGTTATGATAATGTGGTCTGAGGGTCACACTGTGCATACAACCTTGCACTTGGACTCCATTTAGGATAAAACAGAATGTTGAACAGTAACTATTGTTTCTTAATTTACTTGTTTTTTTTGCTATTTTGTATAATATTTCTCTGCTACTACTCATGATCAGTTATTTCCTCTTCCTGACATTTCCAGAACACAAATGCATCTGCAAGTGGTGGACACGTGGCACAGAGCAGAATAGCCTGTTAAAGATATATTTTTAATGTGTTTTGTTTAAAATTCGTTGCATTAAAATTTGAAAACCATGTGAAATTTAAAAGGTTAGCATTGGCATTAATTCAGATTCTGTAGGGCAGTGTTACATAATGAACAAATGTATTGTATTACAAGAGAAGTCCCATTTTTCCTGAATTAGCAGTGGCTGTTGGAAAAAGCTGGGAATATCTTGCAAATGCAAGATATTCCCAGCTTTTTCCAACAGCCACTGCTAATGGAATGCTTGGTGCTCTTTCTTGTCTCATTTGCTGTTGATACTGCTCTTCCATCTTACTAAGTTCTTTAGGGGCTCATTAGAATTCACTGTTTTGGGTTGGACATAAGCAGGCCTTAAATGCAGAAAAGGAACCCAGAGCTCGAACAGTAATCAAAAATTCTATTCCATGTGTTATCTTAGGAACAAGCTCTTAGTTTCTTACTGAATGTCACCATCAACCACAACAGACATTAATTAAATACCAAGGATCACAGTAAGCATTGACTAACAAAGTAATGATGTGCTTCCCTCTTACATTGTCTGCTATACCTCTGGGTATGGCCCTCAGCTCTGGCTGATATGGTTACTCCAATAGTGAGATGTGAGAAGTGGCATTTAATTTTGTATGAAAAAAAATATTTGAAATTACTGAATGAAGAGTTGGAAGTAATTAATTTTAAATGCTGTTGAATAAGCATTAAGTCTTAAATTCTGTTCCAAGGAAAGGTTGCAATCTCAACTTCTTTTGATGTCCTGTGTAACTTGAAATTTACAGTTGAAGAAAAGCTAGAAAACATTACTGATGATTAGAACTGTAGCTAGATATGTGAGAAATCAGTTCTAGTGGGAAGAGCTGGGAATGGATTGTTTTTATGGTTGGGAAAGGTCCACTTGAAAAAGTAATTTTAGTTGCTTTTTGGACCAAAAGCTGGTTCTTTACATTTTAACCACAAAATACAGAAGGCAGAAGTGTAAATTTGCAGAAGTCTTTTTGAGGACAGAGGTAAATGGGAGGAGACCTGTTAATGCAATCAAACCAATATTATTAAAGTGCGTAACATTTATAACCATTCAATAGATTTGTCTTGGTGGGACAACTGGATACATTTTAGAGAAATGTTGAAAGATAAAAAAATCTGGTTTTCCAAGGAAGAACAGGAAAAGACAAAAAGAAAGATGGCTTTCTGTTTTTGAAGTTGCCTGACAAAACACATAGCAATAGAATACAAAAGGCCTCTTTCTAATTGAATTACAAACTGTGTAATAGTTTAAAGTACAACAGCTGGTCTTATGAAGCTACCATATTCCTTGGAGACATGCTCCTTGCATTCTTTTAAGAATCTTACTAGACAAGTTCAACATTGCATTCTAAGTCTTTGTGCTGAAATAACAAAGATGTATAGCTTAACATCTCAGGCTTTATTAAACAATAACTAAAGTGGAGTACAGGACATGGTGTTTGTCCATGTCTGTGTTTAAGTTGTATTAATTTGTCTTTAATAGCATCCTTCTCCCTGTCTCAGCTCTGTTCTTTTTTGCTTTAGCCTATCACATCCTGAAGCAGTCACAACCTTATAGACAACCCCTTGTTCAATGGGGGTTGGAATCACTGGGTAGTTCTAGAATACTGCTACACATTTTAATTAATAAGTTCAGTATTGATCCTGGGAATACTTATGAGGGTTTCTTCTTGTGGCTGAGGTTTGTCAGTACATCTGAATTTGGTCAGCAAGGGAAAAAGTAGGGCCTGGGAGGTTTTCTAGGCTTAATGAAGTAACTACAGTCATTTCAGTACAAGTCTTAAATTTGCACCAGAAAAGTACATTACTCCACAATTGGTCACATGAGCTTGAATTTAGATTGTTTTGAAGGAGATTGCCAGCTGTGCTTTAGAAACATGTCAAACACTGAATGACAAACTGTCAGCAAAACCCAAGGCAATGTATCACCGTTTCTTTTTTGTGTGGAAAGTTCATGTGGTTTTATATGTAGTTGTTTTGCTTCATTGGTCAACAGCACACCAACTAAAAATAGGTTTCTTTGAAAACATATGGTGTTTGTGTATTCTTAAAAAAAATTCAGTTGTGCTAATGCTAAATGCTTTTTTTCTATTTAAGTTTCAAAAATGCTGCTTTCAATAGGGTCTTTTTTGTATAAGCAAAGTAATTGATATTTCTTTCACAGACATAATGATTTTAATTTGTTTAAGTGGAAATTCCTGTAACATTTAAGCATTTGATTAAGGAAGACTTGCTAGAAAGCAACTGTTTATCAGAATGTATGGTTTTATAACAGTGGATCCTGTGTCTTTCCAAAGGTATTCCTCAAGTATATAAACTAAAACATTCTGTTTAGTAAAATACTTATGGCACCTCTGGGGTTGGGTGGTTTTTTTTTCATTTTTCATTGGTTAATACAGAGAATGACATGCTGATTCATATCAGATGTGTTTTGTCACATCAAAATAATGATACAAATTTTCTTTAATAAAGCCCAGGTTAGAGAAATGATCCTGTCATCTGATATGTGTGGGTACACACACCCCTCTCTTAAATCAGATCTCTCCAGCACAGATATTCTGCATCCCTTTCACATATTGGATTGTGACAGCTTGAATTCTAGTTTATAAACATGGTAATTGTTGCAGTGCAACACCATAATAGGCGTGCAGGTGGGCACCCTTGAAGTTTACAATGAAGCTTGAATGTAGTCTGACCTCTGATGTATCTCACGTTGTGTTGCATTGTGTTTGTGCGTTGAATAATGGTGACCTCTAGGAAGGAGAACCCTGAGGTGAGGAGGTACTTTGCTCTAGCTTTGAAAGTCTGTTTCATATGTGTCAAGGTGGGAAACAAAAGCGAGTGCAATCTGCTTTTCTCATGCAACCTAAGAAGACTGTCAGACTGCCAGAAATAGCCTCAGTTTGTAGATTTAGTTAGTGTCCATGACACTTGAACCTCTTGAAAATCTTACTTTTTATCTTTTTTAGTTTTTACCTCTATCCATTTTTTTCCTTTTTTACAGTATTCTGTAACTTCTCTCAAGACCATCCCAGAATTATGTAGAAGGTGTGATTCACAAAATGAAGACAGATCAGGTATGATGCCCATTTCTGTCCACCCACAATATTTTAGGCTCTTTTTTAAAATCATGTACAGTTTGGCAACAATAGCTTCTTGGCCACGTCCTGTTGTTTTGTTTCTTCTCATTTATGTACAATGCTCTGGAAACATGAGTTTCTTTCTTTTTCAACAGATGTCAGTTCATTAGAAGGAATAAAGTTCCAAAAAAGGATTTGGCTGTATACAGATAAATGTAGGGGTTCATCTCAGCAGCTCCAAACCACAGTATGTGCAACAATTTACTTGAAAACCCGAGAAACCATTGGTGACAAGACGTAATAATGTAGGCGCCAATGAAAAAATGTTGGATACATTTACTACCCATATGGCCAGGACCAGTCTGAGGGATGATGTTCTGCCAGAGTCTGAAACTCTGTATCAAGGATGCTACATGATAGAATCTACTCTAAGGCATACTGTAGTAGTTAAGATTAAAGCTGAGTTTTTTAGTTTAATAGTGTAAACTAAATGAAGAATCATGGCATATAGATGAGAACCAGCTGGAGACCTTCCCCTTGCCCCCTGACAAAAACTGCATTCAGTGTTGTTTTTCACTCTGTAAATCAGATTAATCCGCTTTTATTTTTCTCTTCCTGATGGAGGAGAAATAAATTGGTAAGAGAAGCATTTTTGTTGAGCTATGAAAAGTTTATTGTGCTTTTTGATCTTTTAATTGAACTTTTGTTAATGTTTCATCAAGTACTTTTATAACAGAAACATCAGATCTGGAACTCATGGGATGATACAAGGACTTTAGAACCATGCTATACTTCAGCAAATTTAATTTCTATATTTCCTTTTAGACATTTTAATTTTTTTTTTTTAATTTTGTGTTTAACTTAAGTGGAAGCTTTCTTATTGCTACTTCTTCTAATAGAGTTGTTAAAGGCCAGGTCACCACATGCTGCTGTCCTTGTCAACAAAGAGAAGCAAAGCTCTCCTACTTGTTTGCAGATTACTACCCACACAGGCACAGCAGTGATTGCACACTCAGTATTACTTGCTGCATGCAAGAGCAGGGAAGAAGTGTAAAGGGTAAAGACTCCTCGTCCACTCCCCTCAAATTGCTCTATGTCCTTCTACCCAAGTTTCCCCCATCCTCTCCTCCATCCTCCCCTCTTTATTCACATCCTGCCCCATTACACCCTTCTATCCTTCCTCTGCCTCATCCCTATCCCTCTTCTTCTCCTCTTGCTTCCTTCTTTGTGGTGCTTCTCCTCCTCCTCATCCCCTATATCCTGCCATCTTTCCCCTTTGTCCCATTTCCTTCCCCCTTTCTTCCAGTCTTCTTCCCTTCTTACCCATTCTTACTCCCACTCTTCCTGCTCTCTCCCTGTTCTCCATTTGTCACATCATTGCTCCATATTAGTCTCCTCTCATTCCTCCTGCCTCCTTCTGTCCTCCTTTCCTCTTTTTCACCCACTTTTTCACCCTTCTTCTTCTTCCCTGCTATTCTCCATAGCATTTAATCCCTTATTGCTCCCCACATGCTCCCACCATTCTCTCCTGTATTCCTCCTCCCATTCTTCTTTCTCCAGTTAAAATTCAAGTAGTAGTCATAAAGTAAAATGCAGTCCAATAGTAAAGATGAAATACAGGTTATGAGCTCTTCATTTGGATTGTGGAATGCTGACAACTTACTGGGTATCTCTCTTGTTCCATGGTTGCCTCTGCAGGCAGATATTTTTTGATTAGGATTTTAATTACATCAGTTCTCATCTATTCCCTTGAAAAGAGGTTGATAGAAGCAAGTACAGGGATTGCTGGAAGACAGTAGTAGCTCTGGGGAGTCTGCCAGTGGAAGTTAATTGCAGATTGGTTAAAAGTCTTCAGTAAAAAAGAGGTTGTTTGCACTGGTAGTAGTATTGGCAAAGCAGAATCAGTACTACAAGCAGGCTTTTCTTACTACTTACCATTTATTTAGGTGAATAGGAGATAGTACTGAAATCTTTTTATTCTTACTCTGTGTAATCACTGAATAATACAGTGCTGAACAGGAGTATGACCTTATATGTCTGTGCAGACTTCAGTATCTCAAGTATCTTGAAATATCAACAGAGCTGGATTAGTCAACATTGTGTAAGGCCCCATTTGATCACTTTTCATAGTTGCTTTTAACACAGTCTTTTGCCTTCCCTGTACTGTAGATCATTAAAATAATGTTGCCAAAGTATTGATGATGTGTGCTATTTTAAATGAAAATGGATTATATAATAAATATAATAAATCTTTCATACTATAGCATTCTATTGTTAATTCACGTAGTTACAAATAGAAAAACTCAGAGGTTTTACAAAGAGCTGATCCAGATTTCTACCTCAGACTGGCTCCTGCTTAGTTAAAGGTGGCATTTCTCCTTTAAAACAGAGAAGGCTATGAAAGTAGAACTATCCAAGAATTATTTTTTCAGAACTAAAAGTTAAGCACATGTTGACCATAGAGAAGACTTATCATAGTATAAAAAGCAATTGTCTGTCATCTTTGTCACAGGAAAATACTTTGTTCACTAAGAGAATGAAGACAAAATTATGGAGAAAGTAAGATTCGACTTTATACTTTAAAAAAAAAAAAATGTATACATATACAACTATACATATATAAATATATAGGCAACTATTTTCACCAGCAGAATTGTTAGACCAGATGAAAACCAGACCAGTTCTTCGTTATGGAATGACATTTCTTAACTATATGGCTAATAATATGGAAGTGTTATTATTTATTGTTTGCAGATAAGTTTGGTAAAAACCCTGTCATTCTGATTTTCTTTCCCCCTTTCATGTAAACATTGGATAGTAAGTTTGTACCATATGAAAGTATTTGGTTACATTGTTTTCAAATTACTCCAAGCACTTTAATCCTAAGCAAATACTGGTGTTTAGAAGTCAGAGTCTCTTCTCAAGCATTTTGCATAATTCCTTCAGCAGACTTTTTAACTATTTCTGACAGCCTCTAACTTTTGCTCAGATTACTTGTTCTTTTGAAAGCGGGGGTATTAGAAAGTCCGACAAACTTTTTCCCAGTGTGTAGTCTTTCCTCCTTGAAATGCCACCATCACCTCCCTTTGGACAGCACTGGCTGGTGGTGTGTATTGTTTGGAAGGTCCTGTTCCTCCTGCCTCACTCTTTTGCAAGATGTGCATGACAGTCATGTGCAGTCTCAGTCCTGACTCAGAATCAAAGAATCACAGGATATTCTAAGTT
>WEIU01003020.1:0-17020 GCA_013389925.1 Aegithalos caudatus
GAAGGAAGGAAGGAAGGAAGAGCAAATAATATCACTAAAGAAAAAAAATAACACCTATGAAGTTTACAAGTTTTTCTACCAACTGGTGCTCCCTCTGTTTAGGTTACCATGACAAAAGTCTAAAATCCCCAGCACAGGTAGGGCAAGGCTAAGATGCTGCCCAGAAAATATTGGCAGCAGATTCTTCCATACTCAAAAGCATTTTGACAAGGCAAACTTACTTACAATCAACATTTGAATAGAGATTGAAGACAGCAGCTGCTAGGTGGTCTTCTCCTTCATTTCCCTTGATGGAAAGAGTCAAAAGATCAGAAGTTCTAGATGAGAAAAGATTCATGTGAGATATTATGAGTTGCAGGAAGTAACTGCCATATGTCCTGCTAGGGGATCACACATTCAGTACCCAACAGTGGCAGAAATAGCATCCTCCACCCATTCCAGCTCCCACACTTTCCTTTTCCAATGAACCAGGAGGGAGAGATGCTTACCAATGCTTAAGTGACCAAAGCTGCTGAAAGCAGATGGTCTTTTTATTTTCATCCTGTCCCTGTTTACTGCAGGGCAGCAAACCTCCTGCAATTGCCAGAAATGTCTCTTGGAACCATCAGAGGACAGAAGGGCAGGAGGGATAAATAGGGAAGGGCCATGGAGAAGAGCAGAACAGGGAAGTGAAGGGCAGCCAGGTCCATCCCTGGGGAATTCACAGAGAGAAGAATTGATGAATTTAACCTTGAAAGGAATGCTGCATCACGATCTGTAGTCTGTCACTGAAGGAAAAGTGGGGTTTTTTCCTTTTTCCTGTAATTGCTAGACAAAAAAGTAGAGATCAAAAGAGCAGAGTTTATCACTGGCAAAAACCAGGACTGCTGAGGGACAAAGAGTATCGTGATCTAGTTTGTTCTAAAATACAATAATCACTTTTATTTATTGTTTGAAATAATACAAGGGGCTTTGTTTTTGTGTGGCTTTTTTGTTTGTTTTCACTTGATTGATGCTCAGTGAAACTCAATTTTTAAATATTTCCCCATGTCAGAAGACTGCATGTTATCTCAAAATGAAAGTTCTGTTATTTATGCAGCAGGACTTCAGGAAAACAAAAGGGAAACTGAAAATATCAGAAGTTTGTCATCAAATCACAAAAGCTGATAGCAATGGCAAAATAGCAAAGTGTTTCCATGCAGTGACAGTGTTCCAAGTGCTGGTGTATTGGGTCTAAATAAACACCAAGCAACCTGCAGCAGGGTGGAGAGGTGTTCAAAGTGGTCTCTGGAGCACTCAGTTTGCAGAGGTTGCAGCACGGCGTGGCCTGGCCAGACAAGTACTGTGTCTGCCTGGGCTGTAGCTCTGCTCTCTGTGCAGAATTCCCCTGCTGACAGCCTGAGCTTGCTCTGTCAGCCTGTGAGAACTCTGCTGCCCACCCTTCTGGTCCTGCACAGTGCCAAAATTCCCCTGGCTCAGGGCAGATTTCTCTTTGCCTGAGGCAGCCACCGCAGCCCCTCTTTGCAAGCAGAGATCTGTGCAATGCTCTTGGCCATGCAGCTCCTCCTGGACCTTGAAGACCAGACAGCATTCCAAAAGGACACACTTTTCCAGCTTAGTGCCTGGAAAGAGGGTTCCAGGAGAGTTCATAGAATCATTTAATCACAGAATGGTTGGATTTGGAAGGGACCTTGAAGACCATCTCATTCCAGATCCCTGCCATGGTCAGGGACACCTTCCATTAGACCAGGTTGCTCCAAGCCCCATCCAACCAGGGCTTGGACACTTCCAGGGTCAGGGCAGCCACATCTCTGGGCTCCCTGTGCCAGGGCCCCACTACTCCCATAGTAAAAAATTTCCCTTTAATATCCAATCTAAAACTCAAGTATAGGCAGCTCTGTGGTAATCATCCAACATCAAATGAGAGAAATCTGCCTTTTGGGGAAGAATGTATCCCTGGGGAGCAGTGGACACTATTGAAAGGATTGTGAACACAATCTAGGATGTCTTTTACAACTTTAAGGATTCTGTGTTTGTATGATCACAGCAACCACAACAACAAGAGCCTCTAGTGAGGAGACTTCAGTCCATGTGTCTCAGACACACACAAGCTTAGCAGAGAGCTGCATCAACCCCTGTAACCTTCAAGGTTGATCAGCACAGCATTTACTCAACTTGTACCAGACCTAGGAAAAGGAATAATTAATGTTTTCAGGAAAATTAATCTTGCTGGGAGCACTCAAGCACTAGCATTAATCTTTCTAACTATTATTGCTGCACTATTGTTTGGTTCCTTTTTTATTGGCTTCAGTTATCCCTGACCTTGTTGACTATAAAAGAATCAGGCAAAAATTTTATATAGGCCAACAAGGAGGTCAAATTAGAAAATACAGAAGAAAATAATTAATTTTCTCAGCTCACAGGAATTAGTGATCTGATCTACTTAGCTCTTCTTCAAGGTTCTTATGCATTAAAATGGTGAATAAGAATGTGTTATAAATAAGAAGACAACTAGTTAAATTGGAACATTTTTCCAAGGCTCCTTGAATGCCCTCTAAAGTCAGTGCAGCAAAATGGAAGTGTGGAGGCTTGAGTTGGTTTTGATACCAGGAGGGATAAGCACATGTAATGACAATTTCCTTGGAAAAATATGGGATGTGAATTTACTGCTCAGGTTACAGCTTGTACAACTTTTTATGAGAATAAGCTTTCGTGTAAACATTAAATGCTTACAGGACTCCAGTTTTGCTACAGAAATGAAGCAGAAAAGTGGGAAAAAATGCTAAAGAGCAACAATTATTGATCTATGTAAGGGAACATTACATCAGAACAAAGTGAGCTTCATAACTATAGAATATTTAAGATACTTGGAGATTTGTGCACAAATCCTCAGCCCCTCCCTTTGATATTCTCATTCAGACACAATACTGACATCTCAGTTGTTGAAGGTTCTGGAAAATAGGAGATACTGAATCACTACATTTTCATCTGCTTTTGTTTCTGAGTTTTGTTCAAAATATATGATTTTCTGAAATTCAAATATTTCTCTTCAGCTTACTGAACTAAGTTCAAGCACTGCTTCATTGCTGTAGCAATCCCATCAGCAATTGCACACATTTTTGGAGTAATAGTCAGGTGTCATCAGCCTTCTCCTTTTGGCAATGCTTCTGTCTGGATTGTGTCTCTCAAAAACACAATAATATGATAACCAGTTAGAGGACCTTTGGCTGAAGCTGGAAAAACTAGTTTTACTGTAGGTCTGTAATCTAACAGAAGCCTCAGCATGTAAGGTAACAAGGGTACCAAGAATTAAAGTACAGCTCCAGAGGGAATTATGTTCCATTACAGGAAAAAAAGTTAGTTCTGAAATAAATAAAAGATAAAATTAATTGTGGCATTTTGTGGGCTTTTTTTAAAGCATTATTCCAGTAATTATTTATTATTAATAACAAAGGAGAATAAAATTGTAGAGGAAGACTGTGTTTTCTATTCATTATCAGAATTAAAACTGAGAAACTTTCAGATACTTAAACCATTCTTCAGGTCTGAAAAAAAAGCAAAAACTTTCAAAGCTACCTAGAGAAAAAGTCAGACCACACACAATCTATATACCTTTTGTAAGTACCCACATAACTTGAGGCAATAAGAGAAAATTTGGCTTGGCCTTTACAAATTATATGCCCTTACAAATGTCCCAATCACCTCCAGGGTTGCTGCTTATATAAGGAGTCTGTCCTCCTCAGGACAAAACAAGATAAAGTTCAATCAGCTGAGAGGCTGTAAATCCCTTATCTGACCCAGCTGGGCTCACTGCAGAAGGAAAGTGTCCAGCATTTTTCCTGATCTGGTTTTTAAGCCCACACGCTCCTTCCAGTCTTCCTAAGGTGATGTACTTACCTTGGCCTTAAGCTTTGCAACCACATCCTCCTGTGTTCATGTCATACCTGCCCAGTGCTGCCTTTATCTGAAATTTCTGCCACTGACCATAGTTGATAGAGGAACATAAATTACCCTAGTTTAATAAATAATACTCTTGACATATTTTGGATTTGTTTTTAATTGATGAAGCATGGGATGAGTAACAGGCTTGGTTGTAGAAGACATCCTTGTGACCTTGTCTTTAATTCTAAGAACACCAAAAAATGACCCAGAAGAGGACTATTATTTATCTGGAACTATGCAGATGGCTTCTGTATGCTGAAAATTCATATAGACTTCAGATTAAAGGAATTGAGATTTTGTTATGGGGTCTTCCTAGACAACCAAAGAATTCAGGTGGAAGTACATTTCAGGATACACAAAGAGGTTAAAAAATATCCTGAAAATTATCAGAGAAAAAGGAATTTAGGAATCCAGGGAGAAGCTACACAAAATGGTGGGAAGGCGATACTTTTCTTTTTCTGTCCAGATAAATGGATGGAATGACATGAGACACCTGGGAAGGACATGAGTGGATTTATTAATCAGGAGGAGAAGTACCCACAAATACTTAGATATTCTGACTTCATTTATCTTTTAATCACAATCAAACCATTTTTAAGGAGTGTTTAGCTCAGATTAATGTTGGTTCAGGAATCTGGGAACGTTTTGATGGAAGCTAGTTTGGATTCCTGACTAAACATTACTCCAGGATTGTCACAGACCAAACATTTTGAATAAACTTACTGATTGATTGACTTGAATCTTGGAAACCAGACTCTCCTAAAAGTCACAGATCTTTTTGGCTCCAAATATCTGAGATCATCTTATGTAATCAGGCTTTGTTTTGTTATGAATCAAAAAAAGAATTATTTGATAATATTAAAATCCTCTTTGAAATAAAACTTCTCCACTAAATGCTGCAAAGATCAATTTAATGAAAAATGATGATGTAGAGTCTGGGATAGTCAAATCTTTGGCTTCTCTGTATGAAATCCTGACATTCCAAGGGGCAGATTGGCACCCTCTCCTGCAAAGTTCCAAGTAGGTCCTAATGGTGCTTATTGTTCCTGTTTTCCAATGCTGCAGTTCTGGCTTCCACTGTGCTCAGGGCTCTTCTGGGTCTGCAAACACCTGAAATGTGTCCAGTGCTTCAGGCAGGAATTAAGCTGTGGTTCAAGCATAAGTGGGTAGGAAGGGAATTCCTGATGTGAGGATTGTTCTGCAGCCTCCAGGGCAACCAGCAAAGAGCAGCTCCTATTTCTGTAGCTGGACTTACCTGGCACCCAGAACAAGGCTGCATCCAAAGTGGCCATTGGGAAAAGCAGTTGGGAATGGATAATACAAACATCATTTACCTAAATCAAGTATGCCACAGCAGAGATCTGAGGCTTGGCACCTGGCTGTCACTGAAACAGTCCCTCTTGATGTTGTCACCAGTCAGTTAGCATCGTTCCAGTGCTAGTCCTGGCCAGGGATGTTCCCAATAGGAATTCTGAATGTATTTTTTCTTGTTAAACACAGAAAGTGTTTAACAACAAGGTTGTTTCCAAAAGGTGCCAGCTGGCTTTGGGGCCAATGAACAGGCCTTGGAGCTGCTTAGCATTGGAAGTACAGCCAGTGCAGACCCCTCTCCTCCAGCCTGTATCCCCACCATCTCCTGAATGGATTTCCCTCAGAGCCCTCACATACCATCAGTCTTGCTGTGATCCATGTATCAACATGTTCCCCAGAGCCTCTGGGCTCAGAGACTCCTTCCCAACCCTGTCCCTGTCCTCTGCTATCCAGAGTTCATTCTGATGGGATTATTTACCACTTCCAGATGAGCCAGAGGCTCTGCCCACAAATCCTCATTCCCATATTCATTTTTCCCCCCCTCTTCCTTCACAGCATCCTCTCTTTCTTTCTTTCTTTCTCTTTCTATCTCTCTCTCTCTCTCTCTCTCCCCCTCTCTCTCTCTCTCTCAGGGATCCACCATTTAGGATGTCAACACTTTAAACTGTTAGGAAACAGTACAGCTGAGACAATTTTTACACTGGAAAGTGTCAATATGTTCTGTCAACTGTTTATATGATACAGAGGCAGTGACAAGAGCTGGCTTCTGACAAGATTTCAGCACGTCTGTCTAACACCAACGTCTTCCTCTCCACTTCCTACATCTCACCAAAATCAGCAGGCTTCTGCTTATATTAGATGCCCTTGGATATTCCACCTGGTTTCCATCTGCCAGATCAGAAGGATATGGGTATCTATATCTTCCCACCCCATGTAAACGGCTCAGGCATCACCTGAGCCTCCCAAATATCCTGGGTAACTATGTGTTTACACCAGAAAGGATCCCTAGAGTTCTCTTCACTACAGCAAGGATTAAGACTGGCTTTGGCCCCAGAATGGACATTCAAATTATATATTTGAGATATATGTCAGAATTTTGAGAAAGATTTTACAAGTGATACTTTCACTGAGAAAGGTTAACTGACAGGCATCTTATCATTAACAATAATTCCTAATAGAAGACATCCTTTTCTCTGAATTGGAAACAACATTAAATTGGGACTTGGAACCTGTGTTTAAACAATATCATACATCTTAATAGAGCTGCAGACCTTCCTGTGGGAAATGCTATCAAATCTTTAAAGACAATTTATTGAAGGAAATTGCAGACAGCTAGAAAACATCCATGATCCTTTATCCTGACACTGACTTGTTAACACTGTACCATGACTTTGTGTCACTGTTCTTTCTTATTTTGGTCTTTCACTTTGTCTGACTTTGGCTTTCATGTCATGTCTTATTTATCACTTTGCCTCTTCCATCCCACCATCACCTCCTCCCTTTTCCTATTTCAGGTATGACAGGACCTATTTATTTTCTCCTGGGTGAGCTCTGCTCATGCAATTAATGAACAATAGTTGTGGGGTTTTTTCATTCAAAAATTTATTTTCCCTGCAAACGACACATTCCATTTCACAGAATTCCATTTCACATCCTTAGGTAGGATCTTTGAGACATTGAGACTATTGTGGGTTTGGAGCCCATGCCACACTGTAGACTCCCTGTCTTCTTTCCTTCTTAGTCTTGGCAGTCCAAATTCCTTGTCCCAGTGCTTTCATTATTATTTTTAGTAAAGGAGACAAGTAAGTCAAAATCTTTCCATTCTCTTTACAAAAGCTTGTCTGTTTTCACTGTCTGTTTGAACACAAAGTCACCACATCATAGTTCAGTTCAACTGATAGTGAGGACACCACAGCTTTATAGTCAGGCTATTTCAGCTGTTTACTTGCAAGACTAGGGACCAAGATGAATTTTCAAACTTTATTTTCTCCCACATGCAGAAATAAATATCTTAGAATGACAGAAAACCAAGTTCCTCCAAATTTTCAGGATGGAGATAATAAAAGACTCTATAAACAAACAAAGGGGCAGAGTTGTCCAAGCAATACATTTTACTATTATTATGGCAAATGAATACTGGTTTTTATTGCAAACATCATTTGAAAATATTAAATTTTTTTACTCAAAAGAAGTTAGAAGTCAGAGGTGGACTATGAGGAGGAGGTATAGTACTTTTCCCCTTGAAACATTTCTATGAGAAAAAAAGTCCCCCAAAATAACTAAAAAAGCAAACTCAGGTGCTTTCACTTCTACTTTCAGCCCTTCCTCCACCTCATCCTAGAGAAACTTAGGAAAGTCAGTTCCAGAGGCAGGGGCATCAGTCTGTTCCAGTGAGACAAGTAACTCCCCTTCTGGTACTGGACTTCCCACTTTCTGAAGGAGAGCTCTAGTTATTGAATGGAAAAGAAATTCCTTTGTCAGCCTGTAAATGGTACATAAATTTATATTTTGACTGTTCCCAGTTACTTGAGTTAAAATAATCCACCAAGAATGAAAAAAATCTTGCTTTGATTGATCTGTATTTTATTATGAAACATAAAGTAAAAATGAGAACTATGAGCCACCATAACCCTTCTGCTCATCTGAAGGCAAATTTCTTCCTGTAGTAGACCAAGGTTTGAATTCCAAAAATATGCTTTATTTTCCTCAGAATAAGAAAAAATGACAGTTAATGCAGACTTAAAGATTAAAATGAAAGGAAAATTATTTAGGACTTGTAGTTAATGAGATAATATAGAATTTCCTTCTTATGCCAATAGTTTGGGTTGCATAAAAAAAAGAGTGTCAGAAAAAATGTCTGTGATCATGTTTAAATATCACATATTCAGAGAGAAAAGTAGGATTTTTATGTAAAGTGAAAAATAATTTTAAGAAATTCCAAAACCTAAGACATTTTCAAAACTCAGTTGTTTTACTTGTGCTTTGTCTCTTTCTTTGACTTGCATATAGGAAAAATAATGGCCCCTAGATTTGTTGGGAAAAAGGAAAGTCTTGAGATGTCACGTTTCTTTTCAATGCAATTTTTCAAAAAAACAAATATTTTTACAGAACAAAAATTAAAATACAAAGTTAAGAAATATTTTAAAAGCCTCTCAAGCTCTTCTGCTTTTCAGTGGCTGATTTAAAAAACTGAGAGTTGGGAGATTTTAGAAAGTGTTATTTATTTATCTGAGTGCCTACACAGCGTTCCTACTTAACAGTTATTGCATGACCCAACATGCATCAAAGTGTGAGCAATTAAACCCCTTTTCCAAAATATACCTCAAGCTCTTAAGAGCGCTAAAGAGTGATTACAAACAAGTGAACAAAGGACAGTCACAATATTTATGCTCTGTTTTGGTTGATCCACCTCAAAGCATAAAAGAGGCATAAAGAATCTATCCATTAAGAACAAAGCTTCCATGATCTCATTATTTGGCAAGAAAAGAACTTTGAAGCTAAAATACACTATTTATTAGGGAATATTTGCATTGTTCAAGAACTCTAGGGGGTAGAAATCCTTTGAGGAGTAGTTTAGGTGACCCTCAAATCTTACAACAGTCATAGTGAGTCAATGGGTATCCCTAACACCCAGAGCATTGGCAGACAACTACCCTGACTTGCAGAGTTTTAGCAAATGCTGGTTTATTTGTCTTCTTCCAATCATTGTTTTTCACTATTCTGCAGGAAATAGCTTGAACGTGTGGAAAAACATTTTGAAAATTATTTTAGCTGCATATTACAGTGGCACCTTCCATACCAGAGTCCTGCTGCCACCATGGAAACTACACTCAGTCAAGCTGGGATCTCCATCCAGGTGGCCAGGAGGGGACTAATCCCATAACAGACTGAACCTGGCTATCTCTGTGTCATGTAAGCTGCTGAAGCACCTTAGGACATCAGAAAACTTTCAAATGAAGACTCGAGAAGCTGTTGGAAAATTGCCTCTCAAACAGGGAACCATAGAAGTAAACCTGTAATTTTCAACTCTCTGAATAAAATAGAAACAAATTTTATATTGTGTTGTTGCCATGTCATGGTAGTGGAGAACATAGACATCTCTAGATATTTTGAGAATATTTTGCTATGAGAGTTTTATTTGTCTCAAAACCCCTCACAAGAGTCAACATGTTCTTGTAAAATCAGTAGGAGCACACAAGTAACTAAAAAGGGAAACAAAGTAAAACCTCATAATTCTGAATTATGATAACATATTTGCTCCGCCATATACTATTGCCTTTATTGGCTGAAGATGGATACTGAGTGCTCAAAACAGAAGGTGTCTGAGTCACAAGAAGGAAGAAAACACATACGCATAAAGAGTCTTTTGTAGAAGGTTGATGGCAAAGGCTCCTCTTAATCAGAAGAAATTTCAGACTACAGGTTGGTTTCAGCATTGCTTTGTCTTAATATCCAAAAGTTGTGAGGGTGATAAACAAAATCCCTCCTCCTGACTATACCACAAGACTCAATCCTGCTTCTGTGCTTAGAGAACTCTGGGTGGGGAATCCTCCTGGCTCCCAGGAGAGCATATACATGGGTGGATCAAGAATCCTGGCAGCTCCCTGCCAGCACACTGTCCAGGCCTTGTGGCATCAGCAGTTTCTTCTCACTTCCCAAAGAGTAATTAGTTTTTTTAACTGAGCTTGGATGTTGTATTAATTCCTCAAACTGTATATGTTCCATCTCATTTAAAAGCTGATGAGGAGAGTGTGAAGTGCCTTGGTCAGTGCTCCTTTGTAGGTAAGGCTGAATATCCATGACAGATCCCTGTGTCCTTCTGATCCATGCATCAGCAAAATCAACATGGCTGGCTCAGACTCAGACCTGTGGGGTACATCCTGATCAGCTCAGCAGCTCCTGTCCTGCTGAGAGGGGAGAGCAGGCTCAGCCTGCTTTGTTCCTCCCACAACTGAGGAGAAAAAGGCAGGGCAAGGACTCAGCTCCTGTGTCCTGCCAAAACAATTATCCAGCTGCCATATCTGGAGGACTCCAGCAGCAGAGGTTCCACAGAGCAGATGCCTGCAGCATCCATCAGCCCTCAGATGCTTTGGCAGGGAAGAGGCTTCCAGACTCCAGCACTGGAGTTCAGGGAGCAGGAGGGGATGGCTGGATGTACCTTTGGGGATGAGCCTCCCTTCCCAGACAACTGGTGTTGGGATAAGGGTAAATGGCCTCAAGTTTCACCATGGGAGGTTCAGGTTGGCTAAATAATTTCTAGGAATAATTTCTTCATTGAAAGATTAGTTAAGCATAGAAACAGAGTCTCCAGGGAAGGGTTGGAGTCACCATCCCTGAAAGTGATGAATAAGTAGGTATTGAAACAAAGATAAAACTATTTCACATTGTTTAGTGAGCATAGTGGTACTAGATTGAAGGTTGGACTTGGTGATCTTTGAGGTCCTTTCCAGCCTTAATGATTCTGCAGTTCTGTGACTCTCTTGCTACCCTTGGAGAACTGCTGCAGCCCATGCCACTCCCTCACCAGGCTGAAGTACATTCTCCTCTCCTCAGGCTTCCTCACCATACCCCCAAAAAATGACTGAATTTAGACAGAACTGGTATTTGGTGTATTTGCTGTGCTTGGCCCTAGTGGAAAAGAAGCCCTGGAGGCAGCAAGCACAGAGCCATCCTCCCCTCAGCAAGGACAAGGGAGCTGCTGCTGTGGCCGCTGTTCCTCACAAAATGTCCACCACGGTGACCTGCCCCCACTGCAAAATCACTGCCAGTACAAACACCACAAAAGTTCAGTTGGCTTCTTATAATTTTGCCTTTCCTCATGCCAGGAGTTTATTTTCTCTGCTGTTGCAAATGTGGTCTCTGCCTGCTGAAGGGGAGGCAGGCCTGGCCCTTCCCTTTGGGGTGCCATTAATAATCCTCCCACAAGGACAATGCAAAGAGGAAAGATCACAGGCTCCCAGCCTCACTGGCACCTTCCTTACTGCAAAGGTAATCTAGTGAGCTATGGGAGATTAAAAGATTACAATTCCTAATGTTATTGATATGGACCAAAGGAGATGAGGGAATGTAAACAGCCAGGGATAAAACACAGGGGAGAAAACAGAGACGGAAAGTGGAAAAAGGAAAATAGGCCAAGAATAAATTTGCATCTTAAATTCCGCTGAACTTAGTCTATTAATAAGTAGACAAATCTGTCAAATCTGCTTATCTGAATGGAAAGGTTTATATCAGGCTGCACATCCTCAGCAGAAGCTAACACAGGCTGTGCAAGGAGAGAGGCAGAGAAAGCCCTACATGGAAAGATCCAGCAGCTGTTGATTGCCTGTTGTGAGGGGAGCATGGCTGACAGCAGGGCAGGCTGTCCTGCCTTGACACTGGAAAACAAAGAGCTCTTTAGCAAAATCAGATGTGTAAGAACCAGGAGGCGGCGTCTTGGAAAGTCTCCTGTCTGTGCTTGACTTGACCAAATGGGAACAGCCATTGGAGTAATTGAAATGGAAATTAAACTTGTGAAGCACAAGTTAATCTTGATGTTTTGATTTTTTTAGGAAACTCCAGGGTGCATTTTTCCCAAAGTGCCATTTTCTGGAGACGTGCCATTAGATGTTGTTTTATTCAAGATACATGCTTTAATCTTACAGGTGAGAAATAAAAGATGAACAAGCTGGGTCCAGCAAAGACTTTGAAAACAACCAGCACCCATACATGACCAAATCTATTATAATGTTGATTCTTAAATATTATGACTACTGGGACGTGAACCATGACTTGCAAATTGTCAAGGCTAATATGACTGTGCCTTTTCTGGTCCAGTCCTTTATCATTAAAGTTTTCTTTCCTGAATTGCTGTACTTAAACTGTAACATTGAGCAATCCCTCCACAGAAACTTCTCCCAAATCTCCCCTCCTGAGTGAATAAATCTAAGGTGACTCCACAACAGACTAGCAGCTCTGTTGTATTCCAGAATTTGGTCTTTCACTCTTTCTTTCCCAATATTAGAAACTTTCTGTCTTTTTATATAAAGAAAGCCCCTGCAGTGACTCACCAGCCACAGATAGGTTAGATTTTGACATGCAGAGCAAGCTGAGGCACCTATTGCCATTTGAAATGCTGTAGTCTGCTGTGTCAGGTCCCACAGCCTGATGGGACAGAGGACATGGGGCCATCTGCAGGGCTCTTATCTCTCCTGCTAGCCCCACGCACATTCAGACATGTGGTGTGGTTTTTGGGGGGCTGTATTCCACACAGCCAGGGGTTGGGATCAATGATCTTTGTGGGTCCCTTCCAACACAGGACATTCTGTGATTCAATGATTTTTGGGATATTCCAGCATGACTCAAATGGTAGGCACCTATTTCACGAGCAATTGTGTCAAATCCCTTCAACTCAGCTGAGCTCAAGATTTAGATACCTAAATTTAAGTGACTAAACTATTTGGGTTTATGGACACTAAGAGCATAAACATCTATCAAAAGAAAAGGTCTCGTCCATTTTGTGGAGCCTAAAGAACAATTCAGCTGTATAGTTAGGAGGTGTTCAATTTGGACATTTGCCAACAGATACTGGGCATCATAAAGTATTCCTCAGAGGGCTGTTCTCCTTCCTGCCTTTATAGTCAATGAAGAAAAATTGGCAACTCTAGAATTCTTCTAGCCTATTTCAGGTGACTATTTTTGGATAGATTGTTTGCAACCTAGAAATGTCTTTTGTTACCTCTGTCCATGTCAAGAGTCTGAAAGAATACTTCAAAGGCATAGAATTACAGAATGGGTGACTGGGGTCAGGTGAAATGAATTCCACAGTTTGAGTCATGTTATCTCATTTTCAAGCCATACTATGGATCAAGGTTATGTTATAAAGACACAAAGCCAAAAGTTTTCCAGGCAGTTAGGAACTCACTTTTTTTGCTTCAGGGTTGGCTGGTCTAAACCAACTTCAAATAAAAAACTGAAGAAACATTTTTACTGCAGAATTAATTTAAAACTAATAATCTCTGCTGATTGGCAAGGAAGGAGGATGTATCACTGAGCTAAAAGGCTCCTCAGGACTTGCCTTTTGGGGTGGTTTGCATCCAAGTCCTTTGTCAATTCACTTCAGATTAAAACACAGATTATATAAATGTACCAGAAAAGGCAAAGGAATATGTTCAAATTCCAACTTTAGGTTTGATCCAAAAATACTGGATAAAGTTCTCCTCAAGGTTATAGTCTTAGAACCTAAGTTTCTCTCTTGATCCTTCTAACTTTTTATTTTTTAGAGGTACTATCAACACAAATAAGGATGTTACAATATACACTGGGTGCTTTTTTTTTTTGTTTCCTTTTTCTTGAAAGCATAAATCAAAATGAGATGGCCTTTGAAGTGACCTCATTAACAACTTTAAAGCCTTTGAAGATTTGGACCTCAGCCTTTTTAGATATAATCTAGTTTTCATTCAGGCAGTAGTTTGTATTTATTCCACCCAAATCTGTAAATCAAGGTCAAATATTTGCAGCCTCATACTGTGGAGGACAATAAGCAAATATTACCATGAGAGCATAGTTTTGTATCACAAGAGAAATATTGGAAGAGATTATTATTCATTATTCTGATAAGTAATGAAATATTTTGTAAGTAGAAAGAAATCACAAATAATACAGTTCTATATTTGCAAAACAAATGGATAAAAATCCCCCACAATATTACTAGCTGGTGTTATACCCATGAAATGCAACAGTAACATATATTTGAAGTGTTGCAAAATGTTAATTTCAATATAAACTCCTTTCTAGGAAGGAAGCTTGTGTGGCAATACTTTAAAACAGAAAAGCATTTTGGCATCAATAAAAAGATCTAACTATGACATATGTCAGAAGAAATATATCTGCTTCAATGAGCTGCTAATGCAAGTTCCAATCACCATAGTCTCAGCAGAAACAATCTCATTTAAAAGTTGGCAGTCAATTTCAAACTGTACTCTTTCCTTTCTAGTCTCCCCTAATTTAATATATAGCAATAAAAACATTTGGAAATAATTAGATGCCAAATAACATTAATAATTTACCTTGTGACAAAGATCCAGTCTCTGAAATAAAATACTTTAGTGTTTCTATTGAAACCATTTATGTGTCTTCATATTTAAGTTCTATAGTCACCAAAGAATTTGAGAAATGCACTTATCTATATGCTCTGAGATGGAATGTAGGCAGAATTTGCCTTCAGATGGACATTATAAAGGCATCCATTTTGTGATAAGTGAGGATTATATAATCTTTGCTTTTTTAATGAATATTTGTGTATTTTATATTTCAAGTTCCCAGTATGAGTGAACTCACAGTATTTATATCCAACAAAGACAGAACTGTACTGTAATTTGTATGCACTGTCCTGTGTCAACAATATTTACTCAACATTTTAATAATTATCCAAATAAGTTATAAGATTAAACATAAAATCAACATATATTACCAGACTTTAAAGAGGAAATTTAACCTGAAAATAACCCCCCAAGCAGACATGCAATCAGCATGATGAGCTACCCCACAGGTGGGGCTGGAAGATAATCTGCAAATCCCTGTGCATATTTATGAGTAAATTACATCCTTTTGCAGACATGTCAATTTGAGGAGATTACAATCTCTTTGCAGAAGGTTTGTTTTTTTTCTTGTGGAGATGCAGTGCCAGCCACCCCTCCTGGAGGATGTGCTAACACCTGGCCAGCCCTTGTGTGCCTGGACAAGCTCCTGTGTGATCCCCACAGGAATGGGGCACATTCTCTGTCACTACCAGAGCAGGAATGGAAGCCCCTTGTCCTCATTTCTCAGCCCCTTGTCTCATTTCTTGTAAGGACCAAGCAGAAATCCTCATGTGAGTATTGCTCAAAGTCTGTCAGTCAGTAGTTACAGTAGAGATCATTACAAGAGCATTCTTTCTGGCAATACTTTTATTGACACTGATCACCATTCATTCCCTCGAATGAAGACTCAGAACAAATAACACAGAGCAGTGAGCACTAATAAGTTAAGAACATAAAGAAGTCCACCATAGAAATTTGTCAATACAAACTAGATAGGCAGTGCTGGCCATGCCAAGGAGAAGCCAGATACACTATTGGGAGAAGTGTCTGATTGTGAGGGCTGGAGTACCAGAAAAGGAATAAAATCCAATAGCACAAAGTACAGGCTTGTGCCCTCAGGGACTGATAACAAGAATTTCTACTTTTAGGAGGAAATTTATCAGTCACAACTAATGAAAAGTAAAGGGATTTGGATGTCTTACACAGTGACTGGATGGCTGCAAGCCACTGGTGTGATGTAGCTGTAAAAAAGGCTAATGCAAAGCTTTTCTTTTTACAGCTCTCCTGAGACCTCAGTTACAGCATCATTGTCATCCACAATTAAGAAAGACCAATTTTAACTGAAAGAATAATGAAGGCCAACACAGTGATGTTATGAATGGGCAACCTGTCTTTAAGTGGAGTAAGTAAAAGAGTTTGGCTTAGGAAAACAAAGACTAAATCTTGTATGGTTACTTGACCTAAATATATTGGTACCTATGCTCCAGAAGGATACAAATACTAAATGTGGGTAAGGAACAATCAGTTATTTACAGATTTTGAGGGCTGAAAATTGCAAGGTGAGTATAAAGTAATTAGATTTTGGAATAAGAGGAAAATAGGGATGTGACCTTGGATAAGATGGAGGGGGGAATATTAGAGTTAGGACAACGGAATTTGCTTTCTGAAAAGGGATTTTGATTAATTTATGAAAAGGGTTATTCAAATACCTCTTGAAGATATCAAGATACTTGATTTGGTGACCCAGGAACTCCCCAGATTTGTGCTCTCATGGGGAACTTGCTGCTACAAAACAAAGGTTACATAGAATGAGGCTTGCTGGTGAATATCAGGTATTTTACCTCAGGTTTGCTTGTTTATTGCTTGTTGTAATGTGTTTGGACTCAAACCCAATTAAGTGTTTAGGATCTCTTATTAATCTACTAAGTTCCAACTAGATTCAATAATTCATTTATTGAAGTTACTTTAAAAGATTTAAAGAGTTCAAATTTCAAATGGAAACTCTGTCACAGACAGCACAGGGAAAGTGCAAGATAAGAATACAGGGAGGATGATCACATATAGAACAGAGCAGTTTTCTCCATAATAAGAGTCTTTATCAGCTTTAAAGAATTCCAAGGCTGAAAAGACCTCTAACTTTACTTCCACTGTATTTAAAAAAAAAAAAAATTATTACCCACAATATTAACCTCAATAACAGGTATTGTACTTGACTATAACATGTGTTCAGCGATCACATAAATTCCAGGAGTGCATGCAGTCTTGACTCAAAGGCGTCAAGAAAGGGTGAATTCATCAATTCTACTGGTAGTTTGTTCCAGTGATTAATCATGCCTGGTGTAAAAAGCGTGTGGTGCTTTCCTAATTGGAATTTGTCTGCAAGATTAAAGACCCGTTTTATATCTGGTATTTCCTCCCAGCAGAGGTTTATGTATTCTGCAACGAAGCCAGTGTTTAAGCTCTGTCTATATGGCATTCTGGCACTGTCCCAGCTCCTTATCAGAGGGAGTCTAAGGCATATGTCATTCCCCTCCCATCATCCACTCTCTAACTTCTTTGTAAACAAAATCCTGCCTTCGAAGCAGCATGGAAACCATGGGTCAGGACTACCAAAAACTCTGGAGCATCTTCTCCCAGCAGATAAATTAGATGCAACCATAGTATTTTATGTTCATCAGAGAAACAAATTTTACCAAAAAAATTACAGTATTTCAGCCTGGGAAAAAAAAAAA
>WEIU01003020.1:17048-87359 GCA_013389925.1 Aegithalos caudatus
AAAAAAAAAAAAAAGTGGCTCTGCATCATCTTGCAGAGGATTTCAGTGTTAGTTTAAAACTCATATTAATACTTTATATTATATTCCATTACTAGTCTCACCAGAGCCATGATCTTAGTGAAAATGACCTTTATGTCCTTACTTTATCAACACATTTAAGAGATTCTCGACTGGTTCTTCATGTAACTAGAATGGGAGATCAGATTCTACCACTCCTCTCTTGTGACCCTGCATACTTTCCAGTCTTTGTCTTTTCCTGGGATGCAGTTCCTTCTCTTTTGGTGTGATAGCTATTCAATATCCTACTAAATTCTAGCTAATACTGGGGTCTGGAAGAAATCTAACAAGGAACAGTATCCTTAACCATTAGGCTTTTCATCACCTTGAAAACTTGTTTCCAGGATGGATTTGGATTTCTTCTTGGCTTTATTTTGGTGAAGTGCTGAAAATTAATCAGGAAGAGAAGGCAAGATATTTATAATTTGTCTTTAGCTGGCTGTCAAAGAGAGACTTTGTAATAAGGCCAGGAAAATACAGAGAAGACTGAAAGGGATGATTCCTTGTGTGGACTGGCTTTCTTTCTAAAAGCAACTAAAGATGTGTAGGACTAAGACAGCTTTGACTTTTCAGCCTGGAAAAGGTTACTTCTGAAGGAAATAAAAATTAATGAATGACAGGGATAGAGTCAATACCAGATTATTGCTTCCTACCTCCTCTGGCATAGGAAGAGCTAAGGGTCACCTATTAAAGCTGTTGGGAGACGAGTTCATATTAAGGGGAAAAGTGGTTATTCTCAGCAAACAAAATTAGCTGTGGAGAGCTTGACCATCAGAATGGATATTGTGAATACCACAAGTTTTGCACATGCTCAAATGAAAACTGGTCAAAACAATATTACACCAAAGTTACTAAATGCATAGAAACTGTACAATTCTTAGGAAATATAAAAATCTGGGAATATACTAAAGAATCATATTTTTTTAGTCTATTCTGCTAATCTTTCTTAGGCATTATTTTGTGTGTGTGTCCTTGTACATAATGTCTTCTGTATTAGAGCCTTTGTTACAGCTCAAAAAGCCAGTGCATCATGAGAGATCATCAATAGAGCCTGAGAAATTAAAATGTGCTGCAGTTCAGTAGAGCATTTAAATAGATTCTTAGTATAATTTAATTGAATCTTTGGTTTATGCTTATAACTTCTTAATAGAACAGGAAAGGAAACAACCATCTGCTCAGGTCTCCAAAGGAGATAGTCTATGTTTATACAACTCAGCAAAATACAGACCTGTGTTCTGAAAGGGCCTGCATTGAGAAAGTACATCTTACATCCAGAATTGCTGATGTTGAGGATGCTGAATGAGACCCTTAATGTGACACACTGCAGGATGACAACATTTAAATGAAATTGTTGTGTTTTGGTAACATCAGCTGTAAGTAACATTGTATGTCAGAATAGTGCAGGTCAGCCTCAGTCTTGTTCAACTAAAAAAATGCATCTTTAAAAATATCCTGAGGATATCCCTCATATAGCAGCCCCTGGACCATTTACCTGCTCTGCATTGAGCTATAATGTTAATCTTATCAAGGAAACAAACCTGCCAGTTCTGGAAGTGGCATCCTTGTCCATGGGGGTATATTTTTTGTCCAGAGAGTGCTGACATTTTGCCACAAGACTTTGGGAAAATCTGGGGAATGTTTTTAGCTACATGCAAGGGAAGTGAGAGTTTCTCCTACAGCAGATGTAAACAGGCCTCTGGAAAACTTGTGCCGTAATGAAGCAGTCAGTGAAGGTGAGTAGGACACTTCAAGGCATCATAGGGGCAGGAGATGTCTATGCTTATGTAGGTGAATTTTACCCCCTTTTAAGGCATTGTATTCCAAGCAAGCTCAATGGCCTTCTAGGCCCCACATTATTTAGAAGTCTAGTGTGACTTCAGGCATTGTGGTCACTACAGCTGCCCCTCCAGAAGGACACAGACATTCTGTAGGTTCTGTGTCAGCCACTGCTACCCCTTGGTCCTCTTGAATGCTGGTCAATGCCTTCATGTGGAGAGCTGAGCTGAACCTGCTCCCACTGACTGCAGCAGGAGCTCTCAGCCTGCCCCTCCAGCTGTCAGCACCTCCATCAGGCAGTGACACCACATCCAGTTCTATCAGCTGAATCTGGCCACTGCATTTAGGAAAGCAGCTCGTTTGCCCAAGCATGGAGCCACCTGGTGTGTCCTATCATATTCAGAACATCCATATGGAGACACTGTGCCACTCCAGGAAGTCTCACATGACATGAGATGCTTCTATTTAGGGAACTGAATCAAGCCCTATTTCTCTGAAGTTGATTCCCACCCTAAATGTCAGTTTTATCTACATTAGTACTCTGATAAAATTCACAAATATATCAGCATGTTTTAAGCTAATATTTAGACCCTAGTTAATTAAAACCAGGTTTTTAATCAAGAACTTTTTTTCATTTCCTCTTTATGAATGTTAATATGATTTTGTAAATCGTTCATTTTATCAGTGTCATGCCAATGCTGAGGATTTTCAAAAGGCTTCTTGCCTAAACAGTTTAGGTGCATGGAATAGCATAGCCTGTGATAAGATTCACACAGAAAGCTATTCCATTACGAATTCTCTTCTGCAAGGACTTTAAGCCTGCAGGCTGCACTTACAGATAAAAGAGAATCTTGGAAATGAGTAGCATCTAATCCAAAGTATTCTTTTATTTCATTCTAATAACATTGTTTTAAAAGATTTCTCATTTTTATGGGAACTTTGTGAACAAATAATCATAAATTCATGAGCTTTTCCCCCCTCATAAATTAAAAATCAGAAAAAAAATAAGGTTCAATTCAAATGACATTTTCCAACGGAAAACTCTCTGACAAAGAGTACGAACAAAAAATATTTTGATAAAATTCTCATTCATTCAACTGTTTACTAATTTGCATTGTCATGTTTTCTTCTTCATAAACACAAAGTATAGTACATTTTTCCCCAGAAGGGAATACAATGACTGATGGTCTCCATCAAGGTTTTGTTGGCTCTCTGTACAAAGCCAAGATTTTACAATATGCTGTACTTGTGGTTATTGAGCCTCTGACAGCTATAACTGTGGAACAGAAATGGGTGATCTAAGTTGGAACAGGTTGTACAACACTTGCTAGGTAATATATTATTCAAATGATGTGATTCTTGAGCAGTCTTAAAAACTGTCAGTGGACTTGACTGGGTATCAGAGGAATAAAACAACACATGTTTGCTGAGTTCTCTGCTGTGCTAAAACATCCTTCTCTGCTGAGGTGGCCTTGCTGCTTCACAAGTTAATTTTCTTGGAGCTAGTTTGAATATATCTACATAGTACTGCATTTTCTAGCAACACCAAACTTAAATAACCTTTAATGTCCTTCTTTCCAGACAATACAGAAACTGATTTTGCAAGAAGTACAGCCAGGAGATTTTGTTTTTCTGGATCTTTCTAGATGAAATAATTTTTTAGATGTAATTTTCCAAAATAGTGGTAGAAGACATTTCAGAACTTGAGAAGTCTTTTGTTTGTAAAATTACCATGTGTACAATTGTAAATATATGTCAATTGCCTCAGAAGATTAAAAGCATTTCCTTAAACTGGAGTTGAAAAGCATTTCTGAGCAATTAAAGGGGAGATACTGGTACAAGAGACAGATGGAAAATGGCTAACATCTTAAGACTGGAATCTTATTTTAAAATTATTGCATTCTTGTTAATATAAAGTTTTTTTAAAGGACATCAGCTTCATACTGGGCAAATATATCTGTTTAGAAAACCATGTCCTTAAGTCAAGGTGCTTGAACTCCAAGTAAAAGTAATTCAGTATTTGAGGAATTATGCAGAAACAGTTGCTAGGAATATAAAGTATTTCTAAACCATGTTCATGAAGTAATTTAACTAAAATGTATGTCAAAGACAGGGAAAGACAAAAAATAATAATCACAGTTGTGATCTCTGACTTCTCATATAGCATTAGACACAGGATCTTAGGATCTGATTATCTTTTCTGCATGAAGTAATATATTTCACAACCTGGTCTATTGGAAGATGTTCTTTCCCCTGTCAAGAGGTTTGGATATAAATGATCTTTAAGGTTCCTTCCAACCCAAAAGATTCTGTAGTTCTATGATGTAGTGGAGACTAATTCTTGTATTTCAGTCCTTCAAAACTTTTGGTTTGTGAAAGATTTTCACTTGTAAAGAATGTTCTGGGCTTTTCTCCTTAAGTAAGGGATTAAATTCTGTTATTTCTACTTGTCTAGCTTCAGATCTAAGAGTTTCACCCCCTTAAACATTTTTCCATTGTAATGATTTATCTATATCCATGAAAAATATTCTCTATTTGTAGGAAAAAGAGACAGTGGTGCAATCACTGCTTAACTCCTTTGAAATTAGCTAATAGAAAAGCTTGTGCTTCTCCCAGAGAGGCTAAGCTCACACATCTGTAGCATTCAGTGGCATATTTATGTGTAGGTTTTTTAGTTCTGCGATGCACATTATTCAAAGTTTGTTTACTGTTTTTTGTTTAAGAAAGAGCTTCTTAAATCTTAGTATCACACTTGAGATAGAGACAGATAAAAATACAAGCTATGACATGAACCTCCACTGTGATAGCTACCAGAGCTATTTCTGTGACTTCTTTTACTTCAAACTAGGAATTCAAAGTAGAATTATGCATGCAGACTAAGATACTTCACCTCTACAATGGGTTGCTGATTGTAAGGATTTCTAAAAGGCCAGTAACTCTGGAGCAGGTGCTGAACTACAGGTCCCCCACCAGTCACCTGTTCCTCTGCACACACATCACAGGAGGGTTTTTAAGCCTGTTCTGAAAACACTGGGCTAGGAGCTATTCCATGTCTAATACACAATCAGTGATAAAAGAAACATAAAGCAAAAATGACTGAGCAGCTTCCTCATCCCACTGCAAATCTACTCTCTGCAGCAAATCTGCATGATGGTAATTCTTCTCTTCTTGCAGAGTGCTGATAATGGTGCAGCAGCAAGAAAATTTCATTAGCACTTCCACTGAGAGCAGAAAATCCCATAGAGATGGATCCTCACTGCCTTTGTGAAAGATTCTATATATCTCATTGTTTATGTCCAGTTCCTACCAGTCTATCTGATCAAAATGATTTTACAGTAGCAAAATACAGAGGATTTTTTCTTTAGGCTGAAAAGAATCAATGCCAGGAAATAATAGGGGGAATAAGGCAAACTATGACAAGACAACAAAGTCTTTACACAGACCTTCCAGAATGTGCTGAAGTGCTGATTAAGAAAAACACTCAAGCTTTACTTGATTCCTTTTTTGAGATAAAGGGGTTTAATCAGGAGTTGTAAGTATACCCAGAAGGCTAATGCTTCCCTGAACACTCTGCTGAAGAGATTGCCATGGAACTTTAGCTTGCAGGGAAACTTGACACTTTTATAAAAGGTAGACTTGGGAGGAGTATCTGGTTTTCTGTCCTTTAGAATCATAGAATGGTTTGGGTTGGTAAAAATAATTAGTTACAATAAAAGGTAAGAGGGAGAAGTCCATGCATTTGAAAAGTTTAGACACCAAATTCTTCAATTTTAACTAAGATATGATGACCCTGAATACAGGTGTAAATTTGAGAAAGGATGACTTAAAACATGCATACAGTCCCTTAATTTTGACAGAAAGTCTTTAAGATCAGTCTCCTAAGAAAGAAGTGTTGCATGTTTTTCTGTATGGAATAGTTATATCAAAGTTAGGTGACAGCAGAATGGTTTAGATTTATTTTTCTTTGCCATCTTGGGGAGACCAGAAAACATTCTGACAGACACAACAGCAATTTTTTTTTAAAACCTTGTTGTCTCCTTGTCATTTCAGACTCTCTCCTCCTTGTAACCATTCACCTTCTGTCTTCCCTTACCAATCATGCACTAGAATCACACCTGTACTTCTTATTTTAAGAAATAAATGTATGCCTTGTATGTAGGGTAGTTCTTTCCAGCATTGACTTTGGCTGCTTTTCACTTTTTCTTCTGACCTGTGCACCTCAGAACTAAAACGGAATCTTCAGGCAAAGTCCAGGTGAACCTAGCTCTGCTTTTACAAAACTCAAGGCAGGCTTAGTCAGGGAGTTTGAAGGGGACAAAGCTAAGCTGTATTACCTCTTTTGAAATCACATCCATAAATGCAACAGCCAAGACAGAGAAACATAAAATCTACTTCAGAAAAGTTAAATCTGCCAGGATGGAGATGTAAGGCCAAATCTGGAGTTTGTGTAAATCAGCATTGACAGTAAACACATTTATGATCCACTCTAGTATCTTCCTCCACCTCCGCAATAAACTTCCCATGATTTTCCCTTAGGGAACTTCAGCTGTAAATGCTCATGACATCAATTACTCTCTTTCTTCCTCAAAACAAGACCTTCAAGTACAATTTGAATCTTGATGTTTCTATAAACACCAGAAAACGCAGTGCACTGCTCAGGTCATGCAGATGACAAGATGGTAGCTGGAATTATTTATCTGTCCCCATCCCAATCTNCCAACCTGCTAATTAAGCAGCATCATTTCTTCATCATATTGATTCATTGAAATGTTTGATTTCCATCTCACACAAAAGCCTGGGGTCAATGGTAACTTCTGTATCTCTTAACACTGTTCAGCAGAAAAATGTATTTCCTTTGCAGTATCTTTTGCAGTTGCCAGCATCACTTTTCAAACTAATAAAATAGAAAACTCTTCAATCAAAGATGAGCCAGAGAAACAATCCCACTCTGCCCCAGTCTTAGTCTGATTCCACTTCACATCCACAGGCCCTACCAGGCATTTTCAGAAATTCTTTAAGAAAAGAAATGAAATAAATAGGGAAAAAAGCCCTCCCTGCTTAGTCTATCCTTCCATGATAACTTCTGAGGGAGCCATTCCTAATGCACTGCGCTCCCAGACTATCAGGATACTGAAAGGGGAATATGCAGACCACAGGAAACTCGGTCCAAATATCTTTTAAAAAAGAATTATTTGAGATTCTGCTGGCATGTCCAAATTATAGAATAGGAGCTGGATACTTGCACTCTTCTGCTGAATGTAATTTGCTGCATTTGACTAGTCTGCTACTTGCTTCCCTACAACCCATGGGATGCCTATGGCTAAAACATTGCTTGTAACCTGGATTTCTATTTTATTAACCTTCTCCTTTATCTAATGACAGTCTGTCATGTTCTGGGATGCCAGAACAATGTTTGCCTGATAAGATGTCTCCTGGGAAAACATAGGCAGTTATAAGGGATGAAAGCATACAAAATGGTCAGCTTCAGCAAAAACTTCTGCTCTGTGAACCTCCCTTAATTAATATGTGCTCTACCCTTGGTGCATTTGTGCTGGCACAAATGTCATTATTTCAAGTTTATTAAGGATGCCTGCAAAGAGAGGAGAGTGTTTCTGGAAACCTGATCTCTTGTATATCTTTCAGATTGGCAGTATGAAAAATAAAGTGTTCTTGGGGGATGAGGAAGAATAAGGAAAGAGAAATTTTATTATGAAACTGCAGCTTTGAGTTACATATTTTCATTTGGACATATTATACAGAAATATTCTACTACCAGAACTCTGCTATGAGCAATCTGTCTTCATTGTACATATTTAATATGCATGGAGAGAGAAATAGCTTGTGATTTTTCCCCTGGACTTCCTAATTTTATTTCCCTCTATTAACTCCTTTATAATTTGCAGCACCAAAGAGCAGATATTCCTTTAGCGCATTCTGTTTTCTCAGCCACCAATGGATTTGCTCCTGACAAGATAATTTCCTGACCAATAAATAAGCTTTCTTTGGACAACAGTTTGAAACACAGGTGTGAAATGCAGAGAAAAAGTCACGTACTCCAATTTAGACATTCTCCATTTTAGTGACTAGGTCAAATTTTGATTCTCAACTCATATATCAGTCATTGCCTCATTCCTATTTTGAGTCTGAGTGCTTAAGAGTTTAATATGGACCATGCACTGTCCTGTGAGACTCTCCTGAGGAAATCAGAGACAAATTATTTAATGAATATATCACCATCATCACTGTAATAGGCAGTTTACTATTGATTAAAATATGAAAATATCTTATGTCCTTCTTGCCTCATTGTCATCACATGGATTCCCAGGACTTCACCCATCCTAACACCAGCTATATTATATCATGGTTCACATAAAACTCCTTATATTTGGTGCTTTTTTGATATCTCTTTAGACTAAGAATCTCAGGTGAAAATTATATTTTCTTCATACTACATTCAATCACAACCTCTGACAAAAAAAATTCCAATAACTTCAGATGCCAAATATTTTTTCGGCATTTCAGCAAACAGCCCCATACTAGTTAACTGAACACTATATTTTCCCCCCTAAATTCTACAAACTCTCTGTTAACTCTGGGATGTGGGGTTTTTTGTTGTTTTCATGAGTTTCTGGTGTTGCATTGGAAATTTTTAATGTGCCTTTTTTTGTTTGTTTGTTTTTTAATGAAGTAAACTATTAAGCCAGGAACAGATTGTGAAATAGCAATATAAACAATTTAATTTCATCTCTGCTTCCTTCTCTTTTTCATGATTGACATGTCTTTATTGCAAGGTCTTTATTTCTGTATGTCCTCTGTGCCCAGTAGACTCTGTATAGCTATAACATCTCTAATTAAGCAAAGCCAATGCCATATCAGCCAGGAATCTCCCAGGTAGATGGATCAAGTGGTGTCAGCTCTAGCCCAAGGGTACTTCTCCCTTGGAGGCACATTGATTAGATTTTACAGCTCATTACTTAAAATCAGGAGAAATATAATCTTCAAGTAAACTGTTTGCAGCCTAATTTCTCTACTTAATTAATTATTCTTCCCCAAGAAGGGCAGGTCCTTCTTGCCACATGGTCCTGTCACTGCTATTAAACTATTTATTGAGGTAGCGTGCATGGGAAGCTCAGCTAATTGTAAACAGCTGAATCCTAATGTGACTTTGATAGAAATAAGGCTTAGTGACAGAGTGCTGGCAATTTTTTAACTGGAACTAAACTCTATCATCCTATTTTAATTCAGAGGATAAATTAAATGCCAATCTGAATGCCTGCATCTGTTATAACAGCCTATATTCAATAAAGGTAGTTGAGAAAGCAGTCAGAAAAAACATTGTGCTTCCCCAGGCTTGTCTTTGGAATTGCCATGCCTCTAATTGTTCAGGAATGTTCAGTATGGTTCAGATACAGAACTGATACCATATGGTGAGGTATCTCCACCCACCTATGGCCTCCTGATACAGGAGCTGCTTATGTTTTCCAGAGAGAGGGGAATTGGTTGTGGTGGAAAACTGTGGGCAAAAAAACGATTTCATTGCCTGAGAAATCTGCCAGGTGAAGGAGGGACCCATGATGCAGGATCTGGAGAGCTGTCAGCAGCAGGTCTGGCTCTCTACCTGCCACTGTGTGTCCACCTGCCACTGAGGAGAGCCCAACAGTAAACTATTTACTTAAACTGTTCTCATTTCAATTTTCAAATCCTACTAAGTGTGAAATAGCATTAGGTTTGCAACAAAGGAGGTGTCAGACTGCTAATGTTCATAGCTAGATGTACACAAGGATGGAAATACACCTCTAGCAGACAGCTTCCACTGTGCTGTACCAGGCGGCTTGGGCATCACTTAACCATAAAAAAGTGAAATTTATCTTTCAGCACTCCCGGCTGACACTGCAAATAGACTGAAAAACACAATGACAATTTCTAGTCCTTGTGCAGAACTTCTCCCTGTAGTATCTTCATAGCTAGAGAAAAAAGGAAAATTCTCCGTGGACAGAAAACTAAGTGCTATTACAGGACAGTTCCAACATATTTTTATGTTTCAACTTTGAATGCAAATATCTTAATATTCCTTCTTAACACAAACCATGTCTCTATAATCAGTAGGCAAATATCAGGATGTCAGGACACTCTTCAATTTTTTTTCCTTTTATCTTTTTTTCAGAAGGAAATTATACTGTATTTCCAGAAAAGAAATCAAAAAGCAGATGTCAGGAAAAACTATGAACTTTGAACATTCATGAAATCACATATTCTAGTGAAAGCTGCAGCAATGCTAATTCAGGTAAGGAATGACTAAAATGCCTCGTCACACAAAAATATCAGTCAGTAGATTGGATAGCAAGGCAGAAATCCAAGGGCATGCACCTTCATTAAAAAGCCTTCATATAAATCTGTACATTTGTTAATAAGGCCTCAAGACAGCTGAACACAGGCAGGCACCTCATGCTGCTGAGCAGGGGCAGGCACAAGAACATCCTTTAAATTAAGGATGTTCTTGCAGAAGTTTGTTCTGCTGGGATCTTCTCACAGCCTTCATTATAAACTTGTGTTGCAGACATGAATCTAAAACCACAGAAAATTAAGATAAATGCTCTGTTAGTGATAGAAAAGACAAATTGGGAACAAGAGCATTAATGTTCACAGGGTTTTATTTCTGCTGTCCTGGCCCTGGTTTGGTCCTCTGTTGGGAGAATTATAAGGTGCTGTGTCTCCTGCACTACCCCAGCCTCAGTCCAATGATTTCTTACTTATTTCTGTTCTAAGATTTAAGAGCAAAAGTGACAAGCATGGTCTCTTTCTTCACAGCTGCATAAGCAGGGTTGTGACAACTTAAGAAATAAGAAAAAGATGTGCTTTTGCTATAACTGTAGAAATATAAAATACATCTTTTTTCTTTGTTGTAAATTTCCATAACTGAGATCTCAAGAATCAGAACTGGCTGACAGGAACATTTTCTTTTTAAAATGTGAGTCTTACAAATGTGAGGACAGAGTGTCCATTCTGGTCATAGGAACACTCAACAACTTTCTCTGAAGGACAGAAAAGTTGCCACGAGGTTGTGTCCAAAAATAAGTAAAGTAATAATATTCCTAATCATCAGATGTTTATCAAATAATTGTATCACTATTACTTGTAAATCAAAAAGAAAGGGAGGTCCCTGAGGGAACATTAGTGTAACTCATCTGGCCCCATTCCTTTGTTGTATCAGTAACAAGATCCTGGTGAGCTCCTTTTTCTGTCCTCAGATTTAACTTTCAACCTCTTTTCATTATTTGTGTTGTTCATGTGTCACCCAAGACTTGTGAGGCTCTGCCTTGAATTCTGCATCCAACTCTGGGGTCCCCAGCACAGGGAGGATGTGGACCTCTTGGATGAGGCCAGAGGAGGCCACCAAGATGATGAGGGGGATGGAGAACCTCTCCCACGAGGAAAGGCTGGGAGAATTGAGATTGTTCAGCCTGGGAAAGAGAAGCTTCAGGTGGCTTAATTGTGGCCTTCCAGTGCCTGAAGAGAGCCAACAAGAAAGATTGGGATGGACTTTTTACAGGAGTCTTGGGTGACAGGACAAGAGGCAGTAGCTTCAGACTGAAAGAGAGAAGGTTTAAACTAGGTATTAGGAAAAAAATCAATTATTTGTGAGGGTGAAGAGGTCCTGGCACAGGTTGCCCAGAAAAGCTGTGGGTGCCCCATCCCTGGAAATCTTCAAGGCCAGGTTGGTGGGGCTTTGAACGATTTGGCCTAGTGAAAGGTGTCCTTGCCCATGGCAGGGAGTTGGAAGAAAATTATCTTCAAGGCCCCTTCCAACCTGTGATTCCATCATTCCATGATTCTGTGATTCTGTGAAGATGACAAACCCATTAAATGTCTGCACATTGCAAACCCTACAAACTGTGCTTGTGCTCCTCACAGCCATGTTAGGATGTTGGTCCCCTGCCTACACAGAAAAGTGTAGGGAGCTATTTTCCTTATTAGCATTTATTTAAGTGTCACATAGCCCTGTAGTCCCTGAATTCCAGCAAAACCAAGGAAATGTTACCTTTTCCAATATCCAAAACCAATTGAAAACCAGAGATGAAAAAGTGCTATATGTATTTTGGAGCATGAAACAAAGACTGGAAGAAATTTACTTCAAATTGTAAAATGACAAATCTCTCTATGAATAAGGATATATTTTAAATAATTAGAGATCTGGGACTCACTAGCATAATTCTGTCAAAATGAAAACACAAGAAAGTTACACAAATAACTTTTGGTCACCTATGCAAACGTAGAAGAAGGGGTTAAATTCACAGAAGTTTCATTGTGTGCCTATGACAGATGGGTATGTTCTTATTAAATCGGGCACTTGTGTCTCTATCTGCATATATATAAAAGAAATAAATTTTAATAACAAAAAAAGCCCAAAAAAGTTTCCATAATTAGAAATCCTGTTTCTTGATATTTCTGTTCTATGTTTCTGTGGTAAACTGACCCAACAAGACTTTCTATGGCCATGTTGTAATTGCCCTATTACTGTGCTTGATCTGCACATGTGAAAAAGCAATTTATCTGAGGTAGCCTGGTCTTTCTATTTCAAATGTGTTATTCATCTAAATTCCCCTATATAGATTTTGAAGTATCTCGGGCTCTGAGTAATTTTAAACAAGTGATACTACTTGCACAGAAATGAACTGAAAGGTATTGCCACTTTTCTCATAGGTGTTAAATTTGACAGTGATTGTGCCTGAAGATTCAAAGGGTAGTTTGGCAACTGAATGATTATGAAAAATAATAGAACTGGCTTCCAGAGCACTCTCAGTTGTGATTTGAGTTCAGCCAAGTGACCAGAAGGAGTTAGATGACAGTTTAATTTCAGGAGAACAGACGTTCACACACAAAACCATTACCAAAACTTCAGCAGCAAGATTCATCTGAAAAGGGTGAAGGATTTAATAGATTTGGAACCTGTACTACCTCTGGGTCAAGCCAAAAGTGCCCTGAGGAGAAGCTCGAGCTGTCATGGGGAATAGGAGACTTTGATCTCCAGGGCTGTATCAATCTTCAATCAGCACTGAATTAACAAGAACAATTCAGAAGCAAAGTGAAGGCTTCTGGGCTCTTATCACAGCCAGTCCTCTGTGACCTTCACAAATAAATCTAGGCTGTAAAAATAGTTGTGTAATGAAGGCTGCACAAGGGAAAGTGATGCAATAGCAAAACTTTAGAGGACAACACAGGTCTGTAGTTCCTGATGAAAGGGAATCCAACCAAAAATAGCCAGGGGACACCCAATGGAAGAGATGGATAGCTGATGACCTCTGCAGCTCTTGACAGTAAATGTCATTGTTTGCTAACAAAAAAGATCAAAAGTCCCTGCTAAGTTGCTTTGGAGTACTTCTGCTTGCTGTTCACAATCAGTTCCCTATTTTCACTGCATTTATTGTGATCCACTGAGGCTGTCACTGCCTTTTGGAAGGGGTGCTGGTCTCTGGTATAAGCACACACCTCTTTGACAGGTTTCATCCTGCTGAAGTTTAGCTCTTGAATAGGCTGGAAATTATTCCTACATTTATCTGTAACATAGAAGGATACTCGTTATGGACAAAACCACTTAAGTTTGAATGTTTGCATTCAAATTCTTCATAAATAACATATACTTGGAGGATGTTTAGATTCTTTTTTTTTTTTTTTCCCCCGCCACCATCTATGGCAAAAAGTATTCCAAGACAGGAGAGTGTCCAGCCTTCCTACTCTAGGACTAAACAACTAAAAATCCCCAACTAAACAGCTAAAAAAAAAACAACTAAAATATGTTGGTTACAATAATTTTGACCTTTCTTGAAATGCACTGTAAATGAAGTCCTGTTGCTGCAACTGCCTCACAGTTTCTTTTGTTTATGGTCAGCTTCCCATGCTGCAGTTCCCAGTGTCAAATCTCTGATCCATCCCAACTGGCATGAGGCCACATGGGAAAACAGAAATACAGAGCTGCTTACTCACCTTTATTATGCCTAGGCTGGTAATCAATGGCTGTAGAGTTTTCAGGGGGATTTTCCCTGCAGATTTCCACAAGAGGTGGAAAGTCATCAGAAATACACATCTTCCCCTCAGATGCACCTAATCCTATAGGAATCCTGTGTGAAAGCAGGAGAAGGATGAATCCCCTGTGATGATCTGGCTGTACATGCTCATCCCTTGATTTCTGAGGATGAATCCCCTGTGATGATCTGGCTGTACATGCTCATCCCTTGATTTCTGAAGGTCTGGGAAGTGTTGGACTTGTCCCAAAGTGCAATGATCCCACTGGATTCAGGCACACCTGCAGTATCCTACACACCACAGTTGGATGCCAGTTTGGACACAAAGTTCTGCTGTACTTCACAACCCTGCTTTTTCCAGACTGGACTGATGGAAGAAAAGATCCATTTTCTGTTCCCCAAAGGATGGTTACCTCCAAGGTAAATCACAGAAGCAAAGAATGGGAAAAGTTGGAAAGGACCACTATGGGATGTCTCTGGAACCTCAAAAATAGAGGGAGTCACTGTGTTTGGAGTGTAGTGATGGGTTGTGCTTTTCCTCCTCCACAAGAGTTTTTTTGGTGCTAATGGGTGCTAATGCTGTTTTGGGTTGGTGTTAATGTCAATTAATGTCAGACTGTTTCACTCTCTCAGAAGACTCAGTCTGGGCATCAGCACAGCCTCTCATCTGATTCATGACAGTGAATTCTCCTGCACAAACTCTGTATACACAGAGGTAAAAAAAAAAAAAAATAAAAGTATTATAATGGAGACCTTGGCAGCTGCTACCTAGGTCTGAGGGCTGGAGAAACCTTAATCAACCCCTGAGCCTGCTGTGATAAACACTGCTACTCTCCAGCTTGGTGTGATGTATGTCTCAGTGCTCAGCTATTGTACACAAGTTGTTTGAAAACATAAGGCACCAATATAGATCAGTCCTGCCCAGAACAGGACTATCTACCTGGTGAAAATTACACTTGAAATAAAACTGATTTTCCTGTCCTGCAAATTTTTAAAAGTGCTGTTAAATGTTTTAGTGGTGTTAATAAATGATGCTTAAGGCACTTAGGAGAGAATAACAATCTGTGCTGTTATACTAATAATGCATACTTTTAATCTCTTATGCAGCAGAACATGAGAAAGCAGTTTCTCTTTGCTGAGGGCTTCAGCTAGGATTGTAACATTGTTAGATAAAATGTTGAACAGGGAAGAGGCTAATTATTATTATCCTCAAACAGTTACACATCATGTGCTGAGCTCTGCAATAAATTAGGAGATTATCACAATAACAACTCAAGTAAAAGTGCTGCTTTCAGTCACTTTCAGGTTTTGAGAATTTATAGGTCATATTTTTTGGTTTTTCTATGTAACCATGAAAACTGAAGTATTTTTGTCATCACTGGATTCCAGGAACTGGAGCTATTTGCAAAACAGACAACATTTTGGAACTCACACTGGCAAAACCACATTCTATTCAGAGAGCGATGATTGAAAACTGAAAATGGGCAGGTTTTGGTTAGATGTTAGGAAGAAATTCTTTACCCATAGGTTGTGAAACAGTGGCACAGTTTGCCCAGAGAGGTCACATCTGCCCCATTTCTGGAAGTGTTTAAGTCCAGGTTGGATAGGGTCTGAGCAACTTGTCTGGTAAATGCATCCCTGTCCCTGGCTGCAGATTTGGAAGGTTATCTTTAAGGTTCCTTCCAATACAAACCATTCTATGATTCCATGATTCTACTCTCGTGCAGACTGGCACAAGAGCCAGAACTATTTGAATCAAAGTGCTGGTGTATTAACTCAGGTGCAGAAGAAAGTCCAGTTTGTTTATGCAGCTATAGATTTATATGAGGGCATTTGAAACAAATGAAGTAAATCAATTAAATGGATGAATAAGAGTGCATGAAAGATGGCAACAAAGTAAATTAAAAATAACAAATGAAGATAGGAAAATGAACACTACTTTCATTCAGTTTGATATTGTAGATAGTACTAATCCAGGATGGTCAATGGCATACTTGGCCTGTGAGGGTCAGAACAGCACAGCAGCCCCCTGAATCACACTGTGAGTCAATATAATCTACTGCACAACACCATTCTTTGCAATTATGTCCTACATGTCCCCTTCTTTAATAGGAACAATTAAAACTGGACCTTTACCTTACCCCTACAGATGCTTTACACCACTGGGCACAGAATGAATGTAGAGCAGAAGTTAATGTGGGACATTATCATCTAACAAATACTTTAAACTTGCTTGACTGTACTTGTCAAGGTCTGTGGGACTGGTGACAGTGCAGAAAAATCAATTAATCTTACCAATCTTACCTCTTTAAAAGGTACCAGTTAACTGCAGAATTCCTTTCTCTTTGCTGGTTGGAGATGGAGCAGATCAATCTTTGCTGGTTGGAGCTGAGCCAGGGTGGGTTGCCACACCAGAGCAGGGTAGAATCTGATCCTCCAGAACCATAGGAATTTCTATGCTGTAAGAATTTGTCTAGTAACAAATCAAGTAATCAAGTAATGTTCAATCTCTTGAACATTACTTTGAACCAAAGATCTTGAGAATGTTGGAATAAATCCAGGCAGAATGTTTCACCCAGATTTTTCTCCTTGGTTTTAAGGGGGGGTAATAAAATGAAGAAAAATTAATTCACCATCCAAGGAGGGACTAAACCCTTTAGAAAACTTTGAGACCCATAAAACTAAATTTTCTGGATTTGTTGTTTGCTTTTGTTTTTGTGTTTTTGTTTTTGGTTGGAGTTTGATTTTTTTTGTTTGTTTGTTTTTGTTTTGTTTTGTTTTGTTTTGTTTTGTTTTGTTTTGTTTTGTTTTGTTTTGTTTTCAAAGGAATTCTGTCAAAACAGCAACTAGGACAGGTTTGATACTCGATAAAATTACTTTCTTTTTCTTAAAGAAAATATTTTCTCCAAGATTTCCATTTTCTGCCCGTCTTTAGTCTACTCCTACTCTAGCATCAGAAAAAGATAGTGTGATACTCTTTCAACTGTCTGAATCGTATCTAAAGTTGAATCCCAGGTGTTACCACATAATGCATGCTGTGACCCAGGGATCAATGACACATCCTTCTATTGATGTAATAGAAATGCTCTGGATTTATTTGGATGTATTCTCTGTCCTGTCTCTCAAAAGGACATTCTATTCCTTATATTTTGCAATGTCCACATGCTGCTGTGTTCTGACCACTGAACATGTTCCTCTTATCCCACTCAGCTGCATTATGTTGGGACACCATTAAATATTTACCTTCTGCAGCATAATGCAGCACTTAAACACTGAACTTGCCATTTCTGCCAGACAAACATAAACTATAGCAAGGCTTATAAAGTTATAAGTTCCAGATGGTGATGAATAAGTAATGTTGCACCCTGGGTCTAATTGCTCTAAGTTTTTAGATACCTGCAAACCATCAATTATACATTACAAGTGCTGCTCCTTAATTGTTTCTTGCTGGCACTTCAAAAGAAAATGTAGCACAACAATGGCACTGTATTGCAGAGAATTTCTCTTTGAAAAGTATTTCTTTTCCATTGCTAGATTTTTAAAATACTCTTTGGCTCAGAAGGAAGTTTACAAAGATGGCATTGAAAAATTTCCCTGAAGATTTAAAAAAGGGAGTCCTCACTGCCTGTTTTAAGATAAAAATGGGATTTTACTTGCTGCATGACACTCATTGTGCCTAATATATAATCCAACAAGAGGCTGGGCACTGTGCTTCCCTTATTAGTGACTTTAAGAAGCTGATCCAATTAACTTGGAATTTTACCCTAAATCAGACTCCACCAGCAACAGAAATAGTGACTACTGAGTGTTCCACAGTTCACTGTATCCCTCCAGCTCCCAGCGTATTCCCAGCCTGGCTGCAAGCTCAGCAGGAATTAGCTGCCCTTGTCCTTCACAGATCAGCAGATCTGTCTTGCCTGGTGAGCTCAGTTATAATTTTGTTCATCTTAACCCAACCCTGTTCCATTGCAAATGCACCAAGGAGCTGGTGGCACCTGCAGAAAACTTACAGTGAGGACCATTCTGCAGGTCAGACTGACCTCCAGCATCCTGTTTGCCTCCTCTCACTGATTACTGACCCAAACAAACCCTGGGCATGGCTGGCAATTAGCATGAGCAAGAAATTGCTCTCAAAAACAAGTTTGTACGTGGCCATTTTCCTTGGAGATTGAGTTTAATAGCTCAGAGAAAAACTCTTCCAGGCCAGCTGGCTACAGAGCCAAAGAAAATCATAGAAACATAGAATCAATCACAGGATCACAGAAACAAAGAATCATAGAATCACAGAAAATTAGAACATAGAATCATAGAATTATAGAACACAGAATCATAGAAATATAGAATCAATCACAGAATCTCAGAATCATAGAATCACAGAAAATTAGAACATAGAATCATAGAACATAGAATCATAGAAACATAGAATCTTAGAATCATAGAATAGTTTGGATTGGAAGGCACCTTTAATGGTCATCTAATCCAACACCCCTGCAGAGAACAGGGATATCTTTAGCTAGATCAGGTTGCTCAGAGCCCTGTCCAACCTGGTCTTGAGTGTCTCCAGGGATGGGGCATCTACAACCTCTCTGGGAAATTTGTGCCAGTGTTTTACCACGTTCACTCTAAAAAACGCTTTTTTTTTTCTCTAATCTAAATAAACCCTTTTTTAGTTTAAAACCAGTACCCACAGGCCCTGTTAAAATCTTTGTCCTCATCTTTTTAATAGGTTCTCTTCAGGTCCTGAAAATATACAATGAGGTCTCCCCAGAGCCTTCTCTTCCCCAAGCTGCACAAGCCCAGATCTCTCAGCCTGTCTTCCCAGGAGGGGTGTTCCAACCCTCTGAGCATCTTGGTGGCCTCCTCTGGACTTGATCAATTTAATTTTAACTACAGCAAAGAATGGAAAACAACAAAACAAAGTCATAACCTGATGAACATAAAACCTGACTGCTGAGAAAATAAATTTCACAGAATTATTGAAACAGAGCATAGAATCAGAACAAAATGCTTCACCTCCTGCTACTTTCGTCTTCCCAGATTCAATGACAGGAAAAATAAATACAGTTTTAAAAAACACTCTGGCAGAATAAAATGTTGTAGAGATTAGGATACTTGCAGCCTGGACCTGATTGCTGATTGCATGGGTCAGTTGAAAAACTGGTTTCTTCTCAGGGAATTCATTGATAGATTGGAATAAGGAAATAAACCTACACCAGAGTACATGTCTTGGTCTTCACATCAACACACTTGTCACTGCCACAGCACTTGGATTGCTCATACTAACTTGGGAGCAAATATTTATTTCATTGATATTTTCTGCTACTTACTGTGCTAGTGAACACCTTCAGCACAAAGATTTGGGCTTCTGGCTGAAGGCAGACAAATTATTCTCATCAGAATATTAGACTACCTGAATGTCCAATTATTTTAAAGCTGAATTCCAATGTCAGCACTGCCATCCTGTTTCTAGATTGTTTATTAGTGTTCCAAAAGAGCACAGGAGCATAACACAAAAATTTCCAGGTATTTCTGCAATTAGCTGCAGCTCCTTTACTGTCTTCACAATAAATTTTGTCAGGAGAAACTGAACATTCTTTAGGGAGAAACCTTAATTATTACTTAAGCATTCCTCTACTAATGTATAGCATCTGTCCTGCATATGTAAGCAGATGCCAAATATTTTTGTGTTGCTGAGATTTCTATTGAGATTTTCAATTTTACTGCAAATGAATTCCTCTCCTCTCCTCTCCTCTCCTCTCCTCTCCTCTCTCTCCTCTCCTCTCCTCTCCTCTCNTTCATACAACAGAGAACCTGCAGTACTTTTCTGATTATTACATACCCACGTGAGCTATGAAGCTTTTTTTTTTTTTTCCCAAGTCCTGTATAGAGGGCAGATAAAGCCAGGCACTGTGATTCATCTAATGTAAATTTAGACAACCAGTACGTACACAGCTACCTCCAGAATTTTCAGCTCACCAAAAATTTCCCAAATATACAACCTTAATGCATGATTCCTCCAAATTATTCTGTCCACTTCAGGACATCTTTTTCTGGAAAATATATAGTCATCCAAGTATTAGTCATTTAATTAGTTGAATCTTAGTCTATGTGTCTCTTATTTGACTTTCAGTAGACTTGAATACTTTTTCTGTGTAGTCCCTGACCCCACAGACATCAGTCAGCAAACACAGCTGCTCTGCCCTTTGTTTTGTGCACAGCAAACTCTTCACCTGGTCCTTATTTCATGTATTTCCTCTGACCCACATGCTTGAATTTCTTCTGAAGAGGTTTTTCTTTCCTCTGTTAGTGCAAGTGCTTTGGTCTTTTTAATTCCTTTTGCAAGTGCATGGACCAAACAATGGCTTCAGGCTCCAGTTCTAACCTACAACTCCATTACCAATGGTCAGTATAGGATGTTCTGGTGAATTTTTCCCTCTTGGCAATACAGAAGAAACTTTGGGCTTCCTCCCCCTCTGTTGGAACATGGATCCCAGCCAGTGACTTGGTTGTTTGTCTTAGCGTTGTGAACCCAGCTGCATATATATTTTATTTCAGTCAATCTGTCACTTAACAGCCTAATCATCCAAGTGCTGCAGAACCAGGGCATTTTTAAAAAATTATTATTTATCAAAAATATTTTTTTAAAAATGGAAAAAATTGCATTAATAGTGACCATTTGGTTTGGAAAAAATGGTCCAGACCTATGAAGCTGTCTACATTTTTGGAATACAAAAGAGGATACAGAAGAAGAAAATTGTTTGGGCTCAAGGAAAAATTTCTCTGCCATTTGAAGTCACTGGAGACAGAAATCAATCGACCACAACTGTGCTCAGTTGCACTATATTCTACAGTCACAGATCTTAGAGTTGGAAGAGGTTTATTAGGCTTATCTAATCCGTCTCCTTGTCATACAAATGTATTGTTATTTACTGTATATTCTCCACTGCCTTTCCTGATTTAGCTTATAAAACCTGTAAAGCTTAAAATAGCAGGTTAAAGACAAGAAGGGAATAGGTAACTTAGGCTTATTCTGTCCTTCTACTAAATACAGCACAAGTGCACTTTTCTCTAAAACTGTGACTCTGTGTATTTCTCAGCTTCTTTGCAACATTGCATTTTCTTTTCAGCAGTGAAGATACAAAAAGTTTAAGCTGATTTTATTTGAGACTTCAGTAGATTGTCCCAGGGTTTTCCATCCAATTTAAAGAACACATATTTCTGTCTCATTATACCTTGTGAGTTACTCTGAGTGTAAAATAGCAGTGCAAAAGGAGAATCCCATGGCAGAAGAAACAAGGCTCAGGTAAAGTCTGGTTGTCAGCCAATATTGTAAAAGATTATTCATATCCTGCATACAACACACAGCTCTTAGGAGCTCAGCATCTGGAAGTGGGAGGGGTTAGGAAAATGGCTTTAAATGATAAAGGGGATCTGCAGAAAATCTTAGGAAAATGGTCCATGTAATAATGGCAAAGTAGTTGCTGAGACTCTGGAGATTTGAATATTTCATAATATGCAATTTGTTGGGTAAAACACCTTGGCCCTGATGCTGATCTCACCTGCTCAGGTGTTACAGTGCTGCCTTTTCACTGACTCAGAAGATGGCCCTGATTTCTACCATCACAGCTCAGAGCAATGTTTGACCCTTGCACTGGAACACAAGAGAGTTATTAATGAATTCTTTTGCAAGTTTAACCTTGTAGCCTCTAAAGAGTCTAGATCTCATATGTTTCAGGGGGTTGTGAATGAGGAAAAAAATAACCTCAGGAAAAGCCATATAACTAATTAATGTATTCTGACTTCAAACTGGATCCTAGATCTTCCCATTCCCTGGTTTGCTTTCAGTGTCAGACTATTTTCACTTCTGACTGTTTTTGACATTTTCCTGTTTCTTTCAGAGAGAATATTTCTCTTGTATCATATATTGACATCTTCTAGGTTCTGACATCTATTTCACCTCAAGCATTCAGAAAGTTGCTGTTTCCAAGTTTGTTTTTAAACAAATTTCTTTTTCCCCACTAGGGAATCTCTGATACCTCTTTCCAAGGAAGAAAGAGAAAGGCAAATCTCAGTAGGCTGCAACACAGAATGACAGGATCACAGCTATTGCTGGTCCTTGCTCTCACCTTAAGGCATATGGAATGCAGGTTATCCATGCATCCACATGGCAAGGGAGATGTTATGACATAATAGATGTAGGGGGATGAGAGGGTCCATTGAGACCAAATAAAATCACAGAATCATGGACAACAGAATTGCAAAATGGCCTGGCTTAGACCTAAAAGATCTCATTCCAACCCCTGTGCTTTGGGAAGAGACACCTTCCACTGGACCAGGTTGCTCAGAGATCCATCCAGCCTGGCTCTGAACACTTCCAGAGATGGGGCAGCCACAGCTTCTCTGGTCAGCCTGTGCCAGTGTCTCAGCCCCCTCACAGTAAGGATTTTTTTCCTAATATTTAATATAAACCTACACTCATTCAGTTTGAGACCATTCCCTTATTGTCCTGTCACGATATGCCCTTATAAATAGGTAAAATCCCTTAGCTTTAGCCTCTCCATCCTGTTTGATCAGGGTTGGGCTTCACAGGTCGTCAAAGTCTACAGCACCAGTTCACTGCAAATATTGCTTTGTAGGGCAGGCAACAGTTTACAAACTGCCTCAGAAGGAAGATTAATTAAAAAAACAAAAACAACTTGCAAATGTTATTACACAGCTTTGGAAATGGATGGTAAATCCACAGATTGCAAATTATATGCTGTCCTGATTCCCCTATCTCCAAAGGAATAGAGGAGTTAAGAGACTGAAGTAAGAGGTTCCATAGAAAGACAGAAAATATACAGGACATCCTTCTTCCTGGGATGTAATGGAATGAGAGGAATAGAACAAGCTGTGCAGCACCTTAGAATAAGCATCAGCTGAGGTCTTTAATCCTCTGCTGAAATTTGTAAGCTGAAGATTGTGTTTCAATATTCCCTGATCTCCTTTTTCATTAGAAAACAGTGACTACTTAAAGTTAGAAGTGATAACTGTTAGAACAATATATACTTTTAGAACAATATATACTTCTGCCATCTGTAAGAATTAACTTTCTTTGAATGTTGCTAACACTTTTGCATCAATGATGGAGAAAAATGTGCAGTTTTGCACTGGAGGTCCATTTTGGTGCAGCTACCAGAGCTTCCCACAAGGATGCAATGATTGAGGTGCCTGGCTCCCCCCGTGTTCAGCTGCCATTCAGCCAGCAGAGAGACAGCAGAGGTGACACAGATGGGCAGCTCTAGAGTGCAGCCAGACACGTCCTTGGCTCACAGACACTTTCTTCCACCTATTGCAAATTCCTCCCACTTTGCTTCTCAGCAGACCCTCAGAATGAGAAGCTTTCCATCCATGTGTCTCACTCCAGGGCCCTGGCAGGGATCACAGGCACCAACATTAGAAGGTTGTTTTATTAAATACTCCACAGTCATGTGCAAGTGAGGAATACAAGTGAGATGTCTTGGATCTCAATATCTCATTTTTCTCCACAGGAATGGGAGTAGGTTTCCCAGTGATAGCCTCCACCTTTGTTTAGATTTTGATGATAAGCATTTGTAGAAGGAAAGGGATACTTATGGGTCAGCAAGGAGTCACTACATGCTATTTAAATAATGCTTAAACTACAACATGTTCCAAATTATTTTGACTTCCTGAATGGAACAATGACAACAAAATGACTGACCATTATATGATTTGGGTTAATTCTAGCTAGAACAGCTAAATACAACCCCTTACAGGTAAGCTGAGAAGAGATTAATAAATCCAGCAAATAACACTGTCAAATAACCTCAGAATTTCCAGGTCAGATCCTCCTTAACTCAGAGAAACTCAAATCTTTCCAGGTCTGGTGTGTGTTTTTCTACTCTGATGCAACTGCTCTTTCATGCATATTCAAATTTAAAAGATTAACAAGTTATATTTGAAATTTTAATCTAGACACATAACAAAGTATGACCTGAGCATGAGTGCAGAAGAACCTACAGTTCAGAATGCCATTGGATCCAGATTTTGAGGGTATTTTTGTTCTCTCTGCGTTTCGGGTTCTTAAACATCTTAAACTATCTGGCTCTGAGTGAGGCTCTTTATATGCAAATGATAGGCAGATTAATTCAGTAGCTCACTTGGAAGATTTAAAGAGAGGAAGAGAAGACCTGCCTGCTGGAACACTGAACCCTGGGTACAGCTGTTCAAGAAATACAGCAAAGGACAGGTTTGAACACAAGAGAACATAATGTACGAGTTAAATAGGTTCTTTCTGAGCTTGTAGCAGCCTCACTTTTAGCTTTCACTCCTTTCCAATTTGGCATCTGGCCCTTCTCAAAATTTCCCTCTATTACTGTGGAACAAATTTAAACCTACTCCAGAAGTACATTTAATTCAGAGCTTGTCTTTTCTCTCATTTTCTGGTAGATGCTCTGTTGTCAAGCAAAATAGTCCTGCCCCTTCCAGCAGAATGAGAAGCATTCCAGCTAAATGCATTGCCCTCCACCTTCCAGCAAACATTCAGAGCTCTCTTCCATTAATAAGAGATTTATTTCAGATGAAGAACATATCCACAGGGGAGCAACTGGTCCAGCTCATTTTCATGCTGATATATTTTCTTCTCTGGGAACTGCAGAGCAACAGCATCACTGCTGCAGCACACAGCTTAGAAGCCACTAAAAGGCACTCCTGAAAACAGGCACAAAAGGTTTTCTGTCCCCAAATTCTCTACTGTACACTGCGGTATGGGGGACCTTCTCTAGTCTGAGGCAAATCCATGTGCACCTTCTGAGAAGTTGTTCTACTTCTGCTGATTGGCTGAGTGCAAATTTTACTGAAATCTCAATCCCTGATTTAATCTAAGAAAATTAGAGCTGGTGTTTAGCTAAATAAACAACAAATAATTCTCAGAAAAAAATGGGATCAGAAAGCACCACATGCACTTCAGAAATCAGAGAAGGAAGATGCAGCACCGCAGCTGCAAGTTTCATACAAGTGTGTTTTCATGGATTCAGCTGATGTCTTCAAGATCAGTAAACTCATCTCCTGCCCACTGTATTATTTGATAATAACCCACAAATGGTGACAAACCTATTGTCACTGCCTTAGATTACGGAGCAGAGGTCCACAGTTATGGAGATCTTGTTTTAAGGGTCCTCAGACTGCAAAAGGTGGAAAATCATTGTCACTGTGAGAAATGGACTGAAATAAGTAAAAAAATGAGTCATTGTTTGTCTGTTTCACATCTCTTTCAGAAGGCAACTTATATTGCAGCTGACAGAAAGTCAGTTTTCAGTAGATAAGAGCATCAACTAGATCCTTTGTGCTGTGACATGGAAGAAGCTTCCTTCTTACAGAAGATCTCCAATGGAATGATGATATTTTAAATTTGAAGGGAAAAGTTGATCACAAGTGTTACTGAATGCTGAGAATTAGAAAGCAAACAAAGCCATGATGAAAATGGTGCAGCAAAATCAATCAGTTTCTAAATTTAGAATTACATTAATAAATTAAAGATCTAAATGATGTTTTCAAATTGTTGTAGAAATCTAGGGAAAAAAAAAAAAAGCAGAGTAAATTAGAAACATATATTTAATGAACTTCATCCTTTCCTTTCCTTTCCTTTCCTTTCCTTTCCTTTCCTTTCCTTTCCTTTCCTTTCCTTTCCTTTCCTTTCCTTTCCTTTCCTTTCCTTTCCTTTCCTTTCCTTTCCTTTCCTTTCCTTTCCTTTCCTTTCCTTTCCTTTCCTTTCCTTTCCTTTCCTTTCCTTTCCTTTCCTTTCCTTTCCTTTCCTTTCCTTTCCTTTCCTTTCCTTTCCTTTCCTTTCCTTTCCTTTCCTTTCCTTTCCTTTCCTTTCCTTTCCTTTCCTTTCCTTTCCTTTCCTTTCCTTTCCTTTCCTTTCCTTTCCTTTCCTTTCCTTTCCTTTNCTTCTCCTTCTCCTTCTCCTTCTCCTTCTCCTTCTCCTTCTCCTTCTCCTTCTCCTTCTCCTTCTCTTCTCCTTCTCCTTCTCTTCTCCTTCTCCTTCTCTTTCTCCTTCTCTTTCTCCTTCTCTTTCTCCTTCTCCTTCTCCTTCTCCTTTCCCCATAGAAATCCCATCAGCTCTTGGCAGGATAACTGGAATCACAACCATTCTTAAATCAGGAGACACCCATTATAGCTGCAGCTCCAGGCGCACACAGCTTTCCCCTCAGTTTGAATTCCAGTTTGTTTTTTGTTTTGCCACAGAGCACATCCTACAACTCCATAAAGCAAAGATATCTGCAGGTAAAGAGCTCAGAATCACTTGCTGTAAAGTAAAGAAATGCTGGAGCAAAGTGTTTTAAAAAAATATGGTTTCCACTGTATGAAAAAAAAAAAAGCTGAATTTAACATGGTTTAGGATGACTAATAAAGACAAGTGATATTGCAATAAACCTATTTTTTGAGCTGTTCATCGTTCTTTATCATGGAAATGGAGAAATATGGGCAGCATATTCATGAAATGTTGGAATGCTGGAATGTGATCACTGCATTATTAGTAATCATTCTACAAGCTGTATTTAATTAACTTCAGGAATTGGAAATCATTGGAGGAAGGATTTCAACCACATGTATTCCACTTACTGGTATTGTATGTGATGCAGAGAAATCTCAGTGGATTTAGTATTTTTCAAAAGAGAATGTGCATCCCTTCACCATTTTTATTAACAACGACACATACAAACAAACAAACAAAGAGGACCTAACAAAAAAACCCTTCCACCTGACTGGGATTTTATCACTGAGGGTGCCATCATTTCAATGGATCCATTAATTTGTGATGGTAGAATTATCTCAGTTTTGATCCATGCCCTAGAAAAATAAGTATTAGTGGAGAAAAAGTAAACCATGTCCCTTAATACCAGGGGATTCTGAGCAATTTTATCCATGCCCACTCATGAAGTAAGCAGTGGGCTTCCAGGTTGTCTCCAGTGGGATCCTAGACAGAATCAATGCTCCTTCCCTCAGAAATGACAAGTGAACCAAGGTGCTCCACAGGCTGGATCCTGCTCCCTGCAGACCACTGGAGAGGAAAGTGTGATGTTTCAGATATTTCTGAATCCAAGATGATTTGAACATGGTACTTTTTTTTTTTTTTTCCCTGTATTACCAATTTTTTCTGCATCTACTTAGGCTTCAACAGTCCTGGAAAAAAAAAGGTCAGATGTCAGTGGCAGGAGCTTGCAAAACCCCACCAGGGGTGAGGCTGTGACACCATGGAACCCCAGCTCCTGTGACACCATCTCCCCATCTGACTGCTGCCACTTCCCTCATGGGACTTGGTTCACTCCTTGGAATCCTGAACTATTTCAACTCAGGACAGTCTGATAGGAAAGAAAATAAATTATCACAGCTTCATCCTTTTCCTGGGGAAAAAAGGATGAAGAGTAATGTGGCTCCTTTCACCAGAGTCTGTTCTATTTACAAACTTTTCTCTGCTGTTCCATTTCAATCCCATATAAACAATTATTAGAAATGCAGATTTATTTTTCCAAATGTAATTGTGTTCTGCAATCCACTCGAGTGCTGCTAACCGTGACTAATGTTAGCTGGCAAGGCTCACAGGGGCAGCAGCTCTTGGAGGTAGAATTGTTTGTGGCATTTCCCTTGGATAGGAAATGCAGAGGCTGAAAAATTATGCATAAAGTATTTCTTACACTCCCAAAAACACTCATTTGCCATTGCTACCTACAGTAAAAACAAATACACACTGAGGAAAAGCCTCCTACATGGGACTCCCTTTATAAGAAGGTTATGAGCTCACTATAATTGTAGTAGTGCTGTGCAAGCTTTTTAACCAAGGACTTACAGGTCACTGCCACCTAATAATTACAATAAATTCAGTTTGCCTCTATTTATTATTTTTTTTTTTTTTACTTTGCGAACTGTTACTGCAGCATGAAAAAGCCTGTGTGGCCACAAGACTGCAGCAGACTGATGTGTAAAGCAAGATGAAATTGTAAAAACCAGCAGATTCTTAGAGATATCACAGACAGAAAAATCAGATTAAAAAAGTAAACTGCCTTCTCATCATACCAGCCTTTCTTTAGTGGGTGTCTGGGCACAGTCAAAGCTCAACTGATTAAATGTATGCATCTTTATCAGGTAAGCTGGATCACATCTTAGATTTCATTGCTTGTTTGACAGAACAAAATATCTAGGAAAATAACTTTTACTATTTGTATTTGCCTGTAATTTTTTAAAAAGTTAGATATATATTATATTGCAATACTGTACAAAGAAATATGCTGAAATTATTATTAAGTTCAGGACATTCAAAAGTATAATTATCTTAAGATATCTGCACATATAACTACTGTTATTAAAAAGAATTGTTTTATTTATTTACTATCATATAACAGTTTGCTTGCCATGAAACAACTTTTTAATTTCATAAATACTCTTAACAACTGGGATTGATACATGCTAGAATGAAATCACTGCCAGTGTGAGGCCCTGGCTCCAAAACCATCCTCTGGGTAATCATTGTTTTTTGACAAGTTAATTGTTGATCTAAATGCATACAAACACAAATATGCTGGTGTGTTTATAATAGGTAAAGGTCAGTGAAAATTGGGTTTTTTTAGTTCCCAAAACTGTAAAGATTTGTAAAATCTCCATTTTATAGATAATGAGGTAGAAAATGTAGTGTCTTTTCCAAGGTTCAATGGAAGGTCATATTAGAACCTTCTATTAAAAAGCATTTATTCTGTTAAAAATATTCTAAAATTACTAGAATTGTTCTAGAATTATTTAATCCTCTAATCACTTTGTCCATCTTTTTTTCATCTGCAGTGTCACTGTTGGGCCTTTTCTCGGTGAAATATTTGAATCTTTCTAGGACTACATTTTCTTTTTAAATATTTGTACAAGGTTTTACACAAGGGAGTGCTGGAAGTTAACAGTGTTCTTTGGACAGGAGGATGATAAATAGCATCGAGAAGAATCCTGATTAGCAATCAGTTTTATTGTCTCCCAAAATTGCCAACTCACAAGTTCAGTTGTTCCTGGGGAAGTCTTTTAATGACTTAAACAACATGCAAAAGAAAAACAATATTGATGACCCTAATTGAGATTGTTAATCATTCCAGATTTCCAAACTTATTTGGGGGGCTTGAGAAGCACTAAGGTTCCTTTTATCAGCCTTGATTGCAGCAGAAGTTTAGGAAGGAAAAGGCCACGTTTCTCCTCAAAACAGACATTTGTAAACTCAGGAAAAAATATTTTTAAGACTTTAACCACAAAAAAATACGATCAAGTAAGAAAATGTTTGAAAACTGAGCTGCAAAGACAGTTGAGAAGAGGAGATAGACACAATTCCTGTCTGAGAGGTGAAATGAATTCCAAGGGTGTGAGATAAGGTTGAACTGTATCCACCCTTCACTATAAGACATACACAAGTGGGAAGAGATTTAAGGCTCCCTAGACCTCTATTAATTTATTATTTTTATGCTTGTTAGCACTTCTCTTTGCAAAAAACCAAACCTGTTATGGTGAGCTTTCTTAAATATCTCCATATAAAAATAATATTTCTGTTTTTTTACTCTAATTTCTTGTTTATATTTGGAAATGTTGCCAGAAACAAGGAAAGTAAAACAATGCTATACAAAGGTTTAGCTCAGGGAGTTAATGGCGTTTGGGAAGGTCATAGAATAAGGTATAGAATAAAACATGAAAGAGAATAAATCTTTCCAAACTGTAATTTGAACATAAAATATAAAAGAACTTTTAGACATGCAGCTCTAGTACTGTAAACTGATCCCAAATATAGTTTGATATGGCCACTATCAGAATTTGCTCTTATTCAGAATTCATGAGATATGAATGTGTGCATCCGTGGAGATCAAATGTAATCTTTAAAAAATTCACTACTAAAATATATAAATAGTCCTGCTATTTATATAAATTGCTGGGAATTTTATCATCAGAACTGTGCACTTACAATTGTACACATCAGTGATCAAGAGAGACGTAAATGTTTTGAATAGAACATAGTTCATTATGGTTCTTTTAATCCATAGAGTTTTATGAGCTTTAGAAGTGACTCCATATAAAATTAGACCACATTCATTCAAATAAAATGCATTGAAATAAAATGGGTGAATCTCTGTGAATATTCAGCTCTGCAGTGCTTTTCCACTGCTCAAGGATACACTGCTGAAATCCTTGCTGCTAAATAACACCCTAATGATTCTTTCTGTCAGCTAAAAGTCTAAAATATAAAAATAACTGTAAATATTTATCTATCATTACAGGGGCAGATCTCTATAAAGAACAAGATAACCACTGTGCAATGTTTATATATTTATTTTAAATGCAGTAAAAGCTTTCCTCTAAACCTAAAAGAGTGGCAATAGTCTTTTATACTCTATAAGGAGTATAAAAGGAGAAAAATTAGGTGGAGTTTCTACTTGTTGAACTTCCCAAATGATGAATGACTAATAAACTCCTAAGCCTCCCAAAGTAAGAAAGTTTAAAGATAAATATAATACTCAGCTACAATATAAGGAATTAATTTAATTTTATGTTTCATATTTTAGATGCTTCTTTTAAAGATAGTAGCCATTTATATTTGTAATCAATGGAGAGAAATATAAACTGGGATTTACCTCATCCTACTGCAGAGGTTGAAAACAGTCCAAATTATTTTAAAAATACAATATTTCTCATAGATGATAATTCTATTTAAGTCCAGTGGTCCTTAAACCACTAAACCTGGAGTCTGTTGTAGTGTGTGGAGCTCCATCCCTTAATACAAAACCACAGTGAATCACAGCAGAAGACTCAGGAATTTCTAAAAGTCAGTGAAGTCGACAAATTTTGAGGTTAGCATGCAAATCTTTGGAGTGAAGATTTTTATTTACTACAGCAGTTTAGTTTACCTTACAACTCTGATCACACCCCACTTAGAGCAGAGAGCTCTTTAAAGTTCCACAGCAAACTCCTCAGAACAGATTGGTGGTGTCAGCAAAGTGTCAGGCACCAAGGTAACAGTGAACAAAGCTGCTCTTACAGCTCCCACAAGGCACCTATAATTAATGTACAGGAGCACTATCCTCCACGAGAGATCCCATCCAATGCACTAAAGGTGTTTTAATGAGCAAAAGGAATGAACCTCCCAATTTGCTGCCAGATTAAACCTTACTTTACTTTGCTGCCCGTGATGTGTTCCTGCATATCCCTTTTCTCATTCAGGTTCTTGTGTGGGGTCTGCACCATGGGACAGGTTTGCATATGTCACAACAGCTTCATTTAAAAAACCACATTGTTCAGGCACACAGTCTTAATGAAGGACAGAGGACAAAAAAAAAGTAGGACCAAATTTGCTGTTTCATAAGAAAAGCAAACAAAACCAAGCTTTTGGTGGAAAGTCAGAAGAGTTTTAGGCTCAACTGTCATCCAGTGCTTTTACAATTGAATTTCTAACTGTTTCAGTGTTATGATCATGCTTTAGATTCAAATAGGGGTTTATGATTTGCTCTAAACATAATTAACTCTTCCTTGGACTCACCATATTCAGAGCAGTATGTGAATACAGAAACACATCTGCTTACCCATGAGACAAGGAGAACCTTGTTCCCTTGTGTTTGTCAAGGTTCTCTGAATAAATTTGTTATAGGATTAGCCCAAAAGCCACCAGAACTCAATCCTCTTGCGTGAGGCTTATTTCTTTTGGCAGACATGGTATGTCCCAAAAAAATAAAACATGCAGAGCATTTACAAGTGTGTGCATTTCCCTTCAGTACTGGGACACCTGGTGCACAGTGTCTGACTCCAACACATGGAGGATAAATAATGATGCACCTGCTTTCAGTGATTAACAAAGGGCACTGTAACCATGTGCAACACCAGACATCTGCATGGATCCTGAAGATCTTAAAATCCATGCCCAAACGTTCTCCTTAGAGTGTTTTCTAAGTCACGTCAAATATTTCAAAGCACTGCTTCAAGAAAGAATTCCAGAAAAATCAAAATACAGAAAAATCCGCCTTTGTCCTCCAATTCACAGCAGCTACTTAAAACAAACAATAAAACAAAACCAAAAACAAAAAAGCAAACAAAAAAAACCAAAACCAAACAACAACAAAAAATAACAAACAAACCCAACCCAAAAAAGCAGCAGACCCTCAAAGTAGTGGCAGTTGTTCCTTTCTGAGTGTTTACTTTATCTCTTTCAACTTTCATAGGCTGTTTAATTCCTCTTAGGGATGAAATAGGTGTTTGTACTTGTAGGACAAACTTGTTGGACTTGAAGAACAAAATTGTCCACTGCTGTAAGTGTGCAACTGCTGGCAACCAACAAAGCTTCTTTGATTTTCTGTCATATGTCATCAAGCTTCAGATGTTTTAATCTCTGCTACTTTCCCCAATGCATCCAAATTTTATGGCTTTGTTTCCCTTCCCCTTATATTTTTCTTTTTTTCTGGCTGAACTTCTGCTCTTGGAACCTTTGTGCCCTGATCAGCACAACTCTCTGAAGAAGCTTCATCTGCTTCTGCAATGTGAGCTCCAGGGCTTGTGCAGAGCTGGTCTCTGCTCTAATTATGGCACCAGCTCTAACTATATAATTAAGTGTAGGCAATAAGAAGCAAGTAATACTTTCAGTTTATTTGCTTTGTGAGGAATCACACTCATCTGGGTCAAAATGACCTGACAGACACTTCTGCATGCCATCTGTTTCTGTAAAACACACACACTGCTTCTCAGTCCAATATTAACCCTTCTCCTTGTGTTTCATCACATATCCTGGATTGCTCTTTGATGGGCTATTTTGCAGAGGCCAAGCCCTGTAAAACCCTTGACACTAGGAAGACACAAAGACATTAAAAAATTTACTGTCTCAAGCTCAAGGGAGTGAACCTCTCAGTACATTCTGATCATTGGCATCATTAGTAAGAGTGCAAGGATTTGGAGTATGTCAAGTCAGAGGGGACCCAAAGATCATTGAGTCCCAAACCCCTGCTCCATGCAGGACTACCTAAAACAAAACCATGTAACATTGTCTGGACACTCCTTGAACTCTGGCATCATTAACATCCTCACATTTCAACAGAACCTTGAACATTCATCCTATTTCATGAAGAAAAGCTCTAAAGATTTAATATCAAAATGTGGTCAAAACTAATAGCACCTTATTCACTCATTCACCTTGTCACAGTACCTTATCAAGGTGTTTTCCCTTATGCTGCTGCCTTCATTTTCTTGGTGATCCACTTGAGAGTGCACAACCAACAGTTTTCCTAAAATATGGTCATTGCCAAGCTTCTGTTGGTGGGCAGCTCTTGAATTAACCCTGTTCTGAATTGTGCCACACTAAATTCATGGGAATGTCATGTACCAGTGGTTTCTGAGCTGCAGGCTAGAGAGTGATGGCTGCAATTACAAGGGGAGCATCTGTCCTCCTTTTATCCTTTTACTGGTGACACTGATGACACTGGATATTATCCTCTGGAGAACAACCCATATTAAGAGTTCCCCGGGGCTGGGGTCTGTCAGACTGTGGCTGCAGCACTGAGATTTCAGCATGTACAATACCATGATAAAGCCTATTTCAATGTGTCTTTGGCCACAGCTGAGAAGAACACACAGTGGCTGAAATCACATTCCTTCAAACAGCAGCTGTTCTAGATGTATTGCTGTTTCCTCTGTGGCATTATTACCAACAGTTTACCTGGTAAGGACAGGAAAAAAAAAGAAACACAAATGTTTAAAATTAAATTCCATGATTTTACTTTTATGAAATGACCATGTCTACTGACCTGGCATACATGACTGAGAGCTGCTGTGAGGAACCAGAATTAGCCCAGATTTTGGGACCAAAAGCTTTTTCCCAGTGGGAACAGCTTTGGGAGAAGAGAAACAGAACAAGGTAACCAAACAGTTGTTGTTTCAGGAAGTATTTTTGGATCTGTTGGCTGTGATGGCAAAGCAACTACCATAACCCCTGGCCTTCTGCATAGGCAGTTGTTTTCTTCCTCTCCTGTTCTGCAGGTCAAGGTTGTCACACTATCACTCTTTGTGAGGTGCTCTGTAACCAGAAGCACAGAAATACAAGGTGCACAGAAGTGAAATACAGCCCTTTAAAATGAGCAGGGAAACAGAATGAAGTTCTCCAAGCAGTGTAGCCAAGGAGGTGGGAATATGTGTGATATGTGTGGGAGCAGAAGGAGAAGGCATGTATTTTTAAGACAGTTTTACTATCAAAAGTAGAATTTTGTTTAATCTGCCCTCTCCTTCAGCATCCCATTCAACCAGCTGGTGCTACAGCACACCAGATTTGGGGTTTGCTCTTTTTCTCACCATCCTTGTATGTGTCTTCTACAGTTTCTACATCTTTCCTCAAGTCTGTGTTTGTACTTTGCCTGTTTTTCTGTGTTTCTATCAGCTGTCTTCTCTTGTGCCTTATTTTTTCACTCCCTCATTTACTTTCTTGTCTGTCTTTCTGACTTACTGTGTTCTCCTGGCCTCCTTCCAGCTTTGCAGCAGTATTTGTCCTCACAGCATCTTGCAAAGTTTTCCTTGTGAAGCTAGGTCTTTTCTTTTTCCTAAATCACTAAAAATTTAAGCCTTTTCAGTCTTCATTTTCAAGTGCCACATTTTCAAGTGTACATTTGAGACACTCCCACCAACATCTGTTCTCCTATTAGAAAAACAAACAAACACAAACAACTCTTGATGTAGAGGTGTTGGATAGAAAAACACCATTTGCCTAATAAGAAAGAAAAGCAGAAATATTTTCTAGAGGAATCAGCTTTGCCAAAACCAAAGATGTAATATATAAACACATCACCACCTCTCCTCATTTTGGGAGCAGTGACTCAGATCCCCCTGAACCAGGCACTTGGAGACTGATTGGCAGAACTACCCTCCAAGCTCTGCTGCTTTCTCACCCTCTCTGATTACTTAGATACTTGGTTTCCATGTAGATACTTGAATGCAGACTCTTGTGTTGAGTTGTCTGAACTTGAGACTGAACCCTCCCCACAGAGCCCATCAAGCCTGCTAAATATCTCATTCCAGAAAAGAAAGTCTTTCAAATCCTGGACCTGTTTCAGAAGTCAGGAAGGAAGTGGCACATCAGGGCCCATATCAGTCACAGACACAGAGCAATCTCATGGCCTTTGAGATGCACTGGGGTATCCAAAAATAACCAGACACATTTGGCAGATGCAGCATTGAACCTACAGGAGACCTATGAGTTTTGGGGTGTCCACCCCCCAGGCCAGGGAGGGTAATATATCCAGATATCTCAGACACCTATGCTCAGTGGAGCTGCACTGTGGGCACCTAAGGAAGTTTATATTAAAATTAGTCAATTATTAGAAGCATCATATCTCAGTTTTGACTACCTGACAATAATTCTCAGTCAGCACACATAACTGTGCTGGTCTCACCTTGGATGTTCTCTCAGAGGATATTGCACAGTTTCCCACTGTAATCTCAGTCTTGCTAATAAGAAGAATTTTTAATTATGAGGATGGTGAGGCAAGGCACAGGTTGCCCAGAGAAACTGTGGATGCCCAGTTCCTGGAAGTGTTCAAGGCCAGGTTGGAAGAGGTTTGGAGCAACCTGGGATAGTGGAAGGTATCCTTGCTTGTGGTAGGGGGTTTGATATTAGATGTTTTTGAAGGTCTCTCTCAACCCAAACCATTCTATGATTTTGTGATTTGATGTTATGAGGTATTGGGTTATTTTGTATCATACATATATATATATAAAATTATTTCAGGAATGCATCATAAGGCTGAGATGATCTCAAACAATACTTCAACCATATTGACTTGGCCTGAGACTGGATATTCAGGAGTGCCCCTATTTTTTCACAGGCTCACTGCTGTAGGTATTTCCTTCACTTCCTTGCCTTTTTTTGAGATGTGAGGCTTCATATTTTTTTGTTCTCCATGTCATCCCATTCACACCTTCTTTTTCTTCCTAAAACATTGCACACTGTCCCCAGTGAACACCTTCCCAATTTGTTCTCCATAATTTCCCTTCAAACCAGAGGCTCCTGCTCAGCCGAGTTGTTTGTTTTTGTTTGTTTTTTTGTTTTTTTTTTTTTTTGGTTTTTTTTTTTTTTGCAAGAGACCTTAAAAGTTCTATTCCCAAGCTTTCCTGTCAAAAACCCAGGAAAATTCTGAGCATGGTGCAGTGCTCTATGTCTCTCTCACTTTATGGGAAACAAACAATTATGGCCAAAATATAACCATGAGATGTTATTGCAGAATTATATATTTTTGAAATTATCATTCTTGACAGGGCCTGAGTTTTCCCATACCAAGGTCCACCTTTACTTAAACTTGTGAAACAAAGTAATATTTGTACAAATTCAGTACTGATCTGACATTATTTCTCACTATAATGAGAGTAGAATAACCAAAGCATCCATACATATTCATAAAAATTATCCAAATTCTTTTGGAAAATTAATTTCTCTCTTTTGGTTCCCAGTTTACCAGCATCTTATTCCCAGTTGCAGTTCCCAGACCTATTCAGCCCTTGAGCTAGACTTTGTCACCTCTTAACTGTCCTCATTCTGAGCCTCTGTGACTGAATAGTCTCCAAAGATGGGTTTAGGCTTTAAATTTTCATTCCTCTTTCTGTGTTTTTCTTTTTCCTTCTAGTATCTTGGCTAGAGGAAGTCTTTAGCACTGTGGAGATGAGCTTGCATTTAATACTGATGTCCCTCCTCAAGCCAATTGCAAATGACTAGAGCACTTTGATCTCCTAAGGGAGAGAATTTTCAATAATTACTTACTTCAGCCCTATTAATTCTCAAAGTAAAAGAAGGACTTATCTTGGACTCCAAGACTGGGGAAGCAGACCCAGAAGCTGAACCTTGAGGAGTTAAGAATTCCAGGTTGTTCAGCTGAAGTATTTTACTTGGCCTTCCTTTTGTGCTGCAGAGAATATCCTCCTGGTCTGGCTCAGGCTTCCTTTGTTAGAAACAGTCATTAAAGCCACAGTTACCTGAGACTGGCAACCCTGGAAGGATTCTGCAGAGAGGTGGCTGCAGGGGGAGTGAGGGACAGCCAGTGCCCCAGATCTGCCTCTGGGAACAGTCACACTGGTCCTCCAAAGCTGGAACATTCTCTGAGCTGCACCTTCCTTTACCTCCCATGTGCTGGCAGCAGTCCCTGCTTTGCTGCTCACACGGGGGCAGTGAGCGTTCAGCTTCACAAAATCACCTCCTTCAGCTGCCACTGCTGCTGATGTAGCTGAGCAAACTTCTCCCTGTCTATGGAAGAAGTGGCAGATCCCAGGAGTAGATCAGCTCCAGGATCATGGGATGGCAGCAACTTGGGGGGTTTTGCAACTGTACCACGATAGCAAGGGGATGGGAGGTGTTACTTGAGGTCTGAGCCACGGAACTGAGGGCTACATAACTGCAAAATTAAGAAGAAATGATGCATCAAACAAATTATTTAATTGTAGCTTCATATGAACTCTTTGATGTCCTTTGATTTATATTTGTCAGCATGTGAAGGTTAACAAATTAGCTCTCCTACCTATGCTGTGTGTGGAGCTGTGGCTTTGATAATTTTTGGGGTTTAGGACCCAAGGAAAATACTGGAAAGCCACAGTCCACAGCTTGGAGACTGTGGAGGTAGACACTCAGAAACACGAGAAACAGGAGCTGAGACGGATTGTATGGAAAAATACAAGCCAGACCTTATATGTGACTTTTCCTTGGTGTTAGAGGGAGAATTTTTGCTGTCCTGCTTGAGCACAGTGCATAATCAAAGAGTGGAAAGCACTGGGATGAAGAAGAGCCCTCAGGTATCCAAAGTATTAAATTAAATAAAATGAGTGCAATTTGCATTTTAAACATCTTTTGGGAGATTATGTGGCTTGTGAATTGCTGTATCAGATTATAAAATCAACTAGACTAAGTGTCTTGCAGTTTGTGCAGAAGTCCAGTTTTTCAAGTCACCAATTATAGGGGTTTATTCTCTCCCCTCTTTCATTCCATATGTAAAAAAACTGAACAAACAAGCAAAAAAAAAATCACTGAATCTAATTTTTAGTATCCCCAAAGAAGTATTTTTTTTCAAGCACTTCCCCTTTCATAGCCAAGGAAATAATTTTTTACAAAAACATGCATCTCAGCCCTGTTTTCATGTATTTTCAAGTGATTACAAGTGTCACTTTTAGCACTTTTTAACTGGAATGTAATGGGGAATCACTAGATTCTCTAACCTTGTAAGTCTGGCCTTTCTCTCCTCTTATCATTTCACTTAAAGGTCAAATTCAGCAGGAGCTATGGCTGTTTCTTTTAAGACCAAATTAGACCCATGAATGGAGGAGAATAATATTAGATACCCATTAAAAATGAGCAGTGCTCAATGAGTTCATGGTGCATTTGTCTCCACTTTACCATTTTCAGTCTCTGTGTGTTTGAGACTCACTTGTCTTGCAAAACCACAGTGTCCAACAGTGAAGGCAATGCTGTTTTAACACTTGACTCCACTAATACCCAGTGTAGAATCTATATTGACATTTAGCAACCCAAAAAGATTACATTCCAGTTGATCTGATTCCTTTTTTTTTTCCCTTTCAAAAAGCTTTACTTCATCCAGTAAAAATTACTGTGAAGTCCAGAACTATTCACTCCCTAATCAACATATTCACACCTTGGGACTGTCCATAGCACCATTGCTTTCACAAATCTCAGTGTATCTGTAAGTTGGGTAAACTTGCATTTGCAGACCCAGTAAGTGCTTTGCAATAATTCCAGAAATCATCTGAATTTACATCAGTTCTCACAGCTTAATTGTGCAGGAAGGGTTGGCATTATACACCCAACAATCTGGAGGGAAGGTAATCACAGAATCATAGAAGGGCTTGGGTTGCAAGAGACCTTAAAGACCTTAAAGATTGTTCAGTTCCAACTCCCTGCCATGGACAGGGACACCTTTCACTATTCCAGGTTGTTCCAAGCACTGTCAAACCTGGGTCTGAACACTTCCAGGGATGGAACATCCACAACTTCTCTGGAGTATCTGTTCATATTTGGTTAAGAAAGAAAGTTTCACTGAAAACAAGTGTTGCATCCATTCTGTATAAAGGGAAACATCTGCAATACCCTTAAAACTCTGTCTTTTGGTATTTTAGGGGTAAAATAGTGTAAAAATACTTTAAATTTCCCACTTATTCAACTTATTTAAAAATTATTTGTAACATAAACCCAGATAATAAACACACAATAATGAACTTTAACAAACTCTACATGGATCTTATGCAGAAAAAAAAAAAAAAAAAAAAAAAAAAAAAAAAAAAAAAAAAAAAAAAAAAAAAAAAAAAAAAAAAAAGTTGGGCTTTTTTTTCCCTTAGCAGAACAACAACTCAGCAACTGAACTTCCTCGTGGAAGTTAATCTACTTTGTTTCCTGCTCAATTCTATTTGTGAGCTTTCCCAAGTATTAAGCCACCTGTAAGGGAAAATATTTGTCTAGCAAACTTACAAGTGTTGTTTTCTGTTTCCATTCTCCTCTCCGTGTTAACATTTTGTGGGCATTGCAAAGTGATTCTGAATAGCTTCAGCTCCTTTGTAATTGACTTATTGGCTGAATTCAGAGGCACTCCTTCTGTGGAGTATCTGATAATTGTATCCAGAGCTGGGGTCCCAGCACAGGGAGGGTGTGGAGGGGTTGGACTGAGGCCTGAGGTGGGGCACCAGGATTATCAGAGGGATGGAACAGTTTTGCTATGAGGAAAGACTGAGAGAATTGGGATTATTCAGCCTGGAGAAGAGAAGCTTCAGGGTGACCTGACTGTGGCCTCCCAGTACTTAAAGGGAACCAACAAGAATGATGGAGAGGGACTTTTTACAAGGGCCTGGAGTGACAGGGGGTAATGGCTTCAAACTGAAAGAGAGCAGGTTTAGATTGGCCATTAGTAAGAAATTCTTCATTGTGAGGGTGGGGAGGCCCTGGCACAGGTTGCCCAGAGAAGCTGTGGATGTCCCATCCTTGTAAGTGTCCAAGACCAGGCTGGGTGGGGCTCTGAGCAACCTGTCTAATGGAAGGTGTCCCTGCCCAAAGCAGGGAGTCAAAACTGGAGGATTTCATATGAGCTCACACCACAAATTTCCTTTCCCCTTCTCCACTCCTGTGCACTCTGTACAGTGCCAGCCTATGACAGGGTCAAACAAAGGTGGGGACAGTGGGGAGAAGTTGGAATGGTACAGCTCTTCCTTGGCTTTGTGAAGTTCCAGACAACACCATTAGAAATGGGCAAAGCACTTTGGGCAAAGTAAAGGCTGGCTGAGTTGAATATGAAGATTTTTATTAAAAAACACAACTTTGTGAAGGAGTACACCAAGTGTTCACTGTACCGCCACAGCCTCATGACCCATGCTTGTTACACTCCAGCAAGTTTTTATTCATGCTAAAAGACACTTCCCTCTTCAGCATAATTTCTGCTTATGTTCAGATATTTTATGCATTCAGCAATATTTAAGATAATTGATACTAAGCATCCATTCAAGTCTTAAATAAGGGTTTTACTCTATAGTTTAGCAGGCATATGGGGAAATCTCCACTCTAATCCCAAGGAGAAAGGGAGAGTTAAATAATTTTTTGACTTAGAAACCTGGAGTTTGCTTCTGAATATTTTTGTTTGGTTGGGAAGTAGCCGGTGTTATTAATTTCAATGATACTCCAAGACCAGCAGGGGCATCTCCTGTTACTAACATCCTAACAGAGTGTGAGCATCCCTAGCAGAGTGTGAGACACACCTTCCTTGGCTCTGTCACCCTGAGCAAGCACATCTGCACCAGAGTGTCCCTCTGTGCTGCACAGCTGGGAGAGAGGAAATCAAGTTTTAAGAAGTTGGTTGAAAAGTTAACTTTTCTCAGCAGTAAGCAACACAGAAGATAAAACAAGAATATTTCTAAGCTTGTTGCCACTACCTGGTCACTTTGCCTTGAGAGGTAATTGTAAGTGATAAAATAAACTTTTGTAACCTAATTTTCTTACCCAGGTTGAAAGCAAAGAGAAAAGACAATACTTGAGCTCTTCATACTGGTTTCTGAGCCTTTACTGACTCTAAGGGTATCCACACTTTATTATCATAGAAACATAGAATCATTAATGCTGGAAAAGACCTCTCAGATTACCAAAGCCAACTGTGAATCTACAACCACCACCACATTCACCACTGAACCATGTCCTCAAGCACCATTTCCACGTTTTCTGAACACTTCTGGGAGTGGTGACTCCACCACTTCCCTGGGCAGTGTGTTCCAGCCTTTTTCAACTCCTTCCATTAAGACTTTTTTATTCCTGTTATCTAATGCAAACCTCCCCTGGGGAAACAAAAGGCAATTTCAGTATCCTAGGAAAGATAATCCAATCTGGCCTTAAATTCAACCACTGTAACAGATTGCCAAGGACACACCTTGATTTTGGATAGTTTGACTTTGTGCTGTCTCCAAGCCAGCTTTCAGTAAGCTTAGCTATGTGGCAAATGTTTTATAGGGAAAAACAGCCAGAGAATACACAATTACTTATGATAATGAGGACATCTCAAAAATTTTAGAATCAAAGTTGTTTGCTTTCCTAACTTCAACTTTGTTCATGACAACTACCACCCAGAATTGCCATATTTATAATTTTTATTGAAAAGCTGGGGGAATGGGAGTATGACAGCTACAGACAAAGACTAGAACACTAAAATTTATGTGAAGAACACAAAAATATGGGATGATTTCTCCCAAATGGTGTTTCTAAGGAAAAATATAATCAATCATAATTCTCAATCTGGCTTTGTTAGTATTTCCAGTTTCAATTATGCACAGACCAGAAGGCTAATCAGGGGAGAATCATACCTGCTAATGTGTGATCAGAGGAGACAGCTTGGCCTAAATGTTTCTGAGTGACAGTGGCCCAGGAAATTAACAACTGTCTCTACATATAGAGAGATAAAGTCATAATTAAAAGAGGAAAGCAAATAAAACATGAGCTTCTGTTGGCCATATTTCTTCATCCAGTCCAGGTCTATTTGTGGCATTCAATTAAAAGTGTAAATCAGAGCTACTGCTTTGCTAAAATTACAATACAATGTTTCTTGCAGTGGTGCATTGGTTTTAACATTGCTCTGTTCCAGCTTGCCAAGGTCATATAAAGTAAATTCAGAAAAACCAAAAATCTCCACTCCTAAAAAAACCTGTTTCCCATGGAATGGAAACTTGAAGGGATAAAATTCAACGCAGAAAGTATGAGAGACTTTCACAGTGCTACACTTAAATATAAGTTGAAATATCTCAGGAGGAGGAAGAATAAGAAATCAAAGAATTTTGTGAGACAATAGTGACAAGAGGTTTGACTCCTTTTGTGGTTTTTTTTTTTTCCTGAGAGATTTTTTTTTCCTTCTTGGAGCCCTTGTGACTTTGTTTTGGGAAAGGGGAGTACAGCTTGCAAAAGGAATAGTTTGTGGAAAACATAACAAAATTACTCTGTAAGCACATGCTATAGGCAAATAGTTTTCTCCACAGGAGGCCAATTTAGCTCCAGAAATGTGGATTCTATGCATTATTTATCTGCCAGAACACAGAACCTAAAACTTGATGGGAGATAGATGACTTGGGTTTGTGTGAAGGTACTCTAAGATGACAGAAGTCACAGATTATGAGAGAGGATGGTGGAGGGGGAAAACCTACATAGGTGTTTAAATTCAGTCAGAATAGAAGCAGTTTATTCATTTTTTATCAACACATGATTAACTGACAAATGATGAACTGTCTGCTCAGAGTCAGGGCCAGTTGTGTGACAGATGATCCAGGACTGGGTACCTACAGATGTTAATTCCTACAGATTTCTGGTTGGGCTGTCCCCTGCTGGCTGGGTACCAGATCCCTACAGCATCCCAGGTTTGGGCAGGCTGGTGATGCCACAGGGCAACCTCTGGCAGACCCAAACCAGGCCCACCCTGCTACTGCTCCCCTTCAATATCTCTGCCACTCCTTTAGTTCTGTTTGGGATGACTCTTCACGTCAGAAATCCTTTCATAACTTACCAGTTACTGTTTAATATGACTGATGGTCATCTTCTCTCTTAATATGATGAATTTGGTGCACACTGACCTCCAGTTTGTGTGTTTTATCCATGGTCCCTGTGTGCTCTGACACTCGAGGCAAGCAGGGATGGTTGTCCAGGCTGTTTTCCAAGCAGGCTGTGCAAGCTCGCCCATAAAGGATGACAGCCACATCACCCTAAACTGCATCTCTGGCTTTGAATTTTAATACTACAATTTTGCTTGTTGTACTTAAAAGATGTTGAAAGAGGCCATTTGCTCTCATAGTTTCCTGCTTGAGTTCCCAGTGGTCTTTTCCCCTTGAAGTTTATTCCTTGCATATAATAAGTCTTCCTTTTTTTTCATGTCTCTGTGTTTATACTGATAAAATTGTCTTTAAATTTAGCTGCTTATTCTATTCACTGCCTGTGGGCTGAAGCCATAAATCTCTAACACCCATAACCAGAGCATCTGGCAGCCATTTTACATTTGGTTACAGGAAGAAATTGCAAAGGAGACTTATGTGTTAAGCTTTCTCCTTGAAAACGTGCAGTTATTTCTTTTGTTTTGAATAGAAAAGGAGAATATAAATGATCCTAGGTGTCTCAGGAAAATATTACAGGGCAAACTGTACATTCCCTTCCCATGCAAATCACATTAGTGAGAGCTATGGATTAATTGGTCCAATCCCCATATAATTTTATCACATTTTCTTTGCTCCTTCCCTGCCATATAACCTCATTAAACAGCTCTCTTTGCCACGTTGAGAGAGAAAGAAGTAGCTGCACACTGTCATAACTTTGGTATGCAAGTACATAATGAATTTGAATATCTATTATTGTAGAAATAAATACAGATAGTGATCTCTCTATTAACATTCTCTGTACACAGAGACAAATGAAAAGACAATGTCATTAGCATCCCAAAGAGAGTCACTATTGACTGAAGGATGGCAGCCAAATTAGAAGCAGGGGCTGTAGAAAGTTTTAACTTGCTTTTCTCAGACTTTTCTGTGATCAGGTTTTATCTGCAGTAGTGATATGTACATTTTGGCAGGCCAGACAAGGAGTTGTAGTACCACAGGAACTATTTACAAGTGTAAAAGTGTACACAAGAGAAGATACAAGTGTATCCTCAAGAATGTTACTGATGTGCTAACACAATTTCATGGGTCCCAGCGGACTGTATTATGTTTCACATAGCTGAAGCACGGTGCAGCTGGCAGTAAAACACACAGACGCCTCCACTTGTTTGGGCAAGTTTATTAGTTTCTGGGCTCAGCTGACTCTACCTGCTGCTCACTTAATATTTCTGCAAGCATTAGCAAATTGAAAAGCTGACAGGAGTCTCTGGCCTCACTTGGAGCTCCGGCGGCTCAGGATCGGCTGCTGCGGTGCTGTTAAGATGCCACACGCTGTTGTGCTTCCTGCACTATGTTATAAAATCATCTTGCAGACCTCTTTTTACTTCTGTGAGGCTTAGTACAAGGCTTGCCAGGAGTGGGGAGTCTTGCTCTTCAGTTCTTCTCATCCCAGTTCTGGATAAACTCGGTTTTGGCTACTGAGCTTGCAAGAGATAAGCAAATCCTTGGGCCTGAGGGACAATTGCCTATCATGAGGTCTGCTTTTTAATTAAGAGGGCTGAGAAGTAGTGACCTTGCTGTACTTTCTCTGTACAAGTGCAGAAGCAGGATTAGTGATGCACTCTTTAGGGACATGACATTAATTTGAGGGAACCTTGCTTTGAAATGAGCATCATTCAACTTCAGCCAGTTTGAGTTTTGTGGACCCAGCAGCTCAGGACACCTCACTTACCCTTCACCCAAAGGAAGCAGAGACATCTTCAAAAGTAGGTGGGTGAACTTGTCTGTCCATGGACATCTCCAGCTGTGGCCCTGGTGTTAGGAAGGGAGCTTGTCAAAGTGTGCTGCAGAGAGTGTGAGATGTGCTCGTCACAGCACTGGGCCAGCTGAGGAACCTGACTCCTCATGAAAAATAAATTAACACAGACACACTGGATTTAACAGGAAACCTCTTCTTTGTGCTCAATTATATCTGGTGGTTGCAAATGAAGAAGGGGCAACACTATGTAGCAGTAGGTCTGTTCTACAAAATATGGCCAAACCAAGATGTTCAACCTAAATTTTGAACAGATAATGGTCAGTGTGCTAAGTCACAGATGAGATACCACAGCCCATCCTCAGGACTGACAGGGAGTGCATGGCAAGTCTGCAGTCAGGGAATGGGATGTGCATTTCTGACTGCACCCTGATCCCACAGGCAGCTCAGACAAGGCTGAGGAAAAGCTCATGCACAGAATCCACTTCCCAGGCTTAGGCATTTTGTGTCATATTGTCTGGGAATACATCCTATGTGATTGTGGAGTGAGATCTTAACTGCCCTTTGAAAACCTCCATCCTGATGGTTGATATCAGTAATTTATTCTGCAATATCCAAGCCCCATCCAGCCACTGCTTACAGCTGAATCTCATCACCCTGAGTGAGTGTTCTAGTGAAAAGCAGTAGTGGTAAAATATCTTGAGTAAAGCTTTTGAAATGTGATTGCAAAGCATTTTCTGTGATTGAGAAAAATACAGTCTGGATGAATGGGCTTAAATGGGCTGGATATTAGTTGGATTACTAGGCTTAAAGGGCAGTAATGAATAGTTCAGCATCCAGCTGGCAACTACTAAGTGGAGTACAATAGGGAATGATTCTGGGACAATATTATTCCACATCTTTATCACTGGCCTGAATGATCAGACAGAATGCATCTTCAGCAAATTTACAGGTGAAGATGCAGTGTGTGGAAATATGTCAAATAACAGTAAAACTTCAAGTTACAAGGAACTTGATAAACTTGAGCCTGGGAACAACAGAAATCTCATGATGTTCAGAAATGAAACAACACAAAATTCTGCACATGGGTCTTTCAAACTGCATAATTGGCTGCAACAGCAGTAAACTTCTCTTGCTTGTTTATAGGAAATTCACACCTGCAATGTTGTAATCTGCTTTGGGTCTCCTATTCAAGAGGTGATTGGAAAAACACTTGCAGAGTGCTAACAAAGCTGTCAGGGACTTAGAGAATACAACTGTCAAGAAGAAGATGGGGGAGTTGAGTTTGTTTAACCTGGAAAAAGGATTCCAAAGAAGAATCTAATTGCAGACCACTTGAAGGAATTTAAAAGGGATGGAGCCAAATTCAGCTAGGCAATAGTGACTGGTGGTAAAACATTCAGAAACAGCCATAAAGTGGTTGAGGTAGGTTATTAGGAAACCAATTTTCACTAGGTGGGTGGTACAGGCCTGGAATAGCTTGCTGAGAGGAGCTGTTGAATTTCCAGTTTCTGAGGTTCTCAAAATCCAATCAAGCAATGTATAGTTGACATGATTTGGTGTCAACAACAGGTCTGCTTGAGGTTGGATATTGGATTAAGTCCCTCTGGAGGTCTGTTCCAGCCAAGGTTTCTATGATTTGTTCCCCAAAGGTTCATTGGCCACACAGATATGACAAATGCTAACCAAGAGCACTTCATTTGTTGATCTCTTTCTAGTGGCTGCATTAGGTAATGCTGGCAGAGTTTTATTTTGTAGTCAGTATGCCATAAAAGTCCTTGATACAATGGAATCATAGGAAAAGCTACTGGTCTGAAGGGATATCTGGAGGTCAAGTCCAAACTCCTCAAAGAGTTATCTTCAAAGTTAGGTCAGACTGCTCAGGGTTATTCAGGTCTTGAAAATCTCAAACCTTCACAGAATCATAAAGTTATTGAGGTTGGAAAAGACCACTAAGATCAAGTCCAAGTTAACCACCATGTTCATCACTAAATCCTATGCCCAAGTAATAGATCCACACACCACCTGAACCTTCCAGGGCTGGTGATTCCATCACATCCCTGGGCAGGCTATTCTAATGTCTGACCAATTTCAGTGAATAAATTTTTCCTGCTATCCAACTTAAACATCCCCTGGCACAACTTGAGGCCATTTCTTGTCAAGCTGTTCCAGTGTTTATATTTTCATTATGAAGAACATATTGAAAGAAATGTATTTTAATTACTTCCTGCTGTCCATTTTCACTGTGTGTCTCTGCAAAGAGCCTGTTTCTCCTGTCAGTCACTCATTAGGACATGGGAGACTTCAGTAAATCCCCCTATTACCTTCTGTTTCCTGGCTGAATAAACCAAACACCTTCAGTCTCCCCCTATAACTTGGGTGCTCCAGATGACTACAACAGCACAGTGCTCAATTCTGTTCTGTTTGCTTTCCCCTGGGACCTTTCTTGCAAAGCTTCTTTCCAGCCAGTGTTTGAGTAGCAACACTGTCCTACAGGTGATCAATTATTCCCCCAATTTTTTGCAATATGCTGTAATCCACAAATTTGCCAAATGGATCCAGTTTATCTGCAATTTTTCTGTTCAACCATCCAGCCACACCCCCTCATTCTGGCTGCAAGGAAATTGTGGGAGTCTCTGAAAGGACTTGCTAAAGACAAGGGGAAAAAACAACCATTTCTGTCCTGTCATTCTCAGAGCCCATCTTCTCCCCACAGAAAGCAATCGGGTCAGTACAGCAAGGTTTAACCCTGGTAAATCCAATTGAGCTGTTCCCAGTCACCTTTGTGTCCTTCATGCACATAGAAACAACTTCCTTGGAGCCTTCCTCCAGCAATCTCTCAAGCAAGAACTGACTGACACTCAGTTCCCCCTTGAGTTTTTCAGGTTGGAGAAATTATTGCCATTTTATTTTATTTTATTTTATTTTATTTTATTTTATTTTATTTTATTTTATTTTATTTTATTCAACCCACAGGCAAATCCCAATGGGCACAACCTTTTAAAGGTGATAAAAAGTGGCCTCAGAATAAAGCTGTCCAACTCCCACAGCACCACAGAAAACATCTACTATAGAATTAGATCTATAATTACATTTTCTAAGGGAGCTCAGAAATATCTTTCCCCTTAGCAAGAGCTTGTATAGAATTAAGTCAGCAGATTCAGAGCAGAGAAGCTCTCTCCCCTCCCCTTCCATATCACAATTCTTGAAGTATTATTTTCTAGCTATTACTAAGAAATAAGGGAGGATATAAGGGCTAAAAATAAAACCAAAAAGGGTTTAATTTTAAAAAAATAATCAGAATTTCAGAAATACATTGGAGAGCGCAAAGTAGGAAAACCTTTGGAGAGAGCAAGAATAAAGTTCTCATGGAAAATTTTCAGAAGCCAAACTTACAGTGAGCAGCAAAATAAACTGACCCATGAGCTGCTGTTGGCCTCCAGCAGGCAGTGTGTCTCTCTTCATTAGAGGAGTAAGAGAACAGATGAGCTGCCCTTGCTGGTCCTTTTGCATAGCTGCCAATGGTGCAGCTGACAAGTGTTCCTAAGTGTCCATACTGCACAGAACTCAGATTAAAACAAGATTTTTAAAAAAATTTTCACGTCTTTTTTTCTCCATATTCTAACCATTCCTATTTTATTTCCCCCCTTTTCTGTGAAATTTGTTGATTGTCTTTTTCCCTGAATTCTTTTTACGGTGCTTCTCCTCATTATATTTATTTTTAATAGCTTTCTTGGCACCCTCTTTGGTTATTCTGTGGTACTCAGAATATTCTGGGTACATGGATATTCTGTGGTAACTCCAGCACAGCATTCCACTGGCTGGCTTGTCTTTTATTTTACAGACTCCAGATATACAGACTCATGGGGCACTAATGCAGATAAACTTTATTGCATGCCTGGAGCTCCATGGCATTAATGTAACACAAAAAAATAATACTGTGCCATAATGGTTAAGAAAATGCATTTCTATTACAAGGGAAAATTATTGAGACAGTTTCCTAAGGCAACTTGAAAATTCATCAGTTGGAAGACTCTGCAGTTAGCTAGCCAATCTTCTGGTCTGGATAGTCAGAACTAGTGAAACACCTCTGATTATTTCTGCACCATCTCTTTTCTTGAGTGTTCACAGAGCAGAAAATTCAGTCAGATCCTTGTTATCCTGTCTGGATTTCTGACCACCTTCCAAACAACTCTACTTTTGTTTCCCATTGGAATCAGGTTTATCAATTCCCCTTCTGCCTCCAGAGCTAAATCCCCTCCAGGATCAGGCCTGAAGTTCATTTCTCACCCTCCAGTGTGTGCTCACAGCCCTGAGCTGCAGCCACCCTCCCTCCCTGGCTCAGAGGGAGCTGCTGTCCTGTTCCCTGAGCACTGCCAGGATTTATGTGAGCAATCTCTCTTAATGCCTTCTGTCCCATTTTTAGCCTCAGAGACAGAGACACGTCCTGTCAGGTGTCAATATTCTCCTTTTAGAGATTCTCTTTCAGCTCCTGCTCTCTTACAAATCAAACTTCAGGCATGGACAGTTTATGCCAGACCTGCCAGGGCTCTTTCATTCAATGCAGCACAAATGCATCAGGGCTGCCTTGATGTCAGCAGCATGTTAAGTTTTCAGACACCTTCAGCTTGGTCTGTCATGCTAAGTATCCCCATAAAAACCTGGGGATAACGTTATTGCTTCCCCAGCTCCTAAGATCTCCTCTATATGATAACTGCCAAAAAACAAGGCAAGTGTGAAGTTCTGCCAGCACAACAGCCTCATTTCCATGGCCAAAAGGCTTTTCTTTTGGAGGAGATGTGTGATTTATTCTCTTATACTGCATTATAAATACTTGCAGGGCATGGAACCAGGCAACATCTGGCAAATAAGAGAGTTGGGGCACCTGTTGCTTGTTTTCGCTAATGTCCTCTGCATGTCACATTACCTGACTCAACAGGGAGATTCAGTCAACATTTGAGAGTGTGTGGAAAAATTTGTCCTGTGTGCTCAGGTACAGGATGGACAAACACAGCTTGGCTGGGCAGCCATCCACAAAGCTGCACATCCATCACAGCTCTGCTGCTCCCCTTGGCTGCTCCAGGGACATGAAATCAGCTGCAGAAAGCCTCAGTTCCTTCACCAGAACACCAATCACAGCTCCTGTCCTACCCAGTCCCCTGGTGTCTCCCTTCAAAAGCCTTTCTGCAGCCTTTTCTCCAACATCCTCTCACAGCACAAGCAGCCCATGGGACATTCAGGGAGAAATAAAACTCCAAAGCCTCCTCCCTGTGTCCAGATCCCTGGGGATCTAAATCACTGCATGTGCTCTGAGCTTCTCCACCACTCAAATACTCTGGCAGGAGGAATCTCTCATCCATAGCTCTCACAGGAGCCACTTGCAGATGATGGGGATGTAGGAAATTGTAGAATTAGCAGTGCTAATGCCAGGTGCTAACACAGGGGAAGAGCTGGAATTGGCAAACCTTCCTAGCAAAGGGGTTTTCCTGCTACAGTCAGTGTGTTAAATACCAAAGAAACAAATTACATTGCTGGATGCTGATAACATTTGACTCCAGGCAGAAACATTTGTTTTATAAATTAAAATTCTTTGTTGCAAGAGAGATACAGTTGTTTTCCAGTCTCCTGTGATTCCTCAGAGAATCATAGGGGGTTGTTTCCATTTTATGGTGATGCTGATTTCAGGTGATGCTGATTGTTTTTCATCATCTCAGAAATATGTCTGCTAAGTTCTGTCATCCCCTTGATGTGCAGTTTCTTGGCATCACTGCTCAGCAGTGTGGTTTAATGAGAGGGAAAAGCTGGAGTTACCCACTGGGACATGCTTTCAGTCCTTCTCCAACTTCTCTTTAGATTGAATGAACTTCTGTTATGCCAGATATTAAATTGCTCTGAATTTTACACTTGGCCAAATCTATTATTGCATTTTTTTTCAAAAAACAGTTGGCCACTCTAAAAAGGTCTTATGCTGTTTGCATGGTTTATAGGTTATATACTGTGCACACTGAATTTAGTGTACAAATATCCAATCAGGTCAGCAGAAATCAGTAACTGAGAATTGGAATATATGTGACAAAACAGCCAGGAGTGTCAGTGTCATTAAAGAAAACCCTAGTGCCAGGACAGGGACAACAGCCAAGGGTGACAGTGCAGTGCAGGAAATGTCCCCAGACCATGAAACAGTGATGGAGTCACAAATCCCAGCCCTTTGGTGTTTCTTCTCCCACACTGGGACCCTCCTTCCCCCATGGAGATGTTGTAAGTCAAGTGTAGGAATGACTGTGCTGGGACATGTAACAGGGATGGGGAATTGTAGGTTTCAGGTTCTGGAACTGTGATATTCCACACTTCTGCTCACCTACAGCAGCTCTCACCTGTGACCTCCTGGGAGCCAGCATCCTGCCACTTCTAAGCCACGTGGAAGGCACTAGGACAGTGTGAAGGACTCCAAGGAGCACAGATCAATAGATCAATGCCCAGCAGCAGGAGCAGCAGGGTGAAGGACTGCCTCCTCTCCCCTGCAGTGCAGGCGATGCTTTGCTGCCTCCTTGGCAGCTGCCCAAAGCAAGGGAAGGCTCTGCTCCCCACCCAAACTCTCAGACCTCACTTAACCTTTGCAGCACCCTAAATCTGCACTGTGATTGCTGATGTCACTCAGCTCTGTACTCTTGTCCTTTTCCCAAACTTGCAGCAAGCCCTTCCTTTCTTCCTGAAACAAGTCTGCTGCCACAGCAAAAGTGAGTTTTGTCATCCTTTGGATATCATCCTAAGGCAGTTTATCTCATTCCTGCCTGCAGTGCTGAAAAGCCTTGAAATGGCTCCTCTCCAAAATGAAGCTAAAAGGGTATTTTCCTCTGCTGAGGAACAGAGTGAAAGATTACTGAATGGCTCCTGCAATTTGTGTTGGCTTCAGCAAGGTGGCTGCTTGAAGGGAATACTTTTGGCTACAGTCTCCTGCAAGGGCAAGGAATCTCTTTGCCTGTGTATGTACCCCCAAATTCAGTCTGATAGTTTGGGCCTCCCCAAAATCAAATCCCACAAATTAAAGCATTTGTACAATATACAACTGAACACCTGAATAGAGTCAAATGCTTTTCCTTCTTCAGTCAGTTCTTCTTCCACTACATTGCACTAGATCTTAGAAAACAACTATTTAACTAGACGAAATCCATCTAAAATGTTAAGTTGAAAGAACAGAAATATATTCTTCATGACAGATGAAATATTTTCTCAACCTTTAGAAAATGAATCTGAAGTACATTGTAAAAATATTTTTAATTAATTCTGAAAACACAAAACTACTCTTTCAACAATTTCTCTTTATTTTCCTCTGAGTTTTTAAATGAAATTTCACTAGATTTTCTGAAAAAGAAACCAGCAAAATCAGTATTTTTTACCAGTCTTGCTTAGAGCACTTCTTGTGACTTCATGATGCTAAAAAACACTGAAGCAAAGCATCATATTCCTTCTGTGTGACAGAGCAGTCTTGCAGGAGGGGCTGCTTCCAAGTGACACTGTGCATGAGGATTCACAGATTATCACCTGACACAAGTAATCAGGTTGGGAATATTGCTGCTACTGTAATTGAGCTGTTCAGTTGCAACTATTGTTGGAGCTATCTCCTCCTCCTGGCCCAGGAGGCAGAGGAGCAGTCAGATCCTTGTACTTCAAATGCACCTAGCATGGAAAGCTGCAGTGCTGCTGCTTTGTTTCCCAGAAATTAAAGCTGATCTTTTGGGGAAAGGTGTCACTAAAAGATGCATGGAATTTTATCTATGAATCCAGAGGAGACTGTCAAAGTGAATATGTCTGAATCAACTAGTATTGGGACTGATGTTCCATTGGCTTCCAGCTTTCCTTGCCTATTCATAATTTCTAAAATCTTGGTGTAAAGGTATCTGGAAAGAGAAACTTGTTAGGAGTTTTTATTTGGTGGCACCCTCCTCTGGCAGTTGCTCAACCATCTCTGGCTGTAAGGATCAAAGCAAATAACCACAAACACTGAATCTGATGGGCTACTTTAAAAATTCAACGAGGTCAGTCAATTGATCATCACATTGCACACATCAAAGCATTACAGCATTACTAGTTAAAACTATTTTTCAGCTCTTCCTTGAAAAGAAGCAAGATGGTTCAAGTATATCAGGACAACAAGCTTGACTCCCCTGGCTCTGCAACACAAGCATAACCTCAGCCTTTCAAAGTACATGAAGCCCTATTCATGCAGTTAATTATAAACAGTGTGGAAATGGAAGCTTAAAAATGGAAGGTCATGTTCCCTCCATCTGAACATTAAATCCCTTCAAGATCAGTCTGCCCTAGATAGAAGTGGCTGCATTCAGCTGTGTGGTATCTGTATTACAAAATGTTCTTTGAAATGATCAGGTGGTGAAGGGAGTTTGACTTGTACTTTGCCAGAGAGCCAAAGCAAAGAGGAAGGGTTAGGTACACAGCCTCTGCTAAGTGCTCAGCCAACAACACAATGTGTTTGTCAGAGCTGTCTGGCCTCAGGGGTGTCTAACAGAGAGCTTGTTTTATCCCCTGGAGATGGGCTCCCAAGGAAGGGCAAAGCCCAGGAATTGTGAGGGATAATACCTGTAGTCATTCAAACACACACACTGGACTTGCTGGTGCGCAGGGACCACTGGTAGGATTTATCACAGCCACTCCACTTTAAACTAATATTCAGTCACAAATTTAAAATACTGAGAGTCTGAAGTATTTTTGTTTGTTTGTTTGTTTGCTTGTTTTCTGTCATTGCAAATTGACACTGGCCAGAATCCTTTGATTTTCCCCAAAGGTTAACAACCAACAGAAAGCCATGCCAACCCTGACTCCAGATCATCCTTGGAGAAGTGCTGGCTCTGCTTCCCTCTGCAAGGGTTGTCAAGCATTGCAATAGTCTGCCCAAAGAAGTTTTGGAGTCACCATCCCTGGAAATGTTCAAGAAATTACTGAATGTGGCATTTGGTGCTATGGTTTAGCTGATATGGGGAAAGCTGTTCAGTCTAAGAACTCATTGATCTTGAACGTCATTTTCAACCTAACTGATTCTATGATTTTCTTTCTGCCCATGTTACCCAGGTCAGGGGTAGGTGTTTCTCATGGTGTTAACCTGCCAAAGACAAATCCTGTGCACCAACCCCAGCAGATGTCTGTGCAAAGAACTTCTCTTCAGGTCTGACTATGCCACAGCAACCAGCTCCCAAAGGACTGTTCCCTCTCACTAGAAGCTCTTTGCAGCAGCTTTTCCTGGAGCCCCTGAGTTGTTGAGGGGGTCTGGGGTCTGCCCAGGGTCCAGCTGCAGCTCCCATGTAAAACAACAGCAGCCACCATCAGAGACTGTGGGTGCTCCCTGGCATCAGCTGTGCAGCACAGGCACTCAGGGCCTGTGAAAATAAACCTCTTCCCGAGATTCAGGCCCTTTCAAACCAGTTAAATCCACTCTTTCTCACTCCAGAAAATACCCTAATTTATCTCCTGGGTGAGCTGAATAAAGCTCCTGCTCTTGGTTTTTGTGGAGAAGGGAGATGGGTCTTGGCACGGCCGCCTGAAATTGCAGCCAAATCCTGTTCCTGGGATTAAATAATATTTTTTTGTTCATATTTGGTTTCTGGCTTCAATGAAAACCAAAAAATGTGTAATTCCTCTTCAGTTTACCCTTTGTATGGTGTTTTTAAGAGTGGTGAGATTTAGACCTTGGATTAATTTGTGAGTGCTGTACATGTGTAGGGTTACTTGGGAACCCTTGGAGATTGTTTTGAGCTTCAGCTGCAATATCAAACCGTCCTCTATCTCTCCTTCTGCCTTTAAAAACACAATAGTAGCCTTTTCCAGCAGGAGCCTGTGCTTTTGGAAGCATTCAAGTCCTATTCAGACAGCAATCAAGTGTGGTCAGTGAAAAGCTCCGTTGCCCCTTGTGCAAAGAGTAACCATCACCTCTCTGGCACAGAGCAAGGCCAGGGCCTAAAGGAGTATGTGAATATTCCCCAATGCTGCCTTTTAAGAAGTGGAAACAGCATGAAGCACATTCTTGACACAAATCAGGAGAAAAGCAACTCCAAACAACGATGTGTGTTTCAAATTATGCAGGTATATAGGAAACAGTAGGATTAGGTACCTTGAAAAGGAAAAATAGTGCTGATACCATTTGCAAAACTATTTCTTACAACTTCTGCTCATATTTGATAGAAATTGGTGCAACTCCTGTATTACAGTCTGATCAGAGAGGCAAGAAAACTATAAAGGATTTTACTGACTGGTCCCCCAAGGGTTTAGATGAGCATCAATCTTACTTGGGTAAGAACACTTTGCAGAGTGAGAGCTCTTCTTTTTGGACCTCATTGGCTGTTTAGCTTTACTCTCTCCACTTTCTGCTCTTGGCCAAAATTATAGTATACACTTGTCAGCTAAAATTCCAGCACCATATTAATCTGATAAGAATTCAAATTATAAAGAAGCTGCCATAAAACAAATCTAGAACTCTGGCAAAAATCAGAATTGGTAACATGGTAATTGATAATGCACAAGCTTATTCCATCTCTCTTTGAGTCTCACTGTCATTGCAAGGCCCAGGCGGGGCTGTTGTATGGGATGGTTTTTAGGTTGGGTGAAGTTTATGAGAAGAGATTAATAAGTATCTATTGATTATATCTAAGCAAAGACAACTACAGCACACTCATACAACACTTCCCAATGGCACATGGATTTTATGACAGTATGTGTTAACTGATACAATCTTAAATCAAGGTAACAATAGGTCCTTGTCACAATAGTAACAAGCAAGGACTCCGTTTCTTCATGCAGAAAAGCCAATCTTTAATGTTACAGCCCATTTTTATACAGTTTTCAAGGACATCATATTTGACTCTAATTGGGTGATAACTTTCTTACCACTCTCTATTGATTAGAAGGTGTTTGTGTGTGTACCTGCTAAGACTCTCTCTTTCCACAGGTGTTTACATTTTTTCTTTGTGGATTCTCACTGGATAGGCTTTTATTTTTCACAGGTGCAGCCTGTTTCTCTCCCAGGAATAGATTGTTATGCAAACTGATTTTCACTCTTAGGTGATTTCTCATGGGAATTAACAGGCTAGCTGTTAATTCAGCTGAGCAAGTCCTGATTTTATCAAGTCTTTCTTTTATGAAGTTTTACCTGTATGCAACAGGTCCTTAGTTAGAAGAGGTCTGATTTTTGACAATCCCTTTTATAAAAATTCTCAAGTAAGAAGGGATGATTAAGACCAAACCCTTCCACACAAAGGAATCAACATAATAAAAGGAAATACATATTTTTTTCTTTTTTTGTCAGCTCCTAAATTGCCTGCCTTCATTCCATTTCCCACCCCCTTTCCCATCAGACTGGTTAGCTTACACTCAATGGCATCATGGATGTAATTCCAGGACACTCGAGGTGTCTTCTGCTCAGTGCTTCAGTGCCCTCCAGCCTGATGGTATTTGTGTCCTCAGAAGCCTGGAAGAATGTGCAGATGCCATCAATTTCCTGTGCCCAAAGATTGGTGACTGCAAATGACAGTGGTAATGATATCCTGGCAATCAGAACCGAGAATGAGTCACCTGCTGGTTTTAAATGGGACAAAGAAGAAAACCAATCATATTTCAATCCTGCAGGTGCTGGGAATTGCACTGGGGTAAATCAGTGTAGAAGTTTAATTTTTTTTTTTTTTTTTTTTTTTTTTTTTTTTTGGTGGTTTGTTGATGTTTCTGGAAAGTAGAAGCTCAAGCAAAAATAAAAACCAATGTTTGGTTGAACTGAAACAAGAAAACCCTTTAGATAATTTTTGTTGATTTTCAAGGAAAAATCTAGAAATAAATATAATTTGGATTCTAAAATTATTTCAGTTTTGGACATTTCTCCAATGCTAAATTCAAACAAACCTGAAATTTTGTATAATTTTGGATCAATACTTTTCAGCCATCGTTATTAAAAAAGGTGACTATTTTCTAATTACATTTTTATTGTTGTTTTAGGAACTGGTGAATTCGGAAAACGTTAAGCAATATGAACTCTGGCTTTTTTTGCAAAGGAAAAAAGACTCTAAAACCTTTTGTACTGTTTCAGATCTGGGACATATGTGATATTTTAAAATTCCCTGTTACTCAAGTTACAAATACTTCTGTTGTAATCACTTGAATTTAATAGTAAGGCTGTGCCTCAAATACAATGTGTTTTATAAAACCACACTTTGACTCAAGGGAAGCTATCTTCATGTTAAGTTTGTTTCTGCAGGCAGAAGTTAGTACCTTCTGTTTTCCATAAAGTCAAACTACCCAAAACATTCAGGGCAGCAGACAGAAAACAGCTTTGTACAAGCAGAGCTCTGAGGAGTCCATGTCCAAAGAATGTACAGAATACATCCTGTACCCTAATACCAAAAGGACAAGAACAAAACAGCCTCAGCTCCTAAAAGTAATAGTTCGTGCTCTTTAGTTCTCAGCTCCCTGATTCAGTGACTGCAACAGCAGAAAAGATTGCAGCTCTCGTACACATGTTCTAAGGGCAGTTTAGGAATTGCAGCTGAAATTGTTTCAGGGGGATGTTTGTAATGCACAAACATCTGTCTAAACTATCCCATTATCTCTGGGATTGCAGAGATATTAATCACACTTCAAAAATATTTAATGAGAATATTGTACAGAAACAAAATGCTTTTAGGGATCTGAGGAACAAATTCTTCCCCTGTCCAGAGCTGGAAAGGTGCAACTCTCTCATTGATGATCAGAACAGCTGGAATAGGAGTTAAACACAAATGAAATCTGCTATCAGCATTGTAATTCATGCTTAAAAGGGGCTCTCTCTCAGAGGTCTCATTGATGATCTCTGCATGGAATTGTGTCTGTTTTATGGAGTGTAGGGCAAAGCTGAATGTCTGGGATCTGCCATGCAAGAACTCATCTCTCTTGAGAGAGAAACCCTTGAAGAGCCCAGGTGTGGTAGCAAGGATGTGTCTGTGAGACCTCACAGGAACATCAGGCTGCACATCCAGCACCTGGGCAGGGCATAACTGCATCAGAAGGATCCTGTCAGTAGCAACTAAGGAGATCCTCCAGGAAGAAGAGCAGGAGAAGGGGCTGGAAATCTGTAGAATGGCTGTCACATTGCTAAATTCTGCCCTTGGGCAAGCACAACACCCACTGAAGGCAGGAGAACTTTTTAAGTGACTGGCATTTCATATTGCTGCAAAAATTAAATCCAGGCTAGCTCACTGAGTTCTGAAGGAGAATATCTTTAGAAAATTTCCTATAAATGTTTAATCATTTCATATTGGATGGCATTTAATTAGCAATCTAATTAACTTTTTTGTATTTATCACTTGCAGAGTCTCTTAAGACCTTCTGCAGCAGGGCAGGGAATCACAACATACATCGGGGAAAATCCTGGGTGGGGGAAGCCCAAGGGAGTGCCAAGACCCTCCAGGAGCTCTCCAGAGCTAATGAGGTTCTGGGGGTGGAGGGGGGCAGGGATAATGGCATTCATCCTCCACCCCTGTCAAGGACAGCCCTGGGCAGTGACACAAGCCAAGGCTCGGGAGGGCAGCTTTGTGTGGCCTCTGAGGCTGGAGGATGTGCAGAGAGGACAAAGTTTTGACAGAGAGACATTCCTCTGGCTGACTGGAGAGACTTAAAGCCCACATAACCCAACAATGAGCACATCTGTGTGTGTGGGCTCCTGGCAGGCCAAGGGCACTTCCCAGGCAGAGCAGTGGGAAAGGCTCTGCTCTGCCCAGTGGTGGCCAATGCCTCCACACAGAGCTGCTGAATGCAGAGATTGTGTCTGGAGATAAGTCACACCAGTGCCCTGGCAGACAAAAAGTGTCCTAGGTCTCAGCTAGCACAGCATTGCCAGCCCCAGAAGGGAGGGGATTGTCCCACCTCACCTTGAGCCCTGGGGGCAGTTCTGGCTGCATAAGGATATAAATGTATTAGACAACATGCAAAGGAGGGCTACAAAGATGATGAAGGCTCTGGAGGGGAAGCTGTATGAGAAATGGCTGGGGGCACTTGGTCTGTTCAGCTTGGAGAAGGTGAGACTGAGGGGAGATTTCACTGAGACCTTCAACATCCTCATGAGGGGAAGAGGAGGAGCAGGAGCTGATCTCTTCCCTCTGGTGAGCAGTGACAGGACCCAAGGAAATGGTCTGAAGCCAGGGGAGGCTCAGGTTGGATATGAGGAAAAAATTTTTCACACAGAGGGTGGCTGTGCACTGGAACAGGCTCCCTGGGAGTGATCACAACACCAAACCTGACAGAGCTCCAGAAGCACTTGGACACACTCCGAGTGTGTGACAATCCATGGTGGGATTCTTAGGGATTCTGTCCTGTGCAGGGCCAGGAAACGGACTCAGTGATCCTTGTGGGTGCCTTCCCATTCAGGGAGTTCTGTGATTCAGTGCAGGGCAGAGCTCAGGTTGCAGGAAGGGTCTGGACCTTTCTCCTGGGGCAGGGACAGGCAGCAGCCCTGCCTGCAAAAGCTGTGCCCAGGTGGAGACAAACCTTGTTTGGCCCTCCTGGTGTACTCAGCCCATTGGCTTCTTCCACTCTTTCAACACAATTCATTCAGTCTAAGACACAAGCCTGCTGAAGGTTTTCAAAATAACTAGCAGCTCTCTCATGAAAAGGCAGAAATTCAGCAATTAAACAACTTTTAATGAACTACAGAGGTGTCTTAGTGAGTTTAATTAATTGGTATTTGAATGGATTTAATGATTGGCATTTAAAATGAGAAAGTAAATAGATAGTCTAGGTAGTCCTCTCCCCCTTTCATCACTTAGTAATGAGGAGAAACTTCAGAAACATCTGCTATTTACTTTCATATCAGCACAGAACAAATATCTGAGAACCTCATACATATGCTACCAGATTCCTTTTCACACTCTGAGTGCTTTGTCCATGGTAATGAAAATTATTTTGAGAATTTTCATATTGATAAGAGATGCTGCATCATTTGGTGCCTGATGATAGGTAACTTTCTAAAATGGCCAGCAAGAGGCCAGTACAACATCTATTAACCAGACAGCTCCTGAAGGAGGTAATCTTTGCTATATTAGCAAGAGAATCTGTTTTGTTTTGTTGTCCTCCTGCTCAATTTATCCCCTACAACAGCATATTCTCAGTCTCTGATGAGTGCACACTTCAGTAGAGACTTTCTGAAGTGATTGGGGTTTAATTTTCTGGGGGAAAATACTGAAGTAACTTGCAACTGTACATGTGTGAGACTGTATCTCACACGTGAGAGAAAAGAAATAAAACCTAAAAATAATCACAGTCTGTGTTGCTGCCATTCAGTGACTACATTGATTCAATGTTGGATTAAAAAGGAAAAAAAAAAAAAAAGAAAAGGGCATGGGGACTAAGGACTGGCAATTGATCCAGATTTGGGGTGTTTTATGTTAACAACAAACATGTTATTTGTGTGTTGTTTTGTCATATTTAACCAACCTAATGGTGCTCTGGGAAGAGAGAGTTTAGGATTGAGAGTGATGAAGCAGTTTCCTGATATAGTAATTTATGGGAAAGGACTGACAGGTCCCTGATTTACTCCAAAATGTTTTAGCAAGACCCAGGTACTTGGGTGATCAAATCAGGTCTCCAGAAAGACATCTGATACCTGAGGAGGGACTGTCATGTATATCCTATTTATGACATGGTATTTGCTATTTCCTCTAAATGGGACTGTACTGCATGTGCAAATTGCTCTGTGCCTGGAGGCCAAAGAAAATAGCACCAAAACTTCTTCTTGCTAAAGGGATGGAAATTACCTTATTTGCTTTCCCAGGTTTCAGGAACCTGAGAGAGAACTCTGAAATATATAAGGACATAACATATTGGCTTCAGCAGCTTCTGATGTGCCCTGTGCCAATGCCTAAACACATCACAGAATGACCAAATCCTGGATCAACATTCCTGGCAATACCCTATGTAGAAATAAAGTCTCAGCACTGCTGTATTTTCTGCTTCCAGACAGAAGGAAGGCAGATTTTGCTCAACAGTTAAAACCACTGTTGATCTAAAAGCGGGTCTGCTACCTCATTGTAATTCAGGTGCCCTTCATCTTTCTGACACACTCTTTGTTCTCTTGGATATTACTGTGTCCCACGAGCTATTTGCAAACCCCACAATGATAAGCAGTAATGAGAGGAAAGAATGGAATCAGCATCATTGGGTCTGCCTAGTAACGAGCCAGGAGACATTTTGAATGTAAGCCATGTTCTTAAATTTGCAAACTGCATGAAAAAAAGAAGTGAAAGAAAGAAGGAAGAAACTAGAACAGTCAGAACAAGATCAAATTCCCCAACATTAGAAGTTTTTGCTCATGCCAGTGGGTTTTATACACAGACCAATTAAGTTGTCTGAAAGAGAAGCACCAAAGATTACACGGCTGCAAAATCTGGTGGTAGCTGTAGTTCTCTTTGTGTTAGTTCTTGGAGCCTGAAAAATCTGGTTTCTGTTTCAATGCTTTCAAAGACAGGTTTTTTTATTTACCATATTTCACTGATAATTATTTCATGAAGTAACTTTTATACAAGTGGTAGCTGGATGATTATGCTCCAGATGTCTATTAAAGTTGATGAATGTATTTTGGTATTAATGTTCTGTAGAATGCAAAACAGTTGCAAAAGGACAGATGGCCTCTTGTAATTACTATTTCTATTAATTATTTATATTATTCTTTTGTCTAGAACTCCAAAGAGATTAGAAGATTGCTGTGTGAGGTGCTGCTTATTCCCAGTGAAGGAGATGACTCCTGGACAAAGAAAGAGCAATTTCATAGGTAAGAGGGAGAGAAAAGATTTATTTTCTGTTATTGTACAGATAAGATGCTGAAGAATAAACATGAGAAGACCTTGGCTATATTTCTACTAGCAAACTAAGCAACACCAGAGATTTTCTCCTAAATCTGAGATAAAGTGTGCTGTTTTGTGTCCTGTGTGACCTGGCATGGGTAAGGGGCCGGAACCACAAAACAATGGATGAATGCAAAGAATAAATTTATTTTCATTTCCTGCCAAACAGGAGATCCTTAGAGTAGCACCTGGACAGAGGCACACAAGTGAGGATGCAGGCACCACAGAGCTTGATCCGTGCTGGAAAACAAACTTGCTGTTTCCACCTGTATTCCAAGCATCCACACAGTTGTCATTTATTGCTGTGCTCAGATTTTTCCAGAGCTAGGCAGAAATCACAACCATGTTTGATAGGGTGCCTCTAAGCCTGCCAGGAACCTGTTACTTAAACACAAATGTTCTATTTACTTAACAGACAAGGCAAACCAGCAATTAGTATTATATGTGTGGGTTTTGACACCTCAGCTGCAAGTCACTTGAGCATGTTTGCAATCTTTCTCCCCCATCTTCCATTCTTTTCCCACATGTCCGAACTCTTAAACACTCTTAACCTCCAAAGATAGATGTCTGAATTAGTGTCTGGCTAATGCTGACTTTCAAATTGTGCTCAGAAGTTGTCTGGAACAGCCAGACTGGGGAAAAAAAAACAAGTTTCAACAAGTCATTTGATGATTTAATATAGAGAAGGCTGAATTGTAGTGCCCCAGTGTTACCCTATTTGTGCATGGCGCCATTTTAGCATGGAATCAAATTGACACAACATTGACATCTGCAATGCAATTTTCCACTTAGATGTTCTTAGTTTAGTGGAAATGCCATAAAAATACTTATCCCACCATTTAAGGGACTAAAGTCAGGTTTTTCCTCCTTTGGCAAAAGAACTAGTGCATCTATACATTCACCTGTTTAGAGTTAGCAGCAGCACTGAAATCAGTATTTTTTATGCTTCTGAAGAAGATGAGATGATTCCAGATGTAAATTCAGTAAGGCAAGTTGGGCATGCAAACTTCATTAAAGGAATATTTTTTAAAACATACATTCAGGAAAATAAATGAGTTCTATTTAGACACAAATTGGACCAGTTATCTGACCTCCTTTCCACAGCAGCTGCATACAAAATGTTTTAAGAAGTAGTTTTTAGAGTTTTGACAAAAAGACAATCCTTTAACTTTTCCTTGGGACTTGGATTAATAAAGGAAAGAATCCAAGGATGAAGATTCCAGATCCTCTGCGGGTATGTGTGATAAAGTTCTGATCACTCTCATGGTAAAAAATAATTTCCTTACATTGAGTTTGAATTCAGCAGATTGGATGTGCAGCTTCTCATACTGTCACTGCACACTTCTCTGAAACATCTCTTGGTCTTCTCTGTATCCTCCAGTCACAGAGATGCAGACAGCAAAATTCACCCCTGAAGCTTTCTTTTTTTAAAATTCACACAGAACAAACTCCTTTGTTTGTTTCTTTTACATCTGGTACTGCTCTCCCCATCCCTCTTGAAGGCTCATCTTCACTGGATCCATCCAGCCCCTCTCCTCTGGACTCAGACCAGGGTTTCCTTGTCTGTCTCTCACGGAAGAGCTCAGGATATGGTTCACCAGAGAGGTGTAAAAAGTGCTGACTAGAAGAGAAGGATCAATTTAACAAGGCATGATGGCTGAATTCTGGCTAATGCAGCCCAGGAAGGTGTTGCTTTCTTTACTCCAAGGGCACATTGCTGGTCCCTGGTCAGCCTGTGCTCCACCAGGACCCTCAGCTGCTCATCTCCAAAGCTGCTTCTCAGAAGTGCCAGCCCTCATCTGGTGCTGGGGTTACTTTGTCCCAGGGACAAGACTTTGCTTTTGCCTTTGTTCAACTGCATGAGGCACCTGTCAGCCCACATCTCCAGCCTGGCTAGGTCTCCTTGAATAGCAAATAAATTCTGCAAGCATGCTGAGAGAAAACTCTGGCACATCATCCAGTTCATTTATAAAGTGGTTAAGCTGTAACCAGTGGCACCAGCATGGACCCCTATGGGATGTCACCAGGAACCAGCCCTCAGCTGGACTTGGTACTTCCAATCACTTGCTGTTTAACATTTTTCCTTTTCTAGTTATTTTCCTTTTCTAGTTATAAGGAACAAATAAAAAGGAAAAAATCATTTCCTGATAGTAACATAACATATGTGAATAAAATGATCAAAAATATGTCCATAGCAATTAGTGGCCAGCTCTGGACTGAAGAAATAAACTGGTATTAATAATGTTTATACTGGGTTCTGTTTCCAGTGCCTCTGCTGATAGGATAACCTTGGATTAATTACACATTGAGTATTTTTTCACTTATAATAATAAAACTTTTGAATAAACCAATTAATATTATTGACACTATCAATATATTAAAGCAGTTGTCATACCTATTACTAGTCTACAACTAGTCTTTATGTAGTTCTATAAATTCAGTCAAGTCAGACTAAACAGAGTTAGTGAAACAAGCCAAATAATCTACTAGCATGGTCCATTTCTGTCTGTGAACTCCTCTGGAGTTTTCTTTCAGTTAGAAAAGAGTTTCAGTGTATGTGAGTTTAGCATCAGGATTTCAGAACAGTTCTGTAAATACAGGGCAGTAATGTTTCTCAGCTTTAAATTTGGTTATGCTGAAGCAAAATATTGTTGGGTTTGTTTTGTTTTGTTTTGTTTTGTTTTTTTCATTTCCCACTATTATCCCTATTTGAATGGTTTAGGGAGACCACAAGAGAAAGTCATCCTGCTAAGTTATTGCATAACCTTAAGAAAATGATCTGTCCTTGTCTGGACAGAAGAGAGCTGATAACAAAAGCCCTTCCTGGGAAATATTCAGGCACATTCCTAAATATGTCACAAGGGTGAACATTTGCCATCCATAAAGTTAACTACATCTATAAATCAGTTATAGTACTTAGGCTCTAAGAGGTGGGTGTGCATTCTCTCCACCACCTTAAAATCTCTGCTTGTGGTACAAATTATGACCTAATTATAAACACAGTATAAAACTCTGGTGCAAACATATCTGTTTTCCTCCAGCAGAGCATCTGAAAGCATCCAGGAGCAGCAGGAGTGGTGCTGCTGGTAGCAGGTTTCTTGTTAAGACACCATCCCCTGATCATGCTTGATGTCATTCCCATTATGCCTGACTCCTATCCCTCCTCTAGGCCAGCCCCAGAAACCCACAACAACAGCAAAATATCCCACTAACGTGAGAGAGAATTCATTTTATCAAACTGTACCTTGTCCCATGGTGTATTTCCTGGCTTTTTTCTATTTGCTACCTCTGAGTTAAGACATTAGGGGATGTCTTTTGGAATGGAACATCCTATTACAGGAATTTTCAAAGGAAGAATGAAGCAGCATCACCCACATTTCACTGCTGCCTCTGTGAACTCCTTTTAAGAGAACTCGATTCCAGATCCCAAAGGGCACTTTCCTGCCTGTTTGCCTCTTAACTCTATTCCTCTCCTCTCCTTCTCCAGTGCTCTGTCACTTCTGTTTCATGCCAAGTTTATTAGATTTCTTTTAGAAACACTGTCTGCTCAGGTGGAGAAATGTAGTCACTGTTCTCTCCACTATTAATTTTAATTCATCTTTAATGCTTACACAATTCCTCCCTTCAATGGTTTGGCCTAAATGTCTATTTTCTTTTGGATTAAAGACCTTCCTTAAATCCATTCCGATACTTAATAATCCTGTTTCATTTTCTTTTGGCTTTATAATGAATGTATTTGCTGGAAAATGAAGACAGCAGACCTCTAAAAGTTGCTGTCTTCATCTCAGTCCTTCAGACTGGCTTTCTTTACACAGGTTGACATTTAAAATGTATGCCTATAGTAACCAATGCTTTCAGGTTTAAATGGGGTTTTTTTAACACCAAGAAACTTGATGGCCTGACTGTGTTTAGGACTAGTCTTTCTTGGTTAACTTAGATTCAAGTTGTTGGAAATTCCATGTTGTTATGGAGAAATTTGGGGTCCACCAAGGGAAGAGATTTGTGAATTGACACAGGATGATAACTCAGCATCATGTATAAGGCAGTGCTATTGCTTAGACATGCTAGAGGTGTGCCAGTAATAGAAAAAGGAGAAAAACTGTTGAGGGAAATGCCATGTGGGGGCTGCAAGAGTATCAAGACAGCATTAGACTGCAGTCCATCTCCTTTAAACTGTGTAACTATAGAGGCTACCTTCTGATATACTTAATTGCTGAATTAGACTGAAGATAATAAAAGCATATGCTTGCCCCCCTGTGGAATAAAATACTCTTTCAGGTATTCCAGTCTCAGAAATCAAACACTGAGGAGGAGTCTGTCATCACTTGTAAGTGAATTTCAGGAAGACCATGTCCATCTCTGGAGGATTGCTCTGTTTGTATCTCACAAGTACAAACTTCACCTAGTCCTATGGGGGAAGCAAACATTGTGCCAAGTTTTCACAGCCTGCACTGGAACAGCAAATAAATGAGTTTACCCACTTCTTTCTTTACCACCACACCAAGGAATGATATTTTCCTATTAACCAGTGTGGGGAAGTTACATCTGCTGGAGGTACCTGGCCAGCATATTACACAACACTGATATAAATGTTTTACTCCAGAAATTGCTGCCAGTAGAATTCTGTACAATGTTTAGATCAGGTAGTGGAAGGGAAGACCAGGTAAATTAGATGTTTAAGTCATTAAATGTTTCCATTATAAATATTTATCTTTGGAAACTAAACACACTGCTATTCCCTGAATGTCATCAGCTATTAATTGTATAATATGTGATTGTAAACACACTTCTGTTGTTTCCTATGCATTGGACTCTAAAGGCTGAGAACAGCTGAAAAGCAGTCAAAATTTATTTCCAAATAGCTCTTTCACTAGACATATTTCTTTAATAGCTTTTTCCTTGGAAGGATTTGAAATTGCACCATATCAAATGTCGAAGCAACCGTCCCAGAGATGAATTTGAAACATTGAAGATGAAGGGGGCTGTAGTAAGTCTTCACAAACTGGGTGATCTTGCTGTATAAATTTCCTAAGTAACCATATATGAGCACAAAAATGCCTATTCCAAGCAACAGTAAATGTCCATTTTTAGTAGCATGCTGTCACATACAACAACTGCAAGCAAATACATATTGTGTTTGAGTATAACAAAAAGCTAAGTAAGTGATATTTTCCCCTCATGGTCTGCCAGCCACTGCCAAGGGCTCTCCAGCAGCACTATTGTTCCATATAAGCTATGCCAGTGACAATATGGTCATCCTTAATATAAATAAATATGAATTATTAGTTCAGTGTGAGGCTGATAGTTTTCACTCTATTTTACAGGTTTTACATCTCTCAGTCTTTTTTTACATGACAGAATCATTGGCCCCCAGCTACTCCAGGCTAAATGATGTCTCTCAAGCCAGGGGAATCCCATCATAGAGGACTCCTGTCCTGGACCATGTAATAAAAGGGGACTAAGTCATGGAAGTGAACTTCTTGTATGGAACAGGACACTGTGGGTGCTTTACCAGGCATCCTACACCATGTGGTGAATGTCCTTTATAAATTTCTACAATCAGTGCTCTGCACTGGCAGTCTTCTGGCTGCCAGGTAAAACTGGTGGTAGGATATTTACTTAAAACAAAAATACCTGGCTTATACACATCCCAAATATGACTGCCAAACTGGATGACCAGATAGAGAGGATAAAATCAGTTGTATCATCCAGCAGAGAATTAAGTGTAGGATTAGAAAATGGTTGGTTGAATAAAATATTCAAAGGACTTGGATTTTTTTTTACTTGATTGGCCTCTATCTTGCAAAGTAAAATTGTGATTATAGTGAAAATTGTGATTATACTTGCTTTAAATTGTGTATAAAATGATTGTAAATGCAACACAAGGAACAAATGTTATGTTCCTAAAGAAGCAAAGTGAGGCTTGTGAAGGCTGGTGGGGAAAAGAAGCTTCAAAAGTCCCAAAAGGGGGAAATGTTGCCAGAGGGAGAACAATTTTCCCATCTGGTGGAAAATACAATCCTTATTCCGTATGATCATATTAAACATTAAGCAAAGAAAGGAACAAGAATGTGCACTTGGTTAACCAAGTGTCCCACAGAACATTGGACCAGACTAGTCATTCCAACTCAGCTCAATATTTGTGACACCAAACTCAAGGAGAACTTTGGGGTTGATGACCACCAAGGACCACCAGAGTGACCTTGGGATAAGAATGCACAGGCCAAGGGGAGGGCAAATGTTAATGAATTCTGAGAAATGGTTGCTTTATGTATGTGTCTTCTGGGAAAACTTATGAATATGCATTTAAAATGTAGTATTTCAACAGGAGTTTTTCTGTACTCAGCATGTACAATAGGTGGAGATATCCTCAGGCTATAATAAAGAATTCCTGCTCCTTAATGCAACATTGCTGTTGAGGAGCTTGTTCTGCCAATTTAAGCAACACATCTGCACATCTTTTATATATCTCTAAGGATAGTCACTTGACCACTTCCCTGAACAGCCTCTTCCAAGGCTTAACAAAGCCACTTTGGTGAAGAATTTTTCCTAATATCCAAACTAAACTTTCTCTGGCACAACATGAAACAATTTCCTCTTATCCAATTGCTTGTTACTTGAGAAGAGATTGAACCCCAACCTGTTACATCTTCCTTTCAGTGGTTGTAGAGAATGAGAATGTTCCCCTTGAGCCTCCTTTTCTCCAGGCTAACCACCTCCAGCTCCCTTTAGCTGCCCCCATCACACTTGTCCTCCAGAGCCTTCACCAACTTTGTTGCTCTTCTTTGGATGGGGTGACCCCAGATTTCTGGAACAAGGAGTCAAATAACAACTCTCTGCTTTAGTTTGAGAGGCACAAGGACAGTCAGGAGTAGTGCAAAATAATGGGGAGAGCTTGAAGTGAAGGCCAAAGCCTCAATCTTTAGCATTGGATCCCAATGTCCCTTCAATTGTGTCCCTTAACCAGTTCACTTTGGTAATATTCAGGACTTTCAGGGGGCATTTATATCTTTAAATGACCTCTCAGCTGCAAAAGAATCATGCAGCCTGCAAAGCCTACACATCTCAGCAGTGTAATTCTGTATACAGCAGTCTAGTCCAGGAAAGCTTTGTAAGTTCACATGGAATCCTGACACTTCCCTCTCCCACCCTCTAATTGATACTTTATCAACTGCATCTTCTCCCCTCCCTGCAACAACTGCCCTAATAATTTATATTTTATTTGGAATGGATTTATTTGTGAAGGTGACAGTGTCTGTGTGTCTGTTTCTGCATCTGCTTATCAGAGAATTGCAATGTCAGTGGAGCATTTCTGAGCACTGGATAAGTACACAAGCTGTATTTGGAAAAAAAATGAGATTTTCACATTTAAAGAAACATATTTTCTGATCATTTCGTTTGAACAGTCTCAGCCTTTACTTTTATTTATTAAAATAAATCAGTTTGTAATTAAAAAAGGTTTTGTAAACAAATACCCAAACTTTCAATTTCCAAAACCTCTAAAATGTTAATATTTGGTGTTTTGAAGTTTTTTCTCTTGATTTTTGAAACAAAATTTCATCAAAATCAATGGGGCTTGGTGGACAATTTTGAAAGCATTGACTAGAGTTTCTGGAAATTATCAATGAGCAAGTACAATTGCACTCAGTGCCTTGGAAGAAATAACTGACTATAGAAATTTGTGGGGGGCATTCCTATGGAAAAAAAAAAAAAAACAAACCAGAAACAGATCTGCTGAGTATCTTTGCAGATTGCAGAGGTTCCTGCAGTTTTCAATTCCTCTGTTCTGTGCTGCACAGATCTTTACTTAGTGCTAAATTTGCCTACAATGATCAGGCTTGTGTATAATTTCTATTCATGTTCACTCTCAGTGCTTTGTCATCACTCCTAAGGATTGAATAACATCTCTTAGGATAAGGAATAAAGTTGAAGGAATAAAGTTGTTCTGTTATTTGGAGGTATGCCATGGCTCAAATGAATGCCACTTGGTGCTGCCAGAAAATCTGAAAGCTGAACCTTACCCCCACTCCCTCTCTCTCCACTGAATTGATTTCTCACAAGTCTTGCTCTCAAGTCTTTCATGCTCAGGTTTTGATATCATCAGAATGATTTTGGCATTGCTTCCAGGACAAGGTTGGTAAAATCCCAGGGTCCTATTCTGAAAGCCTGGTTGGGGCTGTGAAGTTTGTCTGTGTGTAGCCTACGAGCTGAGATTCTATACAACCTCAAGAGATCATCACATCAGTCAGCTGAAATCTCATATTCCCATATGGAAAAGCACCCAGTGCTATTGGAAACTGCTACTCCAACTAAACAAATGAGACCTGTCCTGTGCTGAAATCCAAACTAAAAATATATGTGGTGCTACCAGCTGCCCTGGTTGCAAAAAGAATACACATTTGTACTTCATTGAGGCTGAAATCATTCCTTCAAATGGTAATGAAATAACAATAGAAACGTGGTTTGGTGGTGGATTTGGCAGTGCTGGGCTGAAGGTTGGACTCAATGGGCTTAGAGGTCTTTTTCAACCTTAATGATTCCATGATTCTGGATACTGAAAGTTTAGATTTCATTAGATAAGCACTTTGACATTTCAGAATTTTTGATCTTTCTCAAAATATTAGGGAATTTCTCTTAAAATATTACTTCGAAAAATGAGCTATAAGATACATGATGACATTTCTGATTTTTTTTTTTTTTTTTT
>WEIU01003020.1:94614-128377 GCA_013389925.1 Aegithalos caudatus
TTTCTTTTTTTTTTTTTTTTTTTTTTTTTTTTTTTTTTTTTAATTGAAGTGAATTAGATAAGCTCCATGGAGCTTTTATCCAACACTTGAATCCTCTTCTGAATTCTCTCTAATACTATTTTCACAGCTTAATATGGGTATCCCACAACTAGAATTACTTATGCCAGTCTTATCATGGCCTTATTTATGGGAAGGATCACTTTTTTATGCCTGAAATATACTTTTTTTCAGATTGGAATCTATAGACTCCAGAAACTTGGTTGAGTCCTCAACAAGTCTCCACATGCAATTCCCCTTCCTTCCCTGTGTATTACTTTTGTTTATCTGCACTGAAAGGTTAAATGTCTAATTTTAGATAGGAAATGAAGATCCAGTCAATGCAGTCAATCAGGTCTTGAAATTCAGTTGATCTAATATAGATTTATTGTGGGAAAAGCTGAAATCTCCAGGCTTGAAACAAAGATATCCAAACCATTCTAATAAATTCTAAATTGCCCCCATGTTTGCTGCTATGTCCATATTCACATCATCAGTCAGTCTAGACATAAAGCATTTTTATTTCCTAAAATACTGATAAAAATATTAAATGCAGTTGAAAAATTATCTAAGGACTCATACAGATAATAGCTAATGAATAATACCTGTTTGAGATTTGACACTGAGACAGTTTTTAACCCATTTAATACCTGACTAGTTAATGAAAGAATTTCCCATCAAATAATACTAAATCTAGTTATTTCTTAGTCCAAGGAAATTTAATTTCCATCCTACTTCTTAAACTAACCATGAATAAACTCCTAGCCAGTGGGGAATAGCAAGAGGCTGTGTGGGGTTCAGTTGCTGGCTGGGGTTAAACCACAAACAAATCTGGTCTTTGACCCTTCTCTGAACTCTTTGATCTAGGTGTTTTTAATATAGAAATGCACTAATTTTACAGCTGCTATCATAATTTCAAAGACGTGTGCATATATTAAAATTATTATGGCTAGTATAAATTTACTATAGTAGCATAAATTAACTTCACTGTTAATTATTCCAGGCATATTATGTGCACAGAATAATATCCTGTACAACAGCTAATATTCATTTGGCCTTTTGGGTCATTCAGCATATAAATGCTTCATGGTTAAAGGTTGCACTCCCTTATGCTGTGGTATTCATGCAGTAACTCACAGGTTTAACCTTCATTTTCAAGGGATGTTTGCAAGCTTTTTAGTTTTCCATTAGTCCCCCCAGCTCTGCTTATCCTGCTAAGTAAGGCTATTAAGGACATTTTTCTGAGGCCAAACTGCATGGTTTTACTGATGGTCAGATATCAAAACTCTCCTTCCCCCGAAACAAAGTGTCTAAATTCAGATTACCAGTGGGAATAGTTTCTGAGAAATGTGCCAGAGCCCTGTCTCTGGCTGTGCCAATTAGCACTTGCCAAAAGTGTTCCAGGAGTTGTGCTGGCCATTAAACCCTGCAGGCATTTGGAGGTCGTGCCTGAGCCTGAATCCTGACACCAGTTTATTCCTGGCTGATCTCAGCTGCAGTTTATTCACCACTGAGGCTCCAACATGGCTGGTACCAAAGCCAGGTAACTAAAACAAACAACAAAAAAAAAATACTTGTGGCAAACAATGTTTCAAGGATCAGAAAATTCCTTATCCCCACCAATGTCTCATGGAAATCATCAATAATCACCAATGTCAAGATGATACACTCTTTGGACAAGCAGGTTGACAATCCTGAGGGATCCCAGGGTGCATGTTTTCCTCTCCAGGGCTCATAAGGGTGGGGAAGGATATGGAGATGTTAAAGAAGTTTTTCTTGAAGTTTATTTCAACTCCTTAGGCCTCAGAGGTCACATTCTGCAGTTCTAACATAGAAGCCAATTACATCCTCCTCTGTTTCCACCCTTCCTGTGCTTGCCGTGTCACCAGACTGATGTTCACTACTTCTCCTGCAATGTTTCTAAAATGGAGCCATTGATTATCCCTATAACATGAAACATTACTTCAAAATAATCAGTAAACTGACCTGAGGAATGATTTGATCAGAACAATCTAGCCTTTCCTCTCTCAAACTGTTGACTCCCTTTTTAGTTACTTCATGGAATTTGCTGTGACACAAAACCATGTAGAGATGGCATTTGGCACAGAGTTATTACCCTTAATGGTCTTGTAGATCAATGGGATTTTTGCCTGCTCAGTTTGGACATCCAGCTTTAAACCTCCAGGGAATGGCAGACACACCAGGGAATGCCAAAAGTTCACAATCAAAGAGCTATATCTGAAAATCCTTGGAATGGGTAACAGCAAGGACATGGAAAGTGTTATGTGATTTAAAGAGTCTGGACACCTGAATGAGAAAGTTTAGAGCTTGACTAGATTCTTAATGTGCTTGAAGTTTTGATGGACTCGTACAACTTTCATTCTGTGGCAATTTATACAGACACAGATTTGGAAAAAGGTTTGCTGTGCTCTAGTTCCAGAGCAATTTATGCCACTTTCTCTCTGGAAAAAATAGATGATAATGAAATGAATTTAAGGTTCTTTATTCAAAGGCCATGTAGCTCCTTGAATAGATTGTTTTAGTAACATAAATTGCCTGCTGCAGAAAAAAAATAGCCCAAACTTTTCAATCAGCTTTACCAAGAGAACCAAGCCTGAGAAAAAGTAATTTTTTAAAAAAATAGCAAAACAGAAACAGAAAAAATGAATGTGCCTCTACCACTCAGCCTGATAATAACCTCCTCTGTAAAATTACATGAACTGCTCCTCTGTAAAGTCACATGAACCCTCTGTTCTAGAACAATAGTATAAATGAGTTAATTGTAGATCTAAAAATTGTTTGCCAGCTGCTGTCTGTTCTGTTACCAACACCTGTTTTGGCTCATCCCCTCAGTAATTAAAATGTGATGAGCAAGCAGACAAGTTCAAAACATAATGCTGACAATGTCTGTACAGCTGACATGAAATCAATATCTGTAGTCCTCATCCAAAACCAAGAAGCAATATGGCTGTAATGTAAGGGGCAGGGGGGTTCATGGTTTGGGGTTTTAGGTTTTTTCTTCCTTCTAAACTGCTACAATAATGAATGTGTTCATTAAGGCTACATTTCGTTGTGGTAAATTGAGGGCAAAAATCATGGACTTTCCAGACCAGAAAAGCATCTTTAAAAAATTGATATCTATTAAATATTGCAATTTAACAATTCCAAATATCATTTGGCCATTTAAAAATGCTAAAGCCATTACCAGTTTTCATTGTTGTCTATTCCTTCACTTCAGAACTATCATAACTGGATAATAACCCCTTTAAAGAACTTGTACTTCTAAGCACTTTTTCTGTGCTGCAGCAGAAGCCTTCAGACCCCCATGACATACAGTCCCATCTGTTTTTCAGAGTCAATTAAGCTGGTTGGAAGGACTCAGAACTGTGAATGTCACCCTGCTCAGGCTGAAACTTCTCAGAGCATGTAGCACATTTCCCTGCTCTGTTTTCCTCATGATGGGCACCACTTTTTCTCTAGAGATGCACAACTAACCAAGCTAAACCTCCAGGTGTCAGGATGGCCTGGATGCTCTAAAAAAGCCCAAGGTATCGAACATTGATGGAAATATAAGTACTCTGACCACTTGTGCCAGCATCCTGTAATTATTCCACAGGATTTCCTCCTCTTCCACAGAGTGGAAGGCCTTGGACTGATGGAGAATTGTGTACAAAAGAAGTGGGTTTTGTCATGATAAATATATTCTACAATGCAACTTGATGTTGAAGCAAGAGAACAAATGTCATGGGATGAGGAAATGACCAGGCTGAAGAGAGTCTTGTCCTAGCTTGGGAGTTAAGGAACTCTTGGCTGCAGAGTCCCAGCAATCCTACCTCTCTTGTGAATTATATATTCAATATAAGTATTCAAGAGATATTCCAGACCCATCTGGACACAATCCTGTGCCCTGTGCTCTGGGATGGCCCTGCTGCAGCAGGAAGGTGGGACCAGATGAGCCACTGTGGTCCCTTCCAACCTGAGCCATTCTGTGACTCTGTGATTAGAACATCACCTGAAAACCCATTCCTGTAAATTGAGTCCCAAATCCCAGATGTGCCCACTCAACAGTCAGTGTCCTACCAGAGAATTAGCACCTCTTTGTTGCTGTTCTTCTGGCCTTGATCCTAGCTTACTTCACAGGGCTTTAACTTCAAGGGAAGAAGAAAAAGGAAAGAAGAGAAGAAATATTGAGGCAGGAAGTCCTGAGATGCTGGAGAATACACATGACAACCACCTCAGATGTATCACAGAGCTGAAAGAAGCACCCACAAAATGCCAGCTGTGTTAATATCTAATTTCTCCGTCCTGAGATGTATACAAAAACCAGTTTGGTAATAAGCAAATAGAATAATTTAAATTATTTAATAAATCCCAACAGAGATATTTTCCCCAGAAGTGTTTCTCCTTGTCTTGTTCACTTTTAATGTAAAGCTTCTGAATATTAATTTGACTATGTATCATGAAACAATTAAATAATTCTATACTATATCTGCTGTTTAAGAAGTTCTGTTTGTGAAATTAAATTGATTTAGATATTTTACTTTTTTTTTTTCCTAAATTATTGTTAGTGTTGTGTTTTCCAGGCTGTTGGAAGGAAATAAACCATTTCCATAATAATGAGAGAAAGGGAAAGCAACAAACTGACCTTTTCTAGCATCCAACCTAGACATTTTTATTATTCTGTTTATTATTTTCTGCCCCACATTCTGGACTCATCCAGCCCTAATGTACATATCAAGTGAGAATGACTGTACAGAGTTTATCTCACCCATCTCCTGGGGTTCCCTGTGCCAAATATTGCTGATGGGAGGCACAGTCCTCACTTGAGAGATAACTCATTATATTCAGAAATGTCCTGAAAAATGGATTTGAAGCTAATTTCCCCAGTGAATCTCCGTGTTGACTGGCACCTAACTGTTCACCACAGCAGGAGATATGCAAAGGAAAACAATTCCTGGCATGGATTCTCTCCCAAAGAGACAGTTATTCCTTCATGTTCTTTAACAACAGCTTTACAGTCCCTTCTTCCTTGAATTTTTCAGCTTTCATATATTTGCAGTTCTTACTCTGTTTCTCTTTTTTTACTCACATGGGTTGTGCACAAATATAAACAAGTGAAATTCCCATTTCTCAATGGTCTGTAACCCTTTTGATAGCAGTCAGTACCAAGAACACATATTAATTTTATTTATCCTTTGAATTTCTTATAATTTACCAATCTTTCTATCAGTGTCTTAAGAGTCATAACAATTGTTGTGTGTTTTCAGACTCCTCTCCAAAGAGGAGGCATGGAATTTTTTCAATGACAGATGAAAATACAGCAGTATTATTAGTTTTCAAATATACTTTTAAAATTGCATTCAGGGCAGAGGAAAGGTCTGTTACATCAAAGAGATTAATTAAAAACACGAGGAAGATTGAAACTGCTATCTGCATACACTCAGTGCTAACAACATTGCCAGCCTTTGTTTAATAAATAAATTCTCATGTAAAATTAGACAGAAAAATGAAATTAAGCATATGCCTAAAGTAGATTGATTCCATTATTTTAAAATCCTATTAGGAAATAATTACGGTCTCTACACTCACTGCTTTTGATGTGTAACAATATTAGAACAGGTGATATTGGAACTTAAAAAAAATTTTAGAAGGAGTTTTGATCCAGGAGCAGTTATGGCACAGCCCTCCAATTAATTGCTTGTTTGGAGGGTGTTTAAGGGGAACAGACTTCAGCCTCAAAGCATCTCACGATCCTTACAGAAGGCAAAAGGTAATCAGGTGAGGCCAGAGGTAGCTAAGCAATTAAAACCTAATTTTATGCATTTAATTTGGAGTACTCCACTTAATTGAAATTATGTTTCCAAAAAAGCCCTCACTGAGTTGTTACAGGAGAAGCAGAGCTGAGGCTGCCAGCACAATGGATCCTCCCTTGCTCATCCAAAGGTGTAGCCACTCCACCCTGAGGAGCTCCCAGGTGACAGAACCCAGAGCTTAATCTGATCATGGGAAAACATCCATATCATGCAGGAGCCTGGAGACCCCAACACTGCCTGACCCAACACCATTTCATCCCATGGAAATTCAGTGCTTTCTGATCCATCCTCCCATGCACACCCCAGACAGGTCTGACCTTCCCTGGCCAGAACAGTCCATGGGATGGCTGGGGCAGCATTCCTGGAGCCTGGGGTAGGTGATTGCCTGAAGTGGACTCAACAGAAGCCCACCTACCTGAGTTGCCCACACACCAGGACAACTGCTCTTGTACAGGAGTGCACACTATTTAGGAAAGGCCCCAAGGCTATGGGAAGGCACCAGTGCCATGGCATGTTCTGCCCCAGCTCCCCTGGTTGACTTTAGGGTCCCTCAAGGGAGAACACTACAGCCAAAGCTGCCAACAGGATTTTGGGGCAGAGAGGTAACAATTCAATATCTTCTCATTTACTTCTCTACAAATGCAGGCTGACTTTATAGAAGCCATTTAGCATACATTAGCATAAAACAAGAATTGTGAGAGACAGGGAGAATGAGGCTCATTAACTTTATATCTACATTTATGTGGCAGAATTGCAAGGGTGTGTACTGAGTCTGGTTGGGATGGAGCTGACTTTCTCCATAGCATTCCATTTTGGATCTGGGATTAAGCAGTGCTGACTACACAGCCAGGAGTTAGCTGTGGCCAAACACACCTCCTGTTCCCTTCACTTTTAAACTGTCTTTACTTCAACCCACAAGGTGTTTTTGCTTTTGTTCTTCCAGCTCTTTCCCCATCCTTCTGGGAGGGGGTGAGTCAGAGTGTGGCTGTGTGGGAGCACAGCTGCTGGCCAAGGTAAACCTGAGCTCTGCTCAGAGATGGTGATAATTGCTGCAGGCTCACCAGAGGAAAAAAGTGTTTCCAAAAGAGATTTAGATTAGATAGCAGGCAGAAATTCTTCCCTGTTAGGGTGGTGAGGCCCTGGCACAGGTTTCCCAGAGAAGCTGTGGATGATCCATCACTGAAAATGTTCAATTGATGGAGCTCTGAGCAACCTGGCCTAATGGAAGTTGTCCCTGCTCATGGCAGGGAATAAAAACTGGAGAATCTTTAAGTTTCCCTACAACATAGGCCATTCTGTGAAAAGATCAAACTATGAAATGCTCTATGTTTTTTAAAATTAGGCCACTGAAAAATTCAGATATGGATTTAGGACTGCACCCATATTCATCACTTGTGACTCTAATGTTTCTAAACATGTTACTGATGGATCATTTTTAGCATTAACTTTTCCTTGAACCTAAGCTAAGTTAGCTTCCCCTACATAGCTTTGAATAAATGAATAAAAGAAAATGAAGATCAGAGGGTGGTGAGGAGGGGGTGTCTGTGATCCCAAAATAACACCATGTTTTATTTTGTGTTTTTTCCCTCCTTGCAGCAGAAAACAGCAAGAGGATGAGCTGTGACATCATTGGGTATCTCCAGCTCTGTGGGACCATATTCCAGCCCCATGAGAGTGTGACTTTCAGAGGAGTGACCCAGTGGCTGAGATGTGCAACACTTTTCACTCTGTTGAATGATCCAGTTCTGGCAAAAGTGACCAAGGCAAAGCCAAGGCCAAGAGGTGAAATTTGTAGTTGTTTATTGTGCTGAATATAAACAGCTAACCAGTGTGCCTAATCTGAGACCTGGCCAGATGCACCTCCAGGGGAATGGGCAGGTAGATTTGGAGGGAGGAGGTGGTCACTATAAAGACAGTTTCCTGAATTTCCTAAAATTTCCTCATTTCCTAAATTAGGTCATCCCACTAAGTGCTTGAATCTAGGAGGATGTATCTATATTATTCTGTTCATCTTTGAAGCACCAGAACTTGCTAGTGGGTGGATTTGAGTCCTTCAGGTCACATGGAAGAGAGGCCATGGACTGCACCCCAAATAAAGTTTGGATGTAGCTGCCTTGTTCTGGAGTCTAGACAAGGCAGATGTGCCTCTGGTTTATCTGACTAATACTGGTGTGGCTGGAGATGACAGGAGATAGGATCAAGGTGTTTTGTCAACTCCCACATTTCCCCCAGGTTTTACTGTTTCCATTTGAACAAGGATTTGGTACATTTGTCTCAACTTACATCCATAATACAAACCATCTATTCTCAGTGTTTTAAGCATTTTTTTTTCCTAGTTCATTTACAATAAAAGTCTGGAACTTTGTACTGAAGTGAGTTTTCCTCTGGTGATCCTTCAGCATTTTTCATCTGGGAGAACCTGCAGGGAGAACCTGAGCAGGATCAGGTATTCAGCTGGATCTCAACAGATTTAATGACTTGCTGACCTTCTCCCATTTTTTTTTTTTTCTTGCATTCATTCAAGTTGTTCAAAAGAGGCACAGCAAGATTACACCTTCTGCTTCCTTGAAATTACTTGGAAAGTTCTATGCCTCACCAATATAGACAATGTTGATTTTAGAGCAACCTCTACAAATTCCCTTGCTGCAATTTCATACTTGTGGGAGTATGTGCAGATTCCAAAGCAAAGTAATTAGATGAAATCCCTAAAACTCAACCATATAAAATACTAATATTGATCTAGCAGATATTTTTCCCAAGAAAATAATTCTGATTTTGCTGACTGGTGCTTTTACTGTGTTAAACCTCAGAAAAAAGTTTGTGGGATTTAGTTGTTTCCAGCAAGGACATTAAAAAAGTGTCCTGAAATTATAAGTAGAACTTAATTTGGAATCATCCACTGGCTGGTTGAAACACTAAACTTTTGCCTGGCTCAGAGCAGGTTCCCTTTAAAACAGTTAATACCATCCTGGGTGATCCCAGATGTTCCTTGCCATTCCAGAGCTCCTGCCACTTCAATGCCAGTGAGCTGTCTTGTCCTGACAGCTGAAGCTGATCACCCAAACAACCTGACAGGGATTTTGTCAGTCACAAAAACTGAGACTGGAGGGTTTTAAAGGATGGAGAGAAAGATGCAGGAAAAGGAGGAGGGAGAGGTTGTGTAGGAGCTCCCATTTCAGTGACAAGCACTTTAGTGACACTAAGTTATGCTTATTGAAGCATAAGCATGAATCTCGTTTGAAAATGTGCAAATTTTTTTTGTATGTGGGATGGTTTTTTCCCATCTTGTAAAATTCCAGCTTGGCTGCCCAGTTCTAAGACAGCAGATGTGAAAGAGAGTAGGAGAGAAGGGGTCAAAATACATATTTACACCAGACAGCTGGATGGATTTAGGAATTTAGGACTAGATGCCTCTGTCCCACTCTTTCTAATCCAAGACATTCATATTAAATTAATGTAATGGGCAAATGTCTTGCCAGAAGTCCATTTGATCTGCTCCACCAGATCTTTGAAAATCTCTTCCAGGGCATTTTTTTTGATAGTCCATCCCCTTGCTGAATTGGAACTTCAACTTCTGTATTATTTATATCCTATTTTGTTCTTCTGGCACAACCATTCTTTTCCTCCAACCCTTATTCCTTTTTGGTGCTCATATGATTATTATTACATTTGACATTTTCTAGGCCTGGGTCATGAGTAAGTTCTTCATTCTTATGGACAAACCAAAAGTTAGATATCTTTCCATAAACAATGTCCTAACTTTTCCTATTTTTTTCCCCACTTTTATTTCCTGCCTTACATATTTGGGCTGTCATCACTGTAGGGAAGGATATGCTTATACCCAAACACCTGCATGTGTTATCTTTAAGAACCAGGGCCTCTGGGGAGTGAATTGGAAGTTAATAGAGATGACAAGGAGCAAAGGCAATGAGGAATAGCCATCCTACTTGCCTATCACCCAAGAGGAAATGAGTTTGCATTCTTCAGAGTGCTGGCTGTCGAGTTGTACTTTGTCTTGATTAATTTTTACGTTGTGCTGGAGAGAAGCAGCACAAATCCCTTCATTACTGACCTGGCTGATAGCAGGAGACAGAGATGAGATCAATGTGACCCTGTGCTCACAGCCCACCTCCTGAAAATCCACTAACATTGCCAGTCTTCTAGAATCATGAATCATTTTCCCAGGCAACATTCTCCTGTGTTGAACAATTAAATGAAAAACTTCCAAGATTGTGGGTAAAAAATCTACCCTGCTTCCTTGGTGGGAATACTACAATAAACAAAGTATGTTTTAAAGACCTGAACTTGAACAAGAATGGATTAAAATAAAAAATGTGCTCAGTGGAGATGTGTAAAGCATTTTCTGATGTGGTTGGTGCAGGGACACAAAACAGAATGAGTGGCTGCCTCCAGCCATCACTTTTAGAAATAACCCTGGGGTTTATTTTATCACAGAATTACCATCCTGTGGAATTTGATTCTAATAGTTCCTATCAAAACTCACTCAGGCTCCTGTTTTTAATTCCCAAGCAACAAAAGAAGAACAAAGAGGTCTGTGGTGTTTCAAGCACTCACATTTTGACACCTCTGTTATGACATCTCTCTCTTTTGTAGCCCCCTCTGAAACTACATTTGGAAAGTAAGAGAAAATTCTCTGCCAAACTTTGGATTCCTGTGTTCCTTCTGGCAGAAGTGCAAGGGTGGTCTCTAGTGATGTTCACCCTCGGGTGTTCTTTGCCATAACACTGAGTTTTTGGGCTGTCTAAATGCCCTGTGTGGATGTGCAGATGGATGCAGATGCAGAGCACATTCCAGCTGCACTGGGCAGGTGACCCCAGAGCTGTAACATCCAGGGGTCCTTGCATTATTTACAGGGGAGATTATACGAGGCCCAAATGAAGGAGAATAAAATACCACATATTAAGAACTGAGATACAATCTATTTCGGTCAGAAAGAAATTTATGTATACACAGAGAATAATCTAATGAAGATGTGATGTAGCAGAAAAAATATATTTCCAGCTTAGTAAGACTGTGAGGAAAGGGCAAGAAAGTATTAGCAAGAATTTTGTTCTCCATCAGAGTTCCCAACTGAATTCCATGGTCTCATTTACTTCTGCAGGTTATATATTTTTAAATCCAGGGACATCCTTTTTTTTTTCATATTACCATCCAAAATTCAAGTCACAAGAACTTTTAAGAAACTCAAAGTTCTGAAATTTTGTATTTCTGGAACCCATAAACTGTGATGCAAGTTTTATACCAAAACTGATGTGTCTTTTATCAGGTGGGTGCAAGCTGTGGCAACAGTTCCTATTTAAAAGAGATTATTCACTTATTATAACCAGATAGGAAACATAGTGATCTTCCAGGAGAATGGTCTGTCTGAATTTTGTCAAATATGCATGATATTATAAAGTAGCTTTTTCTCAAGTACCCATTAAGTATCTGACTTTTATCAGATTATGATTAATCTATTGAGTTCATACTTAAGGAAGCAGAACTTGAACTTTCAAATGCAGAAAAACATCTGAAGTTTAGCTTCCTGGGCATTGTCTTTGCTTTCTGGACAGATCTTTGCACGCTGAATTGCTGGGAACATAATAATGAACAGCACTTTTGAAATCATCAGAGTAGTTAAACAAGGAGCCAGACCCTTTCAGGAGAGTGTGCACTGATTTGCTTTAGATCAGTTGGAGCAGTCGAAGCAAAAGAAAAAAGGATGAAAAAGCCAGACTGAAATGGAACAATTAACCTCTCTGCAGGAAAAAGGGCACAAAAACTACCTAAGCCGACTGCAGATAGCTGTAATTAAGGGATTGTAACTCTCTTTGAACTAGCTAATACCACAAAGACCAAGACTAATCCATTTAGTTTACCACCCCACCTCCCACTGGTCAAAGATAAAGGTTTATGGCCTGTGATAATCAGGAGATTAAGTTAAATGCCCATAATGAACCCTCCTCATTTCCAGCTCTGGGGAAAGACCTACTTTCTTCCCCACATTGAGGGGTGGTCCAAAGTAGGTCTTTGGACACCCATCCAAACTTAGGCATCAGCTGTGGTTTGAGGTCCCCAAGGGTTTCTGTGGTATTCACAGCAGAGTGGGAAATGCAGGACCTCAGGAATGTCTGGTTTTCTGCAGTGGCAGCTGGAGTCTGGGTGAGGTTTCTCATTGCTGCCTGAAATCTCATTTGCTGCAAAGGCCATCATGTGAGGTAAAAAGCCTGAGAGGAGCACAGTGATTGAACCAAATATCACATAAGGAACAGGAGGAAAAAATTATTTTTTCATGATCTCTACCTCCTGAATGAAGCCCTGAACTGGAATTTCACAGTATTGACCTAATTAAAGGCAACAACAATTGAACTCATGTGCTGATGTAGATGGGTGGTGTTGGTCATGAGTCATGCTGAAACAAAGTCAGTGAACTTCAGCAGGTGCCAGAAGAGCAGAATGAGGGGAACTTCTCCTGCCTCGAGAATCACAGCTAGAGCTGGATCTCAGCCTCACCCAGCTTCATTTCCTCTCATTTACAGGCATTCAGATCCAAGGCTTTCTGTGTTCCTGCCTGCAAACTCTCCATCACAAGTACCATTGTAAGTACAACTATTAATAGCACTGAGGAACTGCATGACTTTAGCCATTCTAAGAAAAATACCCTGAAAATACATAATTTTTGAAGTCACATAGATATTTTTCAGCAGAGAAATTTTTCCTTCCAAATATAGTACTTCATCAGCATCAAAGGATGAGCTTTTTTTGTTGAAACAAGTGAAGATATAATAACATGTTTTGAGAGTATCTGAATTCCTTTTTCCAAATTACTTATTTTTAACTTTTTGAATTGCCATACTCCATAACAAGTAGTTGTTAAAGCCTAAAATCAAGAGGAACATTTCAGAATTGTAGTCAACTGGGGAGGTTCAGTTGTTTTAGGTTTTTTCCTCTCCCTTCAGAATAGACATTTTGCTTCCCAAATGACAAAATTTCTTGGAAAGGAGATCATCCAATTACCCCATGGTCCTACTGGTTTTGTTAACCAGCCTTAAAAACAGATATATGAAAACATAGACAGAGCTAAATGTAATATAAGCAGCATGCTTGGAATTGCAGTGTGTGCCAAGGGATAAATCATTGCTTGACACCTCAGTGGAATGTTGGATTTCACTTCAGTGACTCAGTCCTGCCTATTCCATACTGGTTATCCCAGAAGGAAACTCAAGCAGGGCCCTTCCATTCTTCATCTCTTTTTTTATATATGCCTTTGTGAACACTCCCACAAGAGCACAGACAGAAATGTGTTATGTACCTGTGCAGGGAGAGGAGAGGAGAGGAGAGNAAGACCATTTCAGGTACAGTGTCAAGAAAACTTGTTGCCTGCAGCTGGTCACACTCAGCTAAAGAGGGGAATTTCCAACCCTCCCAGGTGGGCTGTCTCTTTCAGACCCATCTCTTTCTTCATGTCTCTCTTTCCTCCCAGTGTAACAAGTAAGTACTTGGGAATGTCATCTTCTGTGTTTGTGAGCTGCTGTAACTCTCTTTTAGTAATGCAGGATTCTTTTCTGCTAAATGGAAACTTGCTGCACACACCCCACCTGGCTACCACCTCACCTTTGTCCACTCACCAGACCTGTGCTATGCCCAATTCGCTGTCCAAGACAAGGACTGAGTTTCTCATGAGTGTTTTCAATGCCTGTAGTTTTCCAATTTGCATGAAAAGTGTCTGCTCTGAAAGACAAGACACTTTTCTCGGCTATGTTTTATCTGTTGCTTAAGGATACTGTGGTCTTCATCATATTTACAGCAGGGATAACAAGAAAACTTTAGAAACTTTCAACTAGCATCAACTAGTTACATCTTTTTAAAATATTTCTGAATAGGCATATTTCATTTCTAAACAAAATCTGTATGGGTCAGATCTTATCACTAGTATAGCTACTGTAAATTAACAGTTCAGTTGATTCATGTTTACTGAGAATCAACCCCTCATTCATGGGCTTTCTGGTTCCATGAAACCCAAATATAGGAGGTGCAAGACTTAAATGAAGCTAATAATCTACCTTGCAATAATCTACTTTATAACCCTATCCTGTCCAGTTCTTGGCTTACTGAACATCTGACACAAAAGCAATGAGAGCTGGATAGATTTCAGCACTTTTCAGAATCAACCCCAAATTCAGGGTTGCCTCTGGTTCTCCCCATCTGGGCGAGAGAAGATTCCCTTCACCTTTTAATAATTCCTTCTGATGAAGCACCTGATCTTTTTCCCTTTCTTCCTACAAAGTCCTTTTCTCCAGCCTTGATTATTTAAGATTCATGTATTTTATCCATGACCAAAATTCCACTGCCCATAAAGATTTGTAACAACTCTCACCCCTAATTTTTATGACGAGCTATGTTCAGTCTCACACAAGTCCCCACTTTCCAAAACACCATTTAAACACGTCATTAAAAGCAGTCCCTTCATCAAGAAATTTTCTAATCTAAGCATCAGGAGGAAGGTGAAGGTGTCATCTCACTGACATGTTTGCATCCCATCCTCTGCACTCCAGTACCTCCTGTATCATCTCGACTTTCCTCTTGCTTTCAGTGTTTGGAAAAGAACAGATGTGGCAGGGCTGCAGGAGGCCAAGTCAGGAGCATTTTTTTCTACTCAGGAAGTGTAATAGTGTTTGGTTCTTCAGGGCTGTTTATAGCAGCCAGGACAGCAGGTGTGTTTGGATGGTTCAGAACACCTTCTGCCACTTTCACAGGCTGTGCTCAACCATAACATCACTGAGCCTGCAAATGAACTGCTGAAGTTACTCCTGTACTTGCATTTTACACTACCTGTGCCAAAGAATAGAAAGAAAAAAATTCAAATATAAGGGGAGCAAAATGGAAATGGAGGGAGCCCCTATCCTCACTAAATGTGGGGTTTTGTGTTTCAGAAAATTGCTGGAAAAGATCAGCTATTTCAGCTTCCAACCATATGCAAAACTCCAGAACAATGTTTGAAAAGCCTGCAGGGAGGGACCATTTCAGAGCTGCTGAGGAGGTTTCCTCAGCCTTCCACAGCAGGAAGGATGTGGCCAGGCCCAGAAAGCTGTAGGATCACAGCTTACATAGGCACACATTCATATTAAAGCAGCCTAATTAAAGACAGGCAATGGGAAGCTGCTGTAACAGCTGCACATAAACAGCAAGGGCACCCAGTGAGCTCAGTCAGGAGATGTCAGGTTTTCTGCTGTCACAGAAATACCTGAATTATTAAGTGTTACCTTGATTCTTGTGTCTATGCTACATAATTACAGAATAATTTCCTGGTAGCCTTAAAATATTGCATCTCATCTACCTTAATTACTAGACTTGCTGTGCCAGTGCAGTGAGAGGGACAGCACCCTAAAAATGGGGACTTTTCCAAGGCAAGTGGACTCAAGCTGTGGGGTGGAACAGGGTGCTCAAGGTGTGAAGGAACCAGAGGTGAATCCTACCCCACAGAGACAACCTGGACATAAAAACACATCCATAGATCTGAGTCACACATCTTGTCTTATTCCTACCAAGTTACCCATAGCTTGTCTCATTAATTCACATCCATCCTTCTCTCTGTGAGAAGACAGACTGTGGGGAGATGGATGTGTGGCACATATTCATGAGAAACCCTGTGTGTGTCTCTGTGGTGAGCATTCATTTACAGGATGAACACTGGGTTGCATTCAGGAAAAATACCCACAAATAACTTACATTGAGAATAATTTCCTTCATTCAGCTGAAATGCAAAGCCTAGTAGCAGTTTTCAATAAGAAGACTGAAAGTCTAATATCACAGTATGTGAAAAGTTTCTTTCATCACTTTTAAATAGGTTCTGCTATTCAGTTCCAATTAATTCTGCATTTCATTCCAATGAAGAAAAAAGTAAACCATTGCACTCATTTTTATCTTTTCCTAAATACTATTTACTCAATTTGATTAATCATTATTATTCAACAGAGGCACCTTTAAGAAACTCAGATTAAACTCCATTATGCAAAGCATTGTATATTCATATAGAATGAGACAATGCTTGTCTCAAAGAGGTTATAGAATAAATAGATAACAGGCTTGCTAAAGTTCTCATTTTATGGACAGAACTTATACAGCAAAACCACCCTGAATGCCCAAGGACAGAGAGGATTTCTAGAGCAGAACTGACTTCAAACCCTAGGACTTTTAGGATATGTCTATTGGGTTTAAGGGATTTAGGAGCAAAATGACTCCCATATAAATACCAGAACCTGACAATATCAGAAGATAGGACTAAGCAGCATTTGCAGAAATACCCTTCAAGCCAGAAATATCAATAGGACTCTCCTTTCTCATTGCATCTGTGCTTCATAAGAATGCTATAAACTGCACCACGTGCACCTGCACTAACCAGATTTTGGGACACAGTCCAAACAAGGCTGGATCTCTCATTATCTGTAGATAAGTTTAAGTTCCATAGAAAACAGTTGCCTGATTTTATCCTATGTAACAGTATGCCATCTGAAAGCTTGTCCCTTGGGCTTTTGACTAAACGTGTCAATAGAACACAAATATTTACATCAAAAAGAGAAACATCATATATTTTTTCCCCTTAGCAGCTTTAGTCTACTCAGGCTTGTGAGTTGTAGGTCATTAGAGCACAATATTTTTCCCCCAGGGCCTACAGCACAGGGAGAATTGTTTATTCCTTATTTTTCCCTGCTGCAAAGCATCTTATAAATTTAAACATAGTTAAAGGAAAGTTTTGATAACAATTGAGTCCTTCAATCTGCTAGACTACATTTCTTCTCTTTATCAGCCTTGAGGTGTTTTTTCCTGACACTGTGGGGAACTACCCAGTTTTAAGAAACCAGCACATTAAAACTTTCTCATTTCATAGAAGTAACATACCATAAAAACCATTTCAGTAGTGCCAGAGATCAGCAAATACCAAGCACTTCAAAAAAAGTGTATTTAAGTATAGACTAAATAATAAAATATTTTTAACTTCCATAAGTTGCTGTGAAATTGCTACTTAAGACACCTGCCAGTAATGGAAGATGTTTATTCTTCTGCAACATATGCAGCTTTCTCCTTTTTATGGGGCATACTGCTTTATTTTTGACCAATAATCAAGAACTGTGGCATTTTCCGCTGTGCTTGCTACATGTTCATTACTGATGGCGTCATCACTGCCTCTGCCACCTCTAACACCTGCACGAGGGTGAGCAGAAAGGAAAGCACAGTCACTGGTCTGGAGCTTCAAAACAGCACAGAACTTTGATTAGCTAACTAGGGCTTTCATTTAATTCAAGCTTTGGGTTGGAATGAGCTTTTAAAGATCATCCAATCCCTTCATCATATTGCTCAAAGCCCCATCCAGCATGACTTTGATTATTTCCAGAGATGGGACAGCTACAGCTTCTCCAGGTAACCTGTTTCAGTGTCTCACCACCTTCATTATAAAAACTTCATTCTTATGTCCAGTCTAAACTTACCCTCTTTCAGTTTGAAACTATTGCCCCATGTTATATTGATTAATTTTCGTGGTTGTGACAGAACAAGCCAGGGAAAGATTAAGTAAATGCTAATATCCAAAGTAAATGCTAAAGCTACAAGAAATATAGATATAATACATATACAAGGAAAAATATAAAGCTGTATCTCACATGACTCAGGAGGTCACTTGAGAAGAATTTAAGCAGCCTGGTTTGTTTTGGCTAGCACTGTGGTGGGCGCATGTAAAGCAGGGGAAATGTTCTTTTTTATTGCTAAGGAACAAGACAAGGTGAGAGGTATGAGCAAAAGTTACAAGAGTAATGAAGTTCTCTCTTGGTCAAATAATCACTTCCTCATCAATGCAGTGCTCCTCACTTCCCATGGTGTTTTATTCAGTCCTCATCCACTGTGTTTGACAGAGCATTTACCATTTCTCATGCACGCCTGATCTGCAGTCAAAACATTCTCACGAGGCAGGAATTGTTCACCATACCTAAACAACATTGAAGAGGGATGTAAAATGCCCTTGGTTCCCACCTGACCTAGGAAACTGTAATTCTGCTTGGAGATAAGGCACATCTAATCCCAAAGCCACCCCTGACAAGGGCCATTGACAGGGGCTGAGAAGGACCTGAGTGCTGGGTCCTTCACAAGAGGGAAATCAGCTGCTTCTCATCTGGTGTTTATTATTTATTATTAATCCTGCAGCAAGAGGTTTGACACCACCTCCTAGGTGTCCAGAGCAATGTAGGAAATATTATCCATGTCATGGATAACATTTTTTCCTAATTTACTGCATTTTTAGTCTTAATTGTACACTATAGGAAAATTAATTTCATTTATTGATTGTTTTCTTGAGTTTTCTCTCTCGCACTTTTCAATTTCACATAAATCTATCACATCTAAACCATTTTTCTGGATGTTTTCATACTAGTTTTCAACACAGAATATGCAAGAATCTCACAGTTGTCCAATAAGCAAAGCAATCCATGTCTCCCACCCTATTCTGCAAGCAAGTACACACAGGCCCTGACATTCTGGATTCTGGGTGGTGATTTTTTACAGTGGTTTCCTTGTTATGCATCAGGAAGCAGTGCAATTTCAATGAATGACAGTTCCTGATATCCACTTTATATCCCTAAGACTGCCGTGTGCTTCACACTGCTCTTCCCCCCCCCATCACAAAAATTCCAGTGTGACAAACTGCCATGATTCAGGAGGAAATTAATGGGAAATTAATTCTAATAAAAGTATCTCAAGAGTTGGGCTCTGTACGTTCAGGAATTTAAAGACAAGAGCACAGATTCAGACCTACATTCTTCTACTCCGGGGTTACCAAAATTAAAATAGTGACACAGGAATAGCTGATTTGTGGAGGATCCCTGTTGGAGATTGAATCAGCTGCTCATGCATAATTTAGCAAGTCATTTGAGAGGTGCTAGAGTCTCACCTGCCCTCCAGAGTCCTCTGCATAGAGGCACAGATCTCACATATGTGCTGTGTCATATGGAATCACATAATTATTTAGGTTGGAAAAGACCATTAAGAGCATTGAGTCCAACCATTAACCCAGTACTGGCACACCCAGCAGTAAAGGGGCTCACCCTAAATGCCACATCCACACATCTCTTAAATCCCTCTGGGGCTGGTGACTCAGCCAACCTGTTCCAATGCCTGACAATCCTCCTGGTGAAGAAACTTTTCCTAATATCCAGCCTGGTGCAACTGCAATCCATTTCCTCTCGTCCTATCACTTGTTATCTGGGAGAAGAGCCTGACTCCCACCTGGCTGGATCCTCCTGTCAGGGACATGTAGAGAGCAATGAGGCCCCCCCTGAGCCTCCTTTTCTCCAGGCTAAACAACCCCTTTTCCCTCAGCTGCTCCCCATTAGATTAAAGTTCCCAGGCTTATGAGGAGCCACGTCTACCACTCTCTTGTGGATGTCTCAGGTATTTTAAGGCACACCAGGTACATTTCATGGCTGAAATTGCCCAGTCACCCTCAGTGACCAGCAGTCTGTAGATATATGGCAATGAGCTGCTCCTTACTAATGATACAAATGATACCTAAGCTCACCCCTAAAATCCACTTGTTCAACTAGGGCATCAAGCAGCCCTTGGACATTTCTTTTTCAAATTAAACTTCTCTTGATGTTTTCACAGCCCATTAGCAGCTCCCTGATCCAGCTGTAACTGAAATCAATTAAACACTGTAGGAGGTGTTAAAACATTTGTCTCCTCTGGCATCTCCTTTCCAGTGACTGTTGTGGGAGACCAGACCCCTAGCAGAGATGTAGACACATACCCAACAGAGACCTAAATCCCAGTGTGTAAACCTGGGTGCCTGTGTTCAGAAGGCCTCCTTCGGGGCTGGAGCTGCAGGAGGACAACAGCCCAACACTTTGCCCAAAACTACACACGTGGAGATTTTGACTTGAAAGTTTTAATACTCTAAGCTTCTGCAGAATATCCAGTATCATAAATCATAGGGTTGCTTGGGTTGGAAGGGACCTTAAAGATCATCTTTTTCCAACCCTCTGCCATGGCCAGGGGCACCTTCAACCAGACCAGGTTGCTCCAAGCCCCATCCAAGCTGGCCTTGAACACTTCCACGGATAGAGAACCCACAGCTTCTCTGGAGAACCTGTTCCAGTGCCTCACCACCCTCACAGCAAGGAATTCTTTTTATAATATGATCCTAAGCCCCCCTCTCAGTATAAAATCATTCTCCCTTGCCCTAGCACTGTATGCCTGTGTAAAAAGTTGCTCTCCATCCTTTATTTCATCATAAGAAACATGAAAAGTTTCAAATGTGTCAAGGGACAGTGAGGATTAGATATTAACATAGTAAACTCTGATGTTTCTGATGCCTTAAAGAAAATACAGTCCTGTTGCTACATGTTTAAAGAATGATGAGGCACTAAAAGGAGGCATTTCATCCCACAGATCTGAGGTCTGCTTTCCATGTTCCTGCTGGAGATCAGAAGTTATTAGATTTAATTCTGTTTTAACTGAGAGCCATGAGAAATAACTGGTGAGAATCATATTAAGTTTTTTAATCAGAACAACTACTGGGGAAAAATTTTAAGAAGTACATTCTTAGCATGTTCTAATTTGATTTGACTGTTTTTCAGTGTGCTGACTGTGATCACCGCTTATACATTTTATCAGCACAATGGTGGTGGCATCTGTAGTGAGAAAGTGCGTCTTAAAATGCTGAAACATAAAATATTCCAGTTCAAAAAACTCTGAAGACCACAGTCTTAGTGGATTTATCCTGTAGATCTAAAACGATTTGCCATATCTAAGTTTAGTTACTTGGGCCAGCTCTATTGGCAGTGGAGAAAACGAGGTGATTTCAGCAGCTCCAGAGAGTGATTCATTTCAGACACCTACCTAGAGTGAACTGAGTAACTCACAGCAGATGTCACAGACTATAACTGCTCCTCTGCATGTAACAAGGTCTGAGGGTATAGTTCAGAATGGGATTGTTATTTCACTGCAGAAATCAAATTCCAACATCACAGGATAAGAGGAATCCCACCCAAATTTTACCCTTGTAAAAATTCTCTCTTGTTAAATCATAATATACACATTTCAAATTAAATTGCTGACTTCTAAACAACTCAGTTTTCACTATTTTCATGCTGATTTTTTTTTTTTTCTCTGAGGGGTACTTGCAAACTAAAGGGCTCTAAAACCAGCCTGAGACATAAAAACATTCAATGTTGCAGTAGGAGCATTATTTAACGCTGCATTATTAATCAGTTGAAGGACCTCTGACTTTCAGAAACAAAGCTGTAAGTAGGTCACTTTCTGCTCTGCAGCAATCTCCTCTTGATTGCAGAGCACTTGGTTTTGTTAATAGTTCACTATTTCAAATAACTGCTGCATTTCGATACTTTCCAAAGATTCCTTGGAAAGAAACACAGTAGTCATCTTTCCAGAGCACTCATGTATACATCACACAGCTTCTTTCTATTTTAATGTATTTCCTATCAATTCCTACTCTCACTAGAGCACTTAACAGCTATTTTAGTTTTCCTTCTGGCTGCCATGTGCACCACTTCCCATCACAGCACCATGTTCATCAAAGTGTAATTCCAAGAATTAATAACCTGAAAAATCCTGATCCAATACATGCTTTTGGGACCTTGTCTAAAATCATTTCTTGTTGAGATCCAAAGTCCACTACTCTTACAATTTTATTGAATGCTCTTTCTCAAATATTTGCACCTCCACCCTTACTTTCATTAACAAGTTTGTGCACTGGCAAATGTGATCTGTCAGCCAATGTTAATCACATCATCATCTTTCTGCTCTGTCCTGAGGTTTAGATTGCAATGCATCAAATACAATACTCAAGAAAAGATGGATTGCATCTACCATGTGAGTTTCACCCACACAACCAGTAATAACCCAAGATGCCACAGTTGTTGTCAGATGTGATTAATGTCTCAAACTCATGGTGCTTATTGCTCAGCAGGTTCATTTCCCCAAAATACTTATTTTTACAGTCCCCTGCTACTACATTCTAGCCTACTGAAGTCAAGCTAAGTGGTCACTGATTTCCCAGGTGGTCTTAAATATCCACTGTGCTATTTCAATTCAAATAGCTTCTCACTCATTTTCCAAGAGCATTTTTCTCCAATTTGTGCATTGCACTCTATATGGCATTTTTGAGAATTAGGATGCAATCACCATGTTTTCCTTATAGATTTGAAAATTCAGTGGTTTCATCTGGTGAGTCAGTGGAAGTGCTTTGTAGCCACATCTCGATCAGAAATCTGTTGTAAATTATAGAAAGTGAGCTGGTGGTTCAAATAAGAGAACTGAAGACATTTGCAAATGAAAAATCTTACCAGTTTTAGAAATCAGCAGAAGAAGAGATCAGAAAAACATAACACTGCAAATGTATAGGGATCAGAGTTGGAGTGGTAAGTGAAAGAAATGAATTTCAACAGGCATTCAGACTAAAATAACCTTCATCCCAGGAAAACAGGGATTAGAGGAGGGAGGCAGAGAGAAAAGAAAGAATACGGTACAGGAGGAAGGTAGGAAAAAAAACCTACATAATCATTAGCAAAAAAATTATTAACCAAAAGCCAGAAAACCAAATTAGCTAGAATGATGTCAAGCCTTGAGCTGTGCTGCATCCTTCGCAGCAGGGAGAAAATTTAAATTTGAGAATGATGGATGCAGAAATGCACCAAAGAAGCTGGAAAAGCAGTTTTTCTGTTCCTCTTGAACTAGTATGGAGAAAATTAACCACTGAGGAAAAGGCAGGAAGAAGGAAAAAGTGGTAGTCATGGCATAAAGGAAAATATCAATCTGAAAATTTTCAGGATAAACTGCATAATTTGGAAAGGACCTGGGTGTGAGTTAGCATTCTGCATTGCAGTCTCCTCTTTTTCCCACACTCCAGCCTTGCTTCCCAGAGTCAAATAATGGGATCCACCAGTCTGTCTGTGCCCAGCCTCACGGGTGGGCTCTGGGCTGAGCACACTGCCCAGCTCAGGTCTCTCCAGGCTATCCCTGGGGTGAATCTGCATCTGAGGGGTCAAAGCAAAACACTTTTACTGTCCCTTTCACCCTTTCAGACCCATTCTTCCTAACAAAGTCTATAGCTAAACAACAGGAAAACATAGTCAAGGATGTTTCCGAATAGCAAACAGCAGATTTGAGAGTTCTAATTAGATTTTGTCCATAATTTATTTTCCTTTATTGCTGGATCATGATATTTTTGTTGGATAAGGAGCTGCAGTGATTTGGGAGTTAGTCAGCCATTGGCACAGTGCAAAGGGGAAGATTTTTATTTCCCAAGCCTTTGCAAACAGGTAAGCAGGAAAAGGAATAGGTCTTTGCTTAAGGAGCTGTGTGAGAGCTGTGCATGCAGGCACACACCAGCAGGTAACAGGGATCTGTTATGTTTATATAGAAGCCCACAGAGACTTTCTGTACCCCTTGCAGGTAAAATGCCTCTTTTATAACCCCACAGGAGTGTATGAATGGTGAATTGTGCTTCTCAGCAACGATGGATTTCTTAAATAAAAGCATCGTTATCTCTAGACTCGTGGGTTTTGTCTCTACCCTGAGTTCCTGCAGCCCAGAGGAAGGATGCTGACCCAGATCCCCTGGATCCCATGAAACTCCTGCTCACTCAATTCTCTCCATGGTGCTGGTTCCTGGCACTGCTCAGCCCCCATCACCTCTGTGCTGCATCACCACTACACAAGGATGCTCTTTTGCGCTGAGCAGTTGTTCTCCTCCAGCTGGGTTCAGCAGCCTGCTGTGATCAGCAAGACTCTCAGGCAGCACTGCACATGGACTGGGAATTAAACAGATTTTAATTTTAAGTTTGTTCCTGGCAGCCACCACTGCTTGTGGCTATTTTTCTCCATTTTTGTAGCCCTTTGCATCTCCCAGTCCAGCTCTGGATCCTTCACTTCTGTTACCCACATCCCTGCCTGAGGAGGAAATTATTAACATTCGCCATGTTTCTCTCATAAAAGTAAAACTTTACTGTGTCAGTCCTGTGCAAGGAGAAATTAATCTGATTTAAAGAAGATGCATGAAAAATTTAAAATCAGCAAGAAATCATCCAGCTGAAAAAGCTTTTTGGTTAGTGACTAATATTATACTAGCACTCCAAATGTAGAAATCAATTCTTTATTGTGGTTGATTCTGCATAGCCTCTGCATTGGTTCTGCAGGGAAATAACAGGTAACCAGGAAGAAGGAGAACTGGGATCTATCTTTTTTTTTTTTTTTNTGTTTTGTTTGTTTGTTTGTTTGCTTAATGTGAAAGCTAGAAAAATTTATTTTAATGACAAACAGCTTTCACAGCTTTCCTCCCAGTGGATCCATTTAAGTACCCTCTCATGGTTTTCTTGAGCAACAGGAAAAGTATGAGTTGTTCTGCAGAAGTGCCCTCCAAACAGAGGAGTCCTTGACAGTTCACTGAGCAGGCAAATTGACGTTGTTGTATCTGCAGATCAGCAAAGGGAAGTTCAGCTCTGCTTCCCCAGGTGAGCTCAGCCGGGGACATCTGCAAAGGCCAGGCCAGTGCCCTGACTTCTGTGAATTTCCTGGAAGGAACTACAAGTGCTTTAACCTTTTTGCTGCCATGGAGAGCTGCCCCTGCTGAAACTCTTCCTTTGCCTCTCAACATCCAGTTGTTCAGTTGTCCTGAGCAACAGAATTCCCTGCTCAGAACTGGAGCCCAGAGTGGACAACTCCACTTCTCAATGGGAGTGATAATATTGAACAGACAGGTAAAGCTCTTCTGCACAGCAGAGATTTGTCAGGGCCAGTGCAAGATCTCAGGATCATTTAAACCTATTCCAAGCTAAGGTGCAAAGTGCTATCCAAAGCATATATCAGAATAGACACCACAAGAAGTTCATCTCCAAACCCAAGCACCACACTGCACACACAGTCCACCCCATGGAGAAAATACCAGATCAGGATTGGCAAATATTAGCCCTATTCTTTACAATAAAATGCACAGTGAAGACCTGGATCAGCAGGTATGAGGAGCTGAAAATACAGTGTACAGAGATCCATTTTGTCCACCTCAAGCAGGCAGAGAGAAAGATAAAAAGGAGGGTGAGGCAATGACTGCTAAAAACTGCTAGGGTTTTTTAGCCATGTATATCAAAAAAGTAAACCACTTTCAACACAGCTCCATTAAAAAAAAAATCAAAAAACAAGCAAACAAACAAACAAACACCCCCTGTAAAATATTTTATTAAATATTTTGTAACAAAAAAAAAAAAAAAAAAAAAAAAAAAAAAAAAAAAAAAAAAAAAAAAAAAAAAAGTTAGAGTGTTTTTCTCCTTCCAGAAGCACTAAAGTACTTTCTCCAAAGTGCTGATGATTAGAACATTTTCTGTGTCTCCTCTGGTTCCAGGCTGCTCCTCCTCAGGAGGGGATCACAGTCTACCATAAAGCAGGATAATAAGGACCACAACTGCTTGCACGTGGGGAGCTCTGGCTGCAATGCAGTGGGGAAGAAGGTGCAGCTTGGTCAGTGCAGTCAGAACACTGATCACATGTCCTGTGGGCTCCTCTTTTCCTGAAGCGCTCCATTTGTAAGCTTGAGGTTTAAAGCCTCAAGAGTAGATAAAATCAAGAATCATTTTTGGATATGGATGTTATGGCAGGATCCCTCCTGATCATACCAAAGGTCTCTGGTGACTGGAAATCAGCCAGGGTTATTCCAATTTGAAAAAAACAGTGTGAGGCCAGACCCAGGAAACCACAGGCCTGCTAATCTAATTTCAGTTCCCAGAAAAATGATGGTTAAAAACATACTGGGTACTACTGAAAGGCATTTAAAGAATAATTCTATCATCAGGCATGGACAACAAAGAGAAAGGCCAGTCTAACTAATTTGATATCACTGATGGTAAGATCATCTGCCCATTTGCAGAGAGGGTGTTCCATGATTGGAACAGACTTCCTAGAGAGGTGGTGGATGCCCCAAGCATGCCAGTGTTTAAGAGGTATTTGGAAAGTGCCCTCAATAACCTGCTTTAACTTTTGGCCAGCCCTGAAGTGGTCAGAAAGCTGGGCTGGGTGATCATGTAGGTCCTTCCCAACTGAAATTGTCTGTTCTATTCTGTACAGGTCAGCAGAACTAATTTTGAAGAGGCTGCTTTTTATGCCTCCTGTACCTCCTCTCCTCTCCTCTCAGCAATCTCCTCTCCTTCATGCAGACTTCCCTATTTCTCTGGGATAAAGAGCATGTTGCCTTATGCTAGCAGTGCTTTGCATTTTTGTAGCATTTGCTGACAGGGAATTCAAGAGTTTTGAAAGACTTCAGACTAAAAAATGCTTGTAGGAGCTTGACAAAGGTAAGGAAATGGAAGCCCAAAGCAGCCAGCTGAATACCTAAAGATGGCAAATAACCATGGGGGAGTAGCTACACCTGTGCTTTTGGATCATCCTCAAGCAATGTGTGCAGGCAGATGCATATCAGTCTGTTAGTTACCAGCGCAGCTGACTTCAGAGCAGAACTGAAGTTAGCAAGTGCTTAAATGAAATTACTCTGATTGGATTCCCCATGAGACCCTGTAACACTTTGGTTACATCCAGAGCAGAAGAAAACATTACAATCCAGCTGAGGTGAAACCTAAATATGTATTGTGCTATTGCTGGGTAAAACAATATTAATGCAGTGATTGTCAAAGATACCCAAAAGTCCGTCTCAGCTTTCAATTGGGAAGAGCTTTACAGTATTGAGGGGTTTTAGTACTGGCCAAGGGGAAATAAATATTAAGCAAAGCACAAACAGCTGCCAGCAAGGAAATCAAAGAGGAAATAAATGGAGAAACATCAACTGCAATTCAGGCATTTTTATGAAAGAAGCAGCATATTCAGCTAAAGGTCTTGACTTCAACCTTTCAGAAAGGCAGGGGCATCTCCTCTGTTAACATCCTGAGAAGATTGTATCTCACTTCAAATGCAGATGCTGTTTTGTCTTCAGTATTACCACTCGACCATGTTTTCTGAGAAATGTAGCAGAAAAGTGAATTATGTAGCAATTCTAAAGGATGGCACTTTGCATTTTAAACATGCAGGAAGAAAAATAATTTCTTTTGTTTATATCATGCTCCTTAAACTTGGAGGGCGTCCACATTTCAGAGAGAATATAGCTCAGATAGAGAAAAATCTTCATAGCCTAAATGCTCATTGAAAGGTTAGCATTTCTCAAATATGGTTTCTAATAGTAACCTCATCAATTTAACTCTGTAGAATGTTAGTGCAAAGCATCCTTTGCTAGCTTAGCTCATAGCTAGGTTGATTCTGTATTTCTACAATGCCATATGCTGAGCAAAAAGCAGTTTATTTGCATTTTTATATCCTACTTCTGTTTTGTTATTGCCATTGCTAGTAATGTTCTTTTCCATATTCCCTCCACTGATACTCAGTAAGCATCTGGTGTTTCTCCAAAACAAATTTATCCTTAATTCTTAATAATAGTAGCCTGCATTTGACCTTCAAATACAACAGATTTTTGTCTTAAAAAATTAGAAAAACTGCTTTTTATATCATTCCGTACCTCCTGTCCTTCTCATTTGCATTTGCCTATCAATACAATACCTTGTAGTATACAGATCCTTAAAATAATTGTAGTTATTTTTAGTTTTCCTCTGTTCTTTAATTTCTTATGTAATTGCCTTAGTGAGACATCCTCACTCTACTTCTCTCTGTCTGCTGTGGAGGACACTGAAAGCAGCCCTGGTCCCAGGAATCACTGCAACAGAGCACACTCAGAGCAAGGAGACTCCTAAGAGTGGCTGTCCCATATCAACCCAAATTTGCTAATCTCTCTTCAAGGCTTGTAGTATGAGCCTCAGGAAAGGGACAAGGAAGAAAGTCAGTACAGAATAATCCACATATTACAGCCCTGAAGTTTCTAGCAAGCTGCAGTTTTGGGATTTTCAGAGGCAAATGTTATTGATAAACATAATTAATATTAATTTCATAGCCTTTTTTTCCCACCAATAAATCCCTTGATTAATTTTTGAGCCCATCATAGAAACATAGAATGGTTTGGGTTGGAAAGGACATTAAAGTTCATCCAGTTTCAACAGCCCTGCCATGGGCAGGATGCCACCCACTTGATCAGATGTCCCAGGGCCTTATCCAACCAGTCCTTGAACACTCACAGGGATGGGGCACTCACAACTTATAGATTTATAACTCCTGTGTGTAGGTAGATAGATAGTCAGATAATATTGAGTCTCCACAATGCCTCACAATTATAAGTCCCATACTTACCCACCCTGAAGCAAAACTTCAGCCAGATGAACCAAGAGGGTAAGGAAAAATGCACTGGTTGATGTCAGTATCTAAATGGGAGAAGTATTTCTATGAGAAAGAGAACCTCAATATCTGCTATTTCTATGCTTTCCTAAGTGGATTTCAAAATTATCTAAGGAAAACCTAGTAAACACTTAAAAAAAAAAAAAAGAAAAAAAATTTGAAGAAAAAGAAAAAAAAAAAAAAAAAAAAAAAAAAAAAAAAAAAAAAAAAAAAAAAAAAAAAAAAAAAAAAAAAAAAAAAAAAAAAAAAAAAAAAAAAAAAAAAAAAGGGNGGGAAACCCCCGCCCCAAAAAAAAAAAAAAAAAAAAAGGGAAAACCCCCCCCCAAAAAAAAAAAAAAAAAAAAAGGGAAAACCCCCCCCCAAAAAAAAAAAAAAAAAAAAAGAAATCCAGTTGGGTTCTAGCAGGTCAGATTGCAAAGGTACTGGGGTCTTGTTACTTAACCTAAAATTTCAGCCTGGATGGAGCAGATCTCTTTTCTATCAGCAGCGACTTTTTCAATGCAGATAATTCTGTTGTGCAAAGATCAGTCTGCAGCATCTACAATAATTCAGTTTATCCTCAGGGGTAATCAGGACATAGTCCAGCTCTGCTGATCCTGAGATCTGTTGTGTAGGAGCAGTAGGACAGGCTGATCCAAAGGCCTGTTTTGAAACTGTGTGAGTTGATCATGTGAAAGACCTTACTACTTCTATATGGAATCGTTTTCATGTATTTAAGTGCCTTCTAAACTTACTCAGAACTTGTCTGCAGTGTCACCATCAGAGACTCACATATTGTATGATATGATATGATATGATATGATATGATGATATGATATGATATGATATGATATGATATGATATGATACGATATGATGATATGGTATGTCTATTATGTTTATTGTGTTTATTGTGATGCCACACTTACAGCAAGGATATCATACCTCATCCTGAGAAGAACAATGACTTTAAATCAGGAGGGTGTGTCTGGACTGTCAGAAAATGTGGAGGTATAAGTGCATGACTACACTTCCCCATGGGAGTAACATGCCCAAGATATGCCTAAGATTTCAGATGTAATTTCTATATTCATATTTTTAACACTAATAATACTGATGTAATGGCCAGTGTGTCTGTGAAAACTCACCATTGTGTTTAATGTATTACAGACAGCAATTAAACTACCATATCTTCAGGAATTTTACAATTCTTAATGATCAGAGCAATATGTTTTGTAGCCCTAGTAACTACTCTTAATGGAGAAGTGACAAAAGCAATGTAATTGTTTTTAATTTAATACTGAGGATGTTGGTATTAAACCCAGTGTGTGGGCCCAGGTTGCATTCCTGCCTGCCCACGCTGCAGCTCAGAGCTCTCAGCTCTCAGGAGTGCCCAGAACAGGGTCCAGCCCAGGTACAAATCCTTGTGCCTCTCCACTACATTGTCAGAACTGATTCCATTCCCTAAAAGACCACAGAATCACAGATACCCTCAACCTTCTGGAAATACTTTGCCTAATACTGGAAATAGTTTGCTTAAAACTATCCAGCCCAGGATAGGTTTAATCCTCTTTGACACCAGGGTGCTCTACTGGCTCATGTCCAACTCAGTGTCCAACAAGACCCTCAGGACCTTTTCTACAAACCTGCTTTTCAGGAATAAATTCTATGGTGGGGTCTGGAAACAAAAATATTTCCTGATGACAAGAATTAAACACAGATAAAAAAAAAAAAAGAAGATTTGTTAATGTTCACAATTTTATTATCTTAAATCATTACTGAGTGGTGATGCTGAATTTTCTTTCTTCACATCTTAAACTTAGCTGTGTTTATTTGGTGTTAGTGTAGATTATTCAACATCCAGCTGCTGGAAGGAGGATGACAGTGGTTCAACATCACTCTGTGTCATTTGATGCTGCCCACAGTCAGCAACTGGAAACCAGTCCAAGTAAACCTCAGGCCTGATTTGCTACAGCAGTTCTAAGTGTGGAACAGCTCCAAGACTAAAACCCTGCATGGCATTTCTCACTCTAACCCAAAGTGAAAAGCAAGACAATTTTTCAAAGCTACTAGAAGGTGAAACTCAGGTCTGATTAATGCTCATCATCTTCTGAGACATACAAGGCACTCTGGTCCCTCTGGTGGGCTGAGATTTAGCCTGACATCCAAAAACTCAGATATGTTCCACACAGCACAATATAGGTTCTGTTAACTGATTTATATAAACCATTATAGGGAAGATAAACAAAAGACACTAGCACCCACCTCCTGAATGTCAGATTTCAGACTGAATGGTTCCTTGATTATTGGGTGTACATTCATTTTGAAAACCACTGTCAGGAGACAAAATCCGAACTCAAAATCTTTTCATTTCTTTGGTTGAAACACTTCCAGAATTTCTTACAGTGTCTTTTTCTCTGATAGTCTTTTATGGCTTTATTCAAATTTTTCCTTCCCCCTGCTGACCCATCAAAGTGGTTTCCTCACTAAAATGTTCATCCTGCACAAATGGTGTAGTCATGCTTCGTAAATCACACAGACCTCAAAGCAGCTGTTCCTTCACAGCTACAGAAAGAGTTGGAGATGGGCATGTAGGACTCCACACAGGAATCTTTGGGCACTTCCCAGAAGCACAGGTGCCATGAAAATCCATGAGCCTGGTAACTGATTACTCTACAAACTCATTGGACCAGAGCTGTGCAAAACTATCCTCCAGTGTAAATAGAAAAGAAAAATGGGACAGTTGGCTTGGCAAGGCGGAGATGCAAAAATTATCTATGCCAGTAAATATGCATGGCTGAGGTCACACAATCAGTAAACACGGGCTGGGCCAGAAAGAGCATTTGTTCCCAAGTCCTTCAGAACTAAAAGCAAGAGCAGAGTTCAAATATAAGTGCCTCTACAAGGTATGAGCAGCTGATTCATTGCACTGCCACACAAAATGGATGGCAGCCTCAGTGGAGCAGGGACACTTGGGAACAGATGCACTAAAATTCTAAAGTTCATGGCACCCATAGCCCATTGTCAGCAGGAATATTTGAGCCACAGATCATCACCACTCTGGTTATAACTCTTCCAGTAAGATATACATTGCCCATATTTGTCCTTTTAGCCACCCTTAGGCCAAGAAAAACTGTCTGCTCATAGCCAGGCTATCAGAATCTCCACCTCCCATTCTAGGGTGGTTGAGTCCAAAACATCCATTGAAAATGGTCCCTGGTCTCTGCCAATGCCCACAATGGAACCAAAAATCTTTCCTCAGCTGCTAAGCCAACCATGCTAAAGGTGTGCTAAGAACTGTGCTGTCAGTGTGGCAATGTAGAGGGTTAAATTTTAGTGCTTAGGAAATCCCCAAGCGCTGTTTGATTTACTAATATTTGTTGTTTTTATCCAAAACAAATGCTCTTTGGAAGCACAATGTGCTCTACCTTGAAAAGTAGAAGGTGGCCATGTCCCTTAGCTCCTAAGAGCTGGACAGAGGTGACTGAAAGCAGCCTTTTTCACTGCTGGGGTTTTTTTTGTTTTTTGTTTGTTTGTTTTTTTGTGGGTTTTTTTGTTTGTTTGTTTTTGGTTTTTTTGTTGGTTTTTGTTGTTGTTGTTGTTGTTGTTGTTGTTGTTGTTGTTGTTGTTGTTTGGGTGTGGGGTTTTTTGGTTTTTTTGTGTGTGTGTGTGTATGTACCAGGAACAGACCACAGACATCCTCATTCATTTCTGAGTTTCACTCCTCAGTATGTAAAAAAATCCCACACCATTAAAAATTTGTTCCAAATTGATGCCCTACAAGTTTCGAGGAATGTTCTGCTCTTCACAGAGAGTTTTCATAAATAAGAGCTCTGCACTGAATTTTTCCTCCACCTTCATGATTTTAAAATTTTGGCTCCTCACTGTTCTTTTTACAAACCCCATGACATTCTTGAGATGTAGAGACACCAAGCCCCCAGAGTGTGGGTACATGGATGCTTTATGTAGCAGTAAAAGCACATCCTAGTCCACTCCTCACTGCCTTTCCTGATGATTCCTCTGTTCCTGTTGGCTTCTTGCTTGTCACTGCACATGAAGCAGTGATTTCAGAGCCCTCCAGCAGGGATGCCAAGGTGTCTCTTTTGAACTGATTGTAAACATCAAGGAGACATGATTTACATCATTTCCCACAGATGAACTATGGCACATTTATCTTCCTCTGACATTTTCTTTAGCTTTCACTCAGTTTTGTTAGATCCTTCAGGAGTTCCTCCCTGTCAGTGGGACATTTCTCAGAGATAGAGAAGATAATCTTTATTATCCAGAAATCTGGACCTTTAACAGCTTGTTTACTTCAAGATAGCAGATCAATGTCAAATAAAACTAAGGATGCCCAATTTCTGGCTGTAGAAAGTGAAACTCATTAGTAGACAAGCCCTAAAGGCCATGCCTGTCATTGAGAAGGAAAAAAAATGTCATACAAAAAAAATCCATACAAACCAAAATATATCCCATACCTGCTAACATCAGTATAAGCTGGGAATGTTGTGAACACAAATGGTGACAGCACCAGTTCCCTCAGCTCTTGTGTGGTTATACTGCCAATTATATAATTTCCATGCTTACTGATACAGAATGACCAAGGTGACACAAAGACACACAAGCAGCATGAGTGATTGAATACTCAGTAGTTTTGCATGCAAGCTTTTCTGTCTGGACTGACAGAGTTTGAATGGTGCAGCTGGTGTGGCTGTACAGCAGGAGCAGCAAGTGGATGGAGAAGCCATGGAAAACCTGAGGTTTGACCCTGAACTATTTTGCTGACAGAAGTGGGAATGGGCCAGGCTTTGTCCTCTGGTAGAGGGATAAAAGCATTGCAAGAACAGCATGGACTGACAGACTTATATACAAAACTGAGAGTAAACATGACATTATTGAATTCTTTATGTAGGTTCACTTCTTCTAGGTATTTTTTCATACTCCCCCTCTAGCAATTTTAGATAATTTCATTTTTTGCAACACAGAATTCCCTCATCATTTTATAGAAGGGGTTCAGCAAGAGGCATCCATGGTTTTGAAGTCTGTACAAACCAAACAAAGCTCTCCCTGTCCTAGCTCTGAGTGCCATCTGTGATGAGAACCACAACCAAAGATGCCTTACTTCCCTTTCCTTGCAGGATTCCCTTAAGGCATGTTTTAGCAGACATCTGTCTATCTCCTGTTCTTCTCATCACTTTGGATCACCTAATGTACAAGATAAATCAATAATGTGTGGGCTAAAATCCTCTTAAACCTAAAGAAGAAAATGCAAAACAATTCCCATGAGTCCTGCAACAAATTAAGTTGATGTGAGTGGTGGATTCTCCTCTCAGCATCCCAGAGTGTTTGTAGTTTCTGCTCCTGGCTTAAGGGATGGGGATCCACAAATAGTTGAATAGTTTTAGACTAGAAATTTGGGGTCTTCCTCTTTCTATATTCTTCTTGGCTAAAAAAGAAAACAAACAAACCAAAAAATTTAACACCTCCCCCTGCAAAAAAAACCAAACAAACAGACACACATCCACCAAAAAAACCCAACAAAAACAAACAAAAAAGCAACCACAACCCCTCTGGATACTTTGTTTGGTTTCTCTCTCTTTTTTTTTTTTTTTTTTTT